>JARVGS010000548.1:13917020-13932726 GCA_031762315.1 Hypsolebias antenori | reverse complement strand
TCTAACCAGAATAATCACTGTGAAATATTACATCATGTTGCTGCTGATCTGTTTCATGTTGCTGCTGATCTGTTTCACATTGCTGTGTTCATTCATGCTCATCTGCTCACACAGACTCATATTCGTGCCGCTGTTCGACGTAATGTTTTTATGCTACTAGTGCTTAGTGTATTTTTAGTTGATGTTTTTCTTAGGTCACATCTTTGATGTTATTACCGGTATTCTTTGACATTTTATTGTTGGACGTAACTGGGACCCTGTGTACATAATGTTGTTCCATCACATGTACCACATGTGGTGCGAATGACAATAAAGAAACTCTGACTCTGAAAAATGTTGTCTGTGAAATTTTATTCAATCTGTAAATAATTTCAGAGATTTGCACATTTTTAAAGGTTTCCTGTTTGAGCCTGGCAGCAAATCATCTGCGTTATATGTTAACTGCACACGCAGAAAACAAACATTAGAGAAAAAAATCCAGGAAAGAAAATCCTGCCTGCTCTCCTTAAGCCCCCAGTATACTCCCGCATACCTCCGCAGGGCATGTCTGTGCAAAGCTCAATTTTTACAACCGTGTATGCGGTGTCACACAATAAACTGCCTGGTGACACCAATGTATTAAATTCCCCTTCTTCACCCCTGATCGGGCCTTTTCTTTTGTTTTGTTGCCAAAAGGCAAGAGATCTCTTCCTCCTCTGTTGACTCCATGACTGAAATGGTGAGAAATAAGGGAATTTGCCACGAGCAAATTAAAATCAGGTCCAGCGTGGCTGCGGGAGGTTCTGGAGATTTCCTGGTGTGCTGGTCTGATGTGTGAGCTGCAGGACCAGCGCTCCCTGTTTTTTTTATTTTTTTATTTATTTAAATAACTTGTACCGGTAATTAACAATATATAAACACAGAACATCGCTGCGGCTGGAGCTGCCAGCTCTCGGTTTTTTTTTTGTTTGTTTTTTTTTTTTGGACCTGTCAATCAGTCCAGTAGACGTGCCTTATTTGTTCCCAAGGTAAACGCCCCTCGCCTGTGGAGCTGCTCTGCAGCTGCTCATGGTGGACGCTGGAGCATGAAGTCTCAACCCTCTGTGGACAGTGGGCACAGTTTCCGCACAGCTGACAGGACGCGCGAGTATACTGGAGCCTTTAAACGTGCACTTCTCTTTTACTGTGTTGTAAAATTAACCTGCCGACTGACTCAGTAATGTGAAGTTATGTTAAAGTTTTGAACCTTTGACCTGTCAGCAACACTGGGTTTAGTAACATTTCTTCATATTAGAAACATGTCAAATATGAGTGAAGGAACAGGAATGCAAATGATAAAAAAACACGAGTTTAATCTGTTATAACGTACACTGTAATAATGTAATACAATATTTTAGTTTTATTTATACACAATTAATTAATTTAGTTTGCATAGCAAAACAATAACTAAAGGCTAAAAAAAATGCTAAACCATAGCCAAAAGTAGGGTATGTGGAAGTAGTTTGATTTAAAAAATAACATATGGAAACTGTGAAAGTGTTTTCAAAGGAGCGTGCATTCAGACGTTTAAACAGCTCAGTAAAACTGCACCTGTTTAAAAGAGTTTAGCTGCTTCTCCACCAAACAAATCTCAAAATTACTTCAAAAAGCCTGAAATGAGCTATCCTGCACTTTGTGTGTAACTGGCATTAAATCAGCCTCATCTTTGAGACGTTTGCCGTCAGGTTATGGCCACACAAGCTGAACACTGTCTGATTTGTGTTAGGTGAGTCACTTACTTCTTAAACTGCTTCAGGAAAATGCCCACATTCATCCCCCTCTTTGAGTCAAGGATGCTGACCTGATAGAAAAAGGGGAAAAACTTACAATATGATTTTGTAAAGTTGCAATTAAACCCACATATTCACACCCACATCCCCACCAAGAGCCTGAAGCTCCCCTGAACCTTTGTAAGACGTTCACATGTTCCTCATGAATGTTTGTGCTGCCTTCACTAAACAGGCGACTACATCACGCAGATCTTCACAAAGGCCTGATTACATCTTTTACACAGCAGTTACACCGCTGTGGTTTAGACTAATGACTAATGAGTGCAGGTGTGGCAAAGTTGGGCTCAGCGAAGACACCACATAATTAACTCCACACATGCAAAGATGCTCTTTATGCAATGTTGTGCTGAAATCAGCTACAAAGTCTAAGTTCAACAACGGTATTGTTGAAACGACAGGCATCGTGAAACTTTTTTTTGTCACACGAGTACTGTCAGAAAACGCTGAAAGCTAATGAAATTTAATTTAAGCTGCAAAGTTAAAAAAAAAAAAATAGAACATGACAACACAATATAAGAATACTACTGTTCCTGTGGAGGGAAAAGCTTATTAAAAATGTAGCACTTTAGCCAAAACTAACACAGATATCAGTTATTTTTTGAAAACACACAAGGACAAAGTCCATTTTGATGGGGAAGTGGTGGCACAGAGGTTAGAGAATGTGGGCCTGTGATCAAAAGGTTGCCGGTTCAACTCCCCAGATCAACATCAAAATGTGGGTGGGAAAGATGAAGCACCCACACCTGCCTCAACCCTCATTTGCCCCACCCTGGGCCCTTGAGCGAGGCCGTTAACCCCCACCATCTGCTCCACCGAGCACCCTAGTTGGCAGCCCCTCTGCTCCACACAGAGTGCTGTGGTTGGGTCAGGAAGGGCATCCGGTGTAAAAAAAATAATTGCCAAGTCTTTGTGTGAGTTAGTTTGCTGTGGTGACCCCTGGAGAAGGAAGCAGCCGAAAGAAGAAGAAGAAAAAGAAGAAAGGGCTAAATAAAGTTTGACATCTCAACCCCACTCACAAAAACGGCAATTCTAAAGACATTTTTTTACTAAGTTTTAAATAATAAATCTGAGTTGTCATTTTGTAATGCACAACAAGATAAATAAATTGTTTTTGGTGCTTTCTTATTAATACATTTCTTTCAAACCATTTTTATATGACCTGTAACAGTGACTGAACGAATGAGATCATGGATACAGGTGGTTAAAAAAGAGTTTCCTCTGCAGGGTAGCTGGACTCTCCTTTAGAGAAAGGGTGAGAATTTCAGTGATCCAGGAGAGACTCAGAGTTGAACCACTGCTCCTCCACATCGAGAGGCGCCAGTTGAGGAGGTTCAGGCATCTGGTAAGGATGCTCCGTGGGTGCACGGGCATGTCCGACAGGGAGGAGACCCCAGGGACGACACGCTGGAGAGACTACATCTCTCATTTGGTCTGGGAACGTCTTGAGGTCCTCCCAGAAGAGCTGGAAGAGGTGGCTGTGGAAAGAGATGTCTGGGCCTCCCTGCTCAAGCTGCTGTCCCCGCGACCCGACATCAGAACAAGTGGAAGATAATGGACGGATAACGGATTTTAGTGCTTAAAATAATATTTCTGTCACGTACTTTCTAATATATTTTGTTATTGAATTTTGCCCAAACATAATTGCCAGTGTGTCGTTGTGCATGTGCATTATTTCTGTGTCTGTTAGCAGAATATCTCATGAATGAAAGGATGGGTTTATTGAATTTCTCAGAATGTAATCATCGAATGTACATCTATATTTCATTAACTTTTGGAATCAACCAAATTCAAGATGGTCACCAAAGCTGATCAACCCTACGAAACAGAGAATTGCTATGACCTATGACTGATCTATCAAGCTAAAGGTTGATGTGATATCTTTCTTTAAATCTCTGGTATGTACGGTGGTCGGCAATATGCATTCTTTTAATGAATTCTAGTTATTTAATTTAAGGTTTGATGCTATAATCTTGTATTCTGCTAAACTGTGTTTTATGAGCTAATTACAATTTAACTGTAACAAGCGCTACACTGATGTCCCACGTCGCTTAAGGACTTGGATAGCGAAGGTCTGTAGTTTTTTAGATGAGCGCTTTTCTAGACTGGAATTGAACAGGGAACGCAAGTGATGTTTTGGGTGCAAGATATTCAAGTGGGTAGGAGTTACACTGTGTATAAGAGATGTAGGAATTATTTTTTTGCTTATCCGGGGCAGTGCTGAGTGACAGCTCCTGGAGGAGGATAAAATTTAAGCCACCACCAGGCGCTACTGCAGAGCCAAGGTGTGACCGATGGTGATCTTGGCCACCATAGATTCATTTTCCACTACCCCACTCTCCGCCACAGTCATTTTGAGGAAAATATACTTTTAAGCAATATAAAAACTAGAAAGCATAGTTTCCTCAAATGATCTTAAGATTTTGACGTGGCAATCCCATCTTTGATAGGGATCTTTCTTATGCCTAGCTGCAACTGCACGCCAAAATGAAAGATGGTACGTTGCTTATTTTTGTAGTTATCCAGCTCACAAGGTTTACATATACAGGTATACATATTGAGGCAGTCATCTTGGAGTTTGATGTGGCAACCCAATTTTCAATAGTGACCTTTCTTACGCCTAGATGCAGACATGCACCAAAATGGAAGTTGGAAATATTGTTTTGGTTTCCAATCGCTATAGACAGACATGCGTATGAACGGCCGGAAGGAAGGTTATTTCCATTTCTCCTCTTCACGTCACGACCAGAGACGAAAAGCACACAAAACATAATTTTATTCTGTGTGCTTCACTCAACTCCTTCATTATAACTTTACCAATATATCAGGTTTTGAGCTTTTTTCCTACAGCACTAAATGTAACAAGGGAGTTGACTTATTAAACCTCAATGTTTTTCTTTCCGCTGTTCACTTTTTCAGTATTGTCCTGAACCCAAATTGTTTTATCTAAACAGAATAAGGCTTGACAAAGCATTGTTTCCAAAGTTTCTGCAGGAATCACTTGATTCTGTGGAAATTAGGAAAGTTATACACTGCAACTTTCCATTTACAATTTTCTCTTTCCATCAGTGATGTATTTTGTATACGTGACGTGACCAGGATGCCTTCAACATGTTGCGAATAAAACAGTAGCGGACGATAAAAGTTGACTTCACATCTCCACTAATAAGCAATAATTTAAATTAAAACGTATAGGTTTTGAAAATTTGGATTGAACTCGTTAAATTTTTTTCATCATGCTTTATTTATTTGGGAGATTTAATTGAGTAAGATCACAAAAAGTCATTTCAGATTTAAAAGAAAGTACGATTACTACATCTTCCAAGGTATCGATCCCAAAGCTTCACAAGAAACACTCACCTCGCTCTTGCTGCTGTCCTTAAAAGAGCGCGATCTTGATACTCGAGCTGAGGTTCCAGTTGTTGCCCCACGTAAACCAGTTGCCATCTCTTCCTGCTGCCCGAAGAGTTCTTCCACTGAGCGAACGTCAATCTGGTACTGCTGCTGCCGCACCGCCATCGTCCAGATGTTGGGCTTCCCGCGCACCTTCTCCTCCGGGATGGGCTTCCAAAAGAAACTGCGCACGCGTCGCTTTTTCCTCCCGCTGTGGTTGATGGACGTTGTTGCCAGTGGCGGAGGAGGTGGGGGGGCCCCTGGAGGTGGGGGCGGGAGAGGAGGTGGCAGAGAAACATGGTGGGTGGCGTCGGGGGCATCATTGGGGATCCGTGCAGACATAGGGGATGGTTCGGAGGTAGTGATGGAGGAAGTGGTGCAGCTGCTCTCCTCACTGCTGCAGCTCTCTGGCTCATTGGCGGCAGATGAACAACTCATAACAAGCAGCACGAGGATAAACACTCAGCTGGGCTGAGGGAGTTTGGTGCATAAATTAAAAAAATAAATCTAATAAATTTTTCCTGGTTTTCAAAAAAGACTTGCAGGGAGCGTCGCTTTACTTTTATGTGAATCTGACGGATCGTCGTTTGATTTTGTCCATCTCCATCAGTCAGCCGGTCATCCATCACGCTTAGCTTTGAAGGTCAACTCCCAGAGGGAGGAGATGGGGGGCAACGACGGCCATGGTGCTACAACAGAAATAAAAAGAGAAAGGATTACAGTGGTGCAGTTGATCACATCATTTTGGACAATCTGGAATTTGCCCAAACTAACGGACTCAACAGGGGTACCCAGGACAAAGGCAGGGAAAAGTAAATCATTTTTCTTTCTTTTGTTGAAGGACTTTGAAGTCAGGCTTTGATGGAAATAACACACAGAGCTTAGCCCTGTTACATAATTTGGTATCACTATTTAACCTGTAGCAGGTTATTAAGAAAGATGACTTATGTAACTGTAGATTTAAAAAAAAATCATAAGCCTCACTGATTAATATCATTTGTCAAGCCGACACATACAGAGGACCTCAAAATTAATATGTCAAATAGATGAACATGTTAAGATAATACATGCATTACAAATGTAATTATTTTAAAACAAATCACTCTCCCTTTTTGTGATGCAATCTTTGGTGGTGGCCCTGGAAAAATGATGCTAACTTTCACTACATTAGCATTTGACCTTGACTTTGCATTATAGCTATCACGTTGCAGTGTGTCTGATTATCACAGAAGGATTTCTACATGCAACATGCTATAAAATGACTAAACACTCTAGCTATTGTCAGTTTAAACAACAAATAAAAAAAATCTACAAAATATTTAGAATAAAAAAAATTGTGCTTCTTCTAAGTGACAGAAAAATGTGTGAATTATGTCATAAAATTGTATGTTTGACCTTAAAACAAGGAAGTGATTTGAGCATGCTGCTGCAGAGATGCTAACATTCATCCTATTGGAGATGGTTTTATCTGAATAAGTGATCTGAAGTGTTTCCAGTTGATCATCACTAGCGTGGCTCAAATGAAACCTAATATCATCATATCAAACCCTTTCATTAAAAAAAAGTTGTAAACTAGAAAAAGGGAAAGAACTTTCAGTCTTCTCTTTTGTGAAATAATTTTCTAGTTTGACAAGCAGACAACTTGATTTTCTTTAAGACTAGCCTTAAAACTTTTATTTAAAAAAGCATTTAGTGACTGACTCAAACCTAGAAATCACACTAATGAACTGATCTTCTCTTATGATGCTGCTGTTATTCTCTTTATTGCCCATTCAGTTTTATACCGTTAACATAGGGTCAGCAAAAAATTTATATTTTTCTGTATAGCAGGTAATTCTGGCCTGGTGCTTTGGGTGTTTGCCTCTTTGTCCTGTCCTCTCATTTCTCGACCAGCTGAGGCAAACTGACATTTTTCTGGGTATGGTTCTGCAGGAGGTACCTTTGAGTTAAGAGAAATTTTGGTCCCTACTTATATCAGCTGCTCTGGACATTCGTAGAGCAGGGCTTCAAACTAGGTTTAAATAAATCTGATGCTTTCCAACAAGACAGGTTTGCAGCTTGATGGTTTAGTGGTTAGCACTATTGCCTAGCGAGAAGATCATGGGTGCAATCCCCGGGTTGGACCTGGGGTCTTTCTGTGTGGGGTTTGCATGTTCTCTTCATGTTTGTGTGGGTTTTGTCTGGTTTCCCCCTACAGTACAAAACCATACATGTTAGGCTGCCTTCAGACCCAGGCCGCCCTTGCAAAAGAGATTTGTGATCTCAATGGGATTTGCCTGAGTTACATGCTTTAAAACAGGCATCTAGAAAGCTGGAAAGAATATGGCACTCCACAAACATGGAAGAATGTTATTGAACTTGGAGAGATAGTCTGCTAACATATAAGAAAGCTCTCCATAAAGCTAGAACTTTATATTATTCATATTTAATTGATGAGAATAAAAATAACCCTGGGTTTCAATTAAGAGAGAAAATTCACACCATCCTTCCTATCATTGGCTCCTATTCCTGTCAGATGAGGCAATTTTAGAAATGTCACTAGAATGTGATTTATGTTTGGACTGTTTTTGTCCTGTTGAGCTCTCTGAATTGTCAAAAATACTAGCTTCATCAACATGTCTGCTAAACAGACTGTTTAAAAAGGTATTTTCTCTAATTAATACGCCCATTTTGGATATGCTTGATTTGTCTAATAAATGGTTATATACCACAGCACTTTAAGATTATCAACCTTTACTTAAGAAACCTGATCTTGAATCATGAATCCTGGCCACTTACAGACCTATATCTAATCTAACATTCAACTAAAAAATTCTAGGGAAAAATAGTTGCCAATTAATTGTGTGAACATCTGGACAGAAATAATCTGAGAAGGTTCAAGTCAGGGTTTAGAGCTCATCATAGAAGAGAAACAGCACTGGTGAAAGTTACTCATGGCCTCAGACAATGGATTGTGTCTATACGGGTCCTGTTAGACCTCAATGCTGCATCTGATACAGTTGATCACAATATTCTACTATGGAGGCATGAATATGATATTGGTATTACTGGAACAGCTCTAAAATAGTTTTAATCATATTTATTTGATACATTGCAGTCTGTAAATGTAAATAATGAATCTTCTTGATACACCAAATTTAGTCATGGAGTTCCTCTGGGTTCAGTGCTTGCACCGATACTCTACATATGCTTCCATTAGATAAAGTTAGTAAACAGCATGGGGTAAATTTTCATTGCTATGCTGATGATACTCTGTTATATTTATCCATGAAACCCAACAAATCCAGTTACTTTGATTACAAACATGTCTACAGAATACTGTTATCAGGCTCCTCTCTTGTGGAACCAACTTCCAATTTTTTTCGTGCGGCTGACACATTGTTTTCAAGACTAGGCTCAAGTTTTTCCTTTTTGATAAATCCTAGTTAGGGTCCTCTTGGATTTTCTGAGCTATCCCTTAGTTATGCTGCTTGGACTGGCTTAGACTGCTGGACCACAAATTGGCCACATTTCCTCACTCTGATGCTGTCTTTACTTGCTCTATTCTACCTGTTTGTATTTGTAATTATTTCTATCCTTAACTTTTTTTTGGTCTGTTCTCCAACAGAAAGTACTGTACACCTGAACCTGTCATTCTGTGTTTGTTTCTCCTTCCTGTCCTCTCCAACCCCAGCCAGTCTAAGCAGATGGCCACACGTCCTGAGCCTGGTTCTGCTGGAGGTTTCTTCCTTTTAAAGGGAGCTTTCTTCTCCTTTCCTATGTTGCCAATATGCTTGCTCAGGATAGGAGACTGCGACAAAGTGAAAATTAAACGCCATCTATGGGCTTCTTTAGATGGATATCTTACTAATTGGCTTTTTTATTTGTGAATGCTTTTGTACAGTGCCCGGAGATGACTTCTGTTGTGACTTGGGGAGTGGTGGCGCAGTGATTAGACGGTGGGCTTGTGATCGGAAGATCGCCGGTTCAAACCCCGGTACCGGCAACATAAAAAAAAATGTGGGTGGAAAAAAAGGTGAAACACCCACACCTGCCTCCACCCTCACTCACCCCACTCTGGGCCCCTGAGCAAGGCCCTTAACCCCCACCATCTGCTCCCTAACAGGTCTCTCTTGCAAATGAGTTCTCGTGGCTCAATGAGACTAACCTGGATAAATAAAGGTTAAATGAAAAAAATGAAAAAAAAATATATATATAAATAAGCTGAATTGAATTGGATTGCCTGATTAAATACAGTTTAATACTCATAACAACCTGGAACGTTATACAGAATCTCAGAGTATTCAATTTGACTGTAATAATAGATTTGGGTTTAACATGTTTGCTTTCTGTGTATACGGGGGCTTTGCTATGACTTGTTTAAGAACTGACAGTGTACAAAGAGTCTGAGTTGAAACTGAGTTTTACCTGAATTATGTAATAAGTTTGACTTTCTGTATGTCTTTGTCACTGAGCAGCTGAAAAGCAATTACTTGAGTTTACTCTATCCCTTTTTTGTTAGGTAAGCTGCAGCGGTGTACCTCAGATGGAGGGAAGTTGTGCTTTGTTCACGCACTGTCAACAGGGTTGACAAGGCTAGCAATCTGATCCTTCAGGCAAAGAAATTATTAAATCGAGGATCCAGGAGTTACAGGAGTGACTTAAGTGTATTGTTTTCAGCACGTCTAAAAAATGTTCTTAGAAAGATTAAAAAGAATGTTAAAGATTGGAGTGCTTGGATAACAACAAATAAATACTAACAAGCCAGATTCAAGTGGACGCCTCCTGCAGATTTCTGGAATCAACAGGTACTGGTAATGTCCTAGTCTTGTCCACTTGATACCCAGGGTTCGTTACTAATTAATAAAGCAGACATCACTAATGGGCTCATGTTGCCGACACCAGCCAGTACACTCAGCTGTCATGTCCTCAGAACCAGACCACACCATTACTCCATGCTTCATTCATGAGACTGGAAGAGCATCTGACCTCCCAGAGAGACATCCACCTCTGAAAAGGAACACAGCAGATTCATGGGAAATAAAGATGTAATATGTAACATTCTGTGCAATAACCTTTATGGTGGTCAAAAACACCTCAGATGCCTAAAAGCAGAACTGATATAGAAAGTAAGCAAGCTGAATATTTATCCTTGTGTGTATTAAATATGAAGTACTTGCCAAGTTAAGTTTTATTCTAATGAATCACACTTCAGTGCAAAATATGAAATTAATTAAAGTTGAAATAAATGCAAAATATGCATGTTTTATGCCTGACAAAATGTTTTTCCTTGAATGACATTTTATATCATAAAAATGTTGAAGTAACATATTTGTAGATGTGGACACTAACTATTCTAAATCAATTTTAAAATGTTAAAACTTTCTCTCACGCTGAAGTGCAGAGCCCGACCTGTTCATGGTGTGCACATAACATGACTGGCTGCAACATACATATCAGGTCTCTCTTGTAAATGAGTCCTCAAGGCTCAATGGGATTAACCTGTATAAAATAAAGGTTTAATGAATATGCATTGAAAGTGAGTGTTTGGAAGTATTTTGATGTCTATATGAAGTTAACGGGAAAGTTATGCTGACAAGAGCCATATAAGAAAGTTGTGTTCATAGTTCCACTCGAAGAAGTAAAAAAGAAAAAACAAATGGTGATAACTACTAGTCGCTGCTGCTAATATAGGACTATTGAATGAGCAATGTCAAATTTTCCACTAAGCTTGGAAAATGCAAAGCAATTTACACAGTCCATTTGCACCTTTACTGTATTCAACCAATAAAACTCCCCTTTCAAAGATCTGAACTTAGGTTTTAAATCGTTATTGTAATTCCGTCTTGGGGTCCAATTTCCCCATTTATGACAGAGAGCTGGAGGGGTGATGCACCCTGAGACAACGACAACCTTAACACAAACTTTCCTTTGTTCACGGTCAGTGTGTTCAGGCTCTAAGACACAATGATACAGCTCCTAAAAACGAGCTTCATCTCAGTGATAGGTTAGCCCTTTCATTCCATGTCATATTGCATGAAGACACCTGCACAATTATTAACATCACCAGCCTCACGTGATCTAATATTTGAGAAGGGACACCTCATCTGTCAGCAACACAACACAGAAGCCTGAAGGTAAGGAAAGCAGCGAGGTGGTGGTCCCACTCATTCACCATCTGCCATGAATGAACTCAGGGCTACACCTGTTGTTGACCCTGAGGCATTTGCTCTCCTATCAGTCTTCATTAAGGACTGGTAACACCACCCCACCCCACCCTTTATTATTATTCTATGTAAAGTACCACAGCCCAGGTCACAGGATAGCTTTACCATGAAATGATAAATGGCTAAACTTTTACAAAAGGTCAGAATACCTCACAAAATCCAATTTATGCCAAATAAACCATTACTTGCTGTATTTAGTTTGATGCACAAATCATACACACATGATGGAGCCGGAAATAACTTAACCCGCTTCTGTCAGCACATTAAAAAAATGCATTTTCACTAGGGATACACAATATTATCGGCATGACATTGGCGATAAAGTTAAATATTGGACATCACACATTCCATCAAAAAAAACTCACTGATATAAAAGACTTCTGTTTTAAGTTCATTTTTAATTTAATAAACTGTCAAGTATATTTATTAATACACTACTAATACGCTTTTCACTTGTTGCTTGTGAATAGGGGTGGGCAATATGGCTCAAATATAATATTGTGATATTTCAGAGCATTCAGGCAATAACGATAAATTTTGTTATAACAAAGCAATACACACACAAAAAACACACCAAAAAAAAAAAAAACAAACAGAAATAGTTCTAAAAAAGTTGAATTTGGTCCTCTGGACATTCAAAAAACAAAACAAACAAAAAAAAGTAGAAATCATAGTTATTCATTTGACAAAATTAACTTAACATGTTGCTTTGCAGAAATATATAAAAATAAAAACCAAGGTTTAATTTTACTGAAATTACTTTATTTAGTAAAGTATTCAGTTTCCAAGTGAAAAAATAAAAATAAAAATCATCCTTCTGTTATTTAGATTGAAAAAGTCTGCACAGAATAAAGATCAACAAAATCTACCACAAAAACTAAAGTGCAGGTGCAGTTTCCCAAAATAATTAAATAAAATTAAGCTTAAGATCTGTTGAGCATAAATGTAACTTGCAACAAAATATATGTTGTCTTTAAATGAGCTGTAACTTCCAGAAGGAAGATGCAGCCAAACTGCACCCACATCAGCAGTTTAGAGCGGGGTGCAGGGGATGGAGAGATGAGCCGTCACTGTCTGTACCCGCAGTTTAGAGCTGGATGGAGAAGCACAGCCGAGCCGCGCGTTGTTTGTTTTTAGCATTTTAGCTAGCTAGTATTGTGCACAACTAATTAGCGTTATGCCAGTACCGACAGGTGGATGGGGAGGGTGAGCAGTTCGGTTCGGTCGTTCGGCGCGCTCGGTTCTGTTAACGGGGCAGGGCGTCCTGACGTATTACGTCATGACATTAGCATATCATGATTTCATTTTTTTCCCGGGCAAGCTTTTTTTTTTTTACCGGTATTATCGTGAACGATATGATATGGCCCAGCCCTACTTGTGAACATGTTGAATTTAGATTTGTGAAAATTTACAAATTTGCACTTTTCAAGTGTTGTCATTGTGTTGGAGTAAATATCATGAATAAATTTGTCATTAAACACAATCCAAGTTGAAGTGTTGCATCATTTTCAGCCCCCTTTTTTGCATCTACATTTGGTAGCAGGCCAAACTGACAAAGGCCATGCAGAATAACGTAGTATTTTAATTCAATAGTAGAGAAAGCTATGTAGTCTCTGTAAGTAGGTCTGGTGGGGGTAATCGGTACTGGTATCGGTTATCGGCCAAATAAGTTTTAAACTATCCGCATATTGGATATCGGACAAAAATCTAATAACGTGCGTCCCTAATTTTCACCATAGAAGCAAGCAGTTGACAAAAAACACTGACAAGCTTTCTTTCTGTTGAGTTATTGATTGAGTCACTAAAATGTTCTCAAGCTGTGAATGATTTCAATTCAAGGTAACCGTCAACAAGTTTTCAAGAACTTGACATAATCAACTAACTTCCTCCCAAATGTGAATGTGGTTGGATCCGGCTGTGTTAATGATCTCCTGTCGCTAACTTTGAGTTCAGTTTCTTCAAGGTCAGTGAATCCCTGCAGAGCACAGGTCTTCCACTCACCCTGTAGGGGCAAAGAGGTGTGTTCACATGGGATTAAGCCATCGCCACTCCATCATCATTACCATGGGAATGCTCATTAGCAAGACTGAGACGCTTAAGCAAGACGTAGAGCTCAGCAGGATGTGTGTCGGGCCACTTTACATTTGACCACCTTGATCTGAACTTTTCAAAAACAGCGCTGGGATTGTAATTGTGCAGATTTTTTTTAACCATTGTTTTTGTCTGCAAAACAAAACAGTGCTAAAACTTTTGGTGAATTTTCTGAAAAGACAGAAAAGTTTGGTCCAGTGGAGAACTTTTTGGACTTGCAGTACATTATTACAGTACAGTGACCATTGTATGAAACAAGCACTTGCATGTACAGCTTTGCTAAAGGAAAATCTTTATAAGCTGTACAGACAATGAACAGAGGGCACACAAAAAAATGTGTGTAACATCATTTTGAACAAGAAATTTTGCTAGACAGCATTCTGTTTAATGAGTTGTTTATTGCTTCATCTTACCTCATTTATACTGAAACTAATTCCAAAACTTTATACTAGAAAAAAGATGCAATTTCCTCACTGATTGCTTTACAGCTGTAGGACCAAACTGAAAAACCTTTGTGTCTCTGGATCAGTGAGTTCTGAATACAGTAAATCTGCTACATTTTTTTCAGGTTTAGCAATAGCCAACAGTTCTGCTCAGGTAGTCTAACAACTGTAAACAAGAGACTATATAACAGGCCTTTAACAAGTAATCAAAGATAAGGTCTTGTGGTTTAGGTGTGAAGGTCCATCAAAAGTAAATGACCTGATGCATGAAATCATGAAGATTGCAAGATGTGCTAGTGCTCGGAGTCCATGTTGAGGATCGCTTGACTACTACTACACCTAAATTTAGCTCAAGATCTATAAAATTGAATAATTTAATACCATTTATGTGTTTTCAAATGTTGCTTAGCTGTGGTGGTCATCTTGAATTGGGTTGATGGACTTTAATCAGTTGTAGGGGTAAGCACATCTGCAAATTTAAGCCAGAATTATTCCAATTATGACATCAAATGGGACGTTTGCTTTCTGCCATCTGTTTGTGCTTTCTTAAAAACCAGTGACGCCAAGCGGTCGAGTTATACTTCACAAGATGTTGGATGCTCACTAACTTAATTTCATAGTCTTTTTTGCATGGGCAAGTCATAATCAAAGAGAAACTATGGGGATGATGCCCAGATGAAGTCTTCCCACAGCCGCAGAGTACTTCTCATGACTATTCAAATGTCCATGAGAATTGTCCATAGCTTTTCAAACCCAAACTTAAAGGTCCCCTTAGGGCCCTAAAGAAGGACATTTGGATGAGTGGCCTTTAAAGGATTTGCACATTGATACAACAAATAAATAGAATTAAAGTAAAACAATGTGTACAAACAATGTATATATCTCATTGTGTGTAGCATTTTACTCTTGGACCATCTGGAAAGAGAATTGTGCCAGTTGGGACCTCAGACTATGATGCTGTATTATCTTGCTGATTTTCATGTGTTGTTTGCAATGGAGAAACTACAAAATAGAATTACAGTATAACTGGACCACAGAGTTAAAAAAGCCAACTAGAGGGCACAGTCCCTTTCACTGCTTGCATCTGTGACATCGTGGAGGAGCCAAGATGGCGACCAAAAAGGGCAACAGCTCAAAGCAATGACTAACAGCAAAATCATCTGGATCAGTGTCACAAATTATTTGTAATCTTTCTCGCCAAAAATTGTAGAATTGATAATAATGTTAATTTCATTTAACAGTCATGTAAAACAGTTAAATGATATATAAGAATAACTGTACCCCATGTCAGTCAATAACACACACACAAATCACATATCAGCATAACAGTATTGGACTAACATATATTTCTGTAGTTGACACTTAGAAAATGTTCACTGCTGATATTGGCTAACCATCTTCTCAATGGGTCAGGTTTGTGTAATGGAAACCTAAAAAACAACAGCCAAAAGACGAAACGTTTCAACAAAAAAGTATCAGTCCAGGACCTGAGTTAACCTTGTTAGATTTATCTACCTGGATTATTGAGCATGCATCAGGTCAAATATATACGGTAATATGTTACACTGTGTAAATATTACATAAATCATAAGCAATACCAGGAGGTATAATACCAAGGTTTTATGAGCTAATTTGAATTTTAAATGGTTACATTATTAGCTTCAATTATAGTCGGATCATATTCACATTGAAATACAGTATTTTCTGCTGTATAAGTCGCACCTCTGTATAAGTCGCATTGTCCAATTTTGTCCAATAATTGGGAAAA
>JARVGS010000548.1:13903365-13916920 GCA_031762315.1 Hypsolebias antenori | reverse complement strand
ATAAGTCGCACCGCTGTATAAGTCGCAGGACATGAAAATTAGTAAAAAAAAAACTGCGACTTATACACCGGAAAATACGGTAAATACTGTATGATCAAATCTGCTGACCTGTGAAATGAAGTATGTTTTCCTTTTCTCTTTGGTTGGTACAACCATATGGTAGCACACACAGCTTTGTTGCCTTTTTACATTTTTATAAAACACCTTACCGGTATATACAGTCCAATATTATTGGGGACTGCCAATGCCAAGGCAGCACCTATTATCCACCTAACAAAGGGTTTCTTAACCTTATATCTTAGTCTTCCGTCAACTTAAATGCGGCCCTAACCACAATGTGTACCCCCCACAGATGCTATACCAAAACGATTGGCTTGGTGCCATGATGTGTGCTATTACTTTTATTGGCATTTTAGTTACCATGGCGATGTAATTTGCAAACAAATACGCCATTTTTCCCATACAAAATGCCTGGCGGAACACTTGTCACACCAAGCTACATTTAAATATAATTTTCATTTACCCTTTATTTATACAGGTAGTCTCACTGAGTCACAAGAACTCATTTTCAAAAGAGACCTGTTTAGGAAGCAGATGGTGGGGGTTAAGGGCCTTGCTCAGGGGCCCAGAGTGGGGCGAATAAGGGTGGAGTTAGGTGTGGGTGTTTCATCTTTTCTACTCACATTTTGATGTTGACAATACCGGGAGTTGAACCTGCAACTTTCCGATCACATGCCCATCTTCTAACCTCTGCGCCACCACTCCCACACAAATGGCTTTAACTCAGCTATTTTTACACATATGGAGCTGAAATTTGGTGAGGTTATAGCTGAGGACGTTCTCCATCACATACTGGATCCAAATCAAAAATCCAAGATTGCCGTCTTAGCTAAATGGTAAAAATGACTGTCATTTATTGATTTATTTACCATATTGAGCTGAAATTTGGCAATGGTAGCTGAGCGTGAACCCCAACACATACTAATGTCAAATCAAAACTTTAAATTGGCATCAGCGTGACAGTCTCCATCAACGTTTTTCCAGGAACTTTCTAGTTCAGCTCTTACTGTTGACTATTTTGCCATTATCTACAACTTTGCTAAGTCCAGATGCGCTCTGGTTATGTATATTCTGTGCCTCCAGTGAATCATGTCACGTGACCAATGCACACTTGTTCATGAATTACACAAGTTTTTAGGCACACAAGCACAAGAACACACACAAAGTCAACCAAACACACAGTCTAGCCCAGCTACAATTGTTCAGAAACCAAAGACAAAAGAAACAGCACCAAAAACACACACAAAAACAATACCAAGCACATTTAGAGCGAGTAACAGAGGGTGAATTCAGCAGCTGCAGTTCATCATGCTGAAGGTGACTGCCTGCAGCAAGATCCTTAATGTATTCAGAATATGCAAATCTATTCATTTAACTTAGCCTATAAATACTGCAAAATACCATATTTAACCCTGAAAGTACTTTCATATTATATTTAAAGTAAATGGGGTATCCTCTAGTTACATAAAACAGTTTTTCATATTCTATATTTGAAGGCAAAAGGTACCATCCATCAATAAATTATCAAACAGCTCTAATTTGCAGTCTATCTCCTTGGGTCACTGGTTGTATAACACAAACCCAGAATTAAGAACCCTCCTCCATAAAAAAAGTCTCACTGGCAAACACATTCAACAAGGAATCTTTTATTCACAAAATCCTGGATTTATTAAATATTTTCAAAGATTAAGCTCTTGTACTTTAATGTCTGCATTTTCTGAGAAAACCTGGCTGATCCCGACCGAGTGAATAATTTATGTCACCATGAATACCTGCTTTACCTACTCAAATGTGCTGAGTCTTTCAAAATGATGGATGCAACTAACTTGGTTGTCTAAACTTTGCTTATAGCTTAAATATGTACAGCATGAACTAAATGATCAATAAATAAATAAAAATTAAGGATCTTAAAAAAAATGTAAACAACACTTTTTGACTCAAGCTAATTCATGCAAGATTACACCTTACATTGTCCAAGATACTAGTGAGCATGCCCAAAATCTCTGTTGCACCGTGACCATCGGAGGTTTCTCTTTTATTTCACTGCTTGCATAAACATCTTTAACTTGGCTTATATTTGTTGAAATAATGCTTGGTAATTTCTCTAAACTAAAGCCAATGTTGAAGAATAGAAATTAAAAAATCTAAAATTTTAAATAACTAGTGAATTTGTTAGGGTACTATCTACAGTTCATTGTGACAGAGATGTTACATAAATAACCAAACACTCAACAATGAGCGATACAGTGAGTTAGACACAATGGATTAACATGGCTAGAACAGTGATCAACACATTTCATATTCTCAAATCTGCTAAATCACCTCTAAGGAGATTATTCAAATATGCTACTTGTCTAGAGAATAAGGCATAATGGTTTAATAAGGCCAAGGTACAACCTGGCATCTTATGTATGCTGTGTGAAGCTTAACCTTCAGTACCACCACACATTTTCTTTACTGGTTTATTTGATAAACCCAAGGGTACAAAAAATAGGAATGGGGGTCCAAGAGGTCGTAGGCCCCTTCATTCCCTTGTGCTAATTTCTTAATTAAGTGTTTGTTCACATAATGTTTTTATTTATATTTTGATGAATTCCCATTTCTTTTTCCATTATTTCAGCCTTGCGCCCAAACATAAACAATGTTTAAGAAGCCCCAAAACAGCATTTTGTTTTCTGTATGGACAAGCTGTGATGAACTTGTGACCGCATGGTGGACCTCACCTCTTGCACAGTGACAGCTGGAGATACTGTAGCAACATAACTCTGGAGATACCAGCTCACCTGCAACCCAACATGGAAAATGCTGGCAAAGAAAGTAAATGGATGAATGAATGGATGTGTTAACAATGCCTAAGAAGGATTACAATTACCTTCTTGACTGATAACAAAACATTTAAATAAAGTAAAGTGCTATGTGTTGTCATCATTGTATGTTACCATACAATGGCAAAATCAGTAAAGCAAGTAACCATAATAAAAATGTAGATAGAATTCAAGGTAAAGGAGATAATTCAGGAGCTTCTGAAGGCAATTTTGTGGAAAGCTTCTGAACATTTATTATCATTTAACGGCTTCAGTTAGGACAAAAGTTTTATTCTGAGTCGATTGATGAGCTAACTACTAGTCTGAGTGAGGCCAAGACTTTGATAGACAGATTGGTGCAGCTTCTGCAGAATTGTATACTAAGTCCGTTGTGGTGAAGCGGGATCTGCGCTGCAAGGCATAGGTTCCTATCCTCACCTATGATCACAAACTTAGGGTAGAGACCAAAAGGACGAGATCACGGTTACCAGCAGTCAGAAATTAGTTTTCTCCACAGGGTAGCAAGATTCTCCTTTAGATACGGGCTTAGATGTTCTGTTATCAAGGAGAAACTCAGGGTAGAACTGCTTCTTCGCCATACTGAGAGGAGCCAGTTGAGTTCATTCAGACTAGTAAAGATGGCACCAACTATGGAGGTGTTCTGGGCATGTCTAACTGGAAGAGAGCCCCGAGTAAGACCAAGGGCATGCTGGAGAAACTACAGTATAGCCACTTTGCCAATAAGTACGACTTGAGTCAGTTCTTGTCTTATTGGTTCTTCTCAGGTGAAGGTGACTTGCCACTGTGTCCCCACTCTGTGGGCAGGATCATCATTGCATCGTAACTGTAATCTGACTTCAATTTTTTTAATTTATCCCTGCACTGCTTAAAGGTCAGAGTGTAGCCATGCTGCAGCATCATCTCCGATATATTCTGGTAAATTTGCTTGATTCTTGTTGTCTAGATCGTGCTGAAACAATTTTAACGTGGAGGGGAAACTAGTGAGCGCTGTGCTCAGCACATTGACAAAACACTAAAAAATTCATAAAGAGCTAACAAAAGACAGAGAACAAAATCATAATGGCTCTAATCTGAGTCCATTGGCTTAAGATAAAGGATCTAACACAGGTTTATGTTCAGCTGAATCTAAGCCTGACGCTGAAGCACCTGCGCAGTAAAATAGTTAAAAACATTATAAAGACTAGATGAAAACACAGTAGCGGAGTCCTCAACACATCTTCACAAAGCTTAGCACAAATCTGCTAATTACAGCCTGTGTCTGAAACAGGGTTTTTAAATTTAGAAGATTAAAAGCTGTCAGTTTGCAGCTTATGTAAGCCGACTCTGTCAATTACTGTTTAAAGAAGCTTCACACAGGTTCAGCTAAGACCTACATGAATGACCACCACGCCCGCAGCCTGGCAGCTGACTGGAACTTAAGCTGGGATTTGACTCATCATATAACACAGAGTAAAGCTCAAGCAAACAACGAATCTATGCTAATCCTTTTAATAACTGACCCAGGAAAAGAACATACAACACTTCTCTTGTTAAAATGTTGCAAGTTAGCAGCAGATAACTTTAACGCTATATCCTAGACGCAAACTGGAGGGGCACTCAAAGGGTAGTCCTCTGTCAAGGCAAGTGTGCTGCCTTGCAGTTTTCAAGAAAATGGTTTTAATCCACACCAAAAAGTAAAATACATTTTTTCCGGCTCTACTTAATCACGATTTTTTTTGTATATGACTTGAATTGTAAAATTTATGCTGCCAGACAAACAAATTACTATTAGAGTGAAAATGTGCCTTTGTTAAAAAAAAACAAGTTAGAAATTCCCATAAACCTCTGAAGGTACATTTTTAACCTACTAGTCAGTCACTCATGTTCACGCTAAGACAAAGAGACAAACAACTATGTAAGTTCAGACTCACACAGAACCTACAGCAGGGCTATTCAACTGGCGGCCCGCGGGTCAGTGACTTCAATCTGGCCCACTTCATTAAAAGAAAAAAAAAAAGTTTTTGTTCTGGGTTCGAGTTCTGTTTATTGCATTTAGGATTCAATGCAATAAATAAATACATTTAAAAGGTAATAAGGCTTATATTACTACCTGTGTACATAATCTCGTTCCACTACATGTACCACGTGGTGCGACTGACAATAAAACTCTCTGACTCTGACCAACAGTTTCTGAGCCAAATCAGATTTTTGTAAAGTTCTGACCTGCCAATTCTGATTCTTTAGCTAATTTTTTTGAACATCTCAAACATAAAACTGCACTACATTATGGACAATATTTGAAATAAATTTCAAAAGTGTTAAACGAATTAGAGAAGATCAAACTGATTTACTGCTGGATGTGTCCGGCTGTTACATGCTTCCTTCACTTTATCGTAACTATTTACGTGGCAAATTACAGCTTGACTATCGTAACATTAACAAAAAAAATTGTCTTTTTGTCAAACCTGCTTCCAAATCTTAGGTGCCAAACAAAACGATAAGGCAGCAGCTACTTTAAATAAAACTAAAGCTAAAACATACAGTAACTTTAACCACGGTTTGCTTTTAGTGCTGTCTTAGAACAGTTGTGCTTTTCTAAATTTTGTTTTATTTTAGTTTTTGGGGTTTTTAACACTAGCCATGTATTGAATTTTTAAAGTCTTTTTAGCTACATATAATAAATACATTTTTAGATTTTAGAATGGATGGTCAAGCTGGTTAACCTGAAAATGTTCCAGCTGAGTGATTGGTGCATCGCTACCAACAATATGTTCTGAATCCACAACTACTTTAACAGAAACTCTTTCAATCATGGATTCCCATTTAATTATTTCCATGGTTCAAACATGAACAGTTAGGGATGCACAATATTAGATTTTTGGCCGATATCTGGTATGCCAATATGTTCAAACTTATTTGGCTGATAGCCGATACCAATACCATTTTTTTCTAGACCTACTTACAGAGACGACATATTTTTCTCTGCTGTGGAGTTAAAATACTCCATTATTCTGCATATTCTTTGTCAGTTTGGCCTGCTACCAAATGCAGATGCCAGAAAGGGAGCTGAAAATGATGTAACACTTCAACTTGGATTATGTTTAATGTCAAAATTATTCATGACATACTGGAACACAATGACAACACTCAAACAGCACAAATGTGTAATTTTTCACAAATTTAACCTGTTCACAAGGGACAAGTGAAAAGCACATAAGGAGTATCTAAAAAAAAGTTAATTCTGGTCCTCTGGACGTTCAAAAAACAAAACAACAACAACAACAACAACAAAAAATTGTAGAAACGTTTAATTTTGTGTTTTGTTTTGTTTTTTGAATGTCCAGAGGACCAGAATCAACTTTTTTAGATTTTTTCTACCTGGATTATTGAGCATGCATCAGGACACATAAGTAGTAGTGCATTGTTTCTTAAATTAAAAATGAACCTAAAACGGAAGCTTTCATATTGGTGAGTTATTTTGATGTCAGGTATTTAACTTTATCGTTAATATTGGTTGATACCGATAACATGACGATAATATTGTGCATCCCTATGAACAATGGTTGATAATGTAACTGCTTGTCTCTGTATGCATGTGTCTGTTATAGAAAGGAATCACTGGAAGCACATCTGCAACTCATTATTTTTTGAGTCAAGATTCAAGATGGCCACCATCGCTGGTCTACCTCAGCAGACAAAAACAACTCAAACTACCGTAAGTCAATTTTACAGACATTAAGCTAAAATCGTGTGTGGTAGTAGCTGAGACTCATCTCCAACATAGACTCTGAGTGCTGACAGATTGTGCAAAGTCTTTGTTTAAAACGTTGGCATGGAAGGTGGAAGGCGATACACAGTCCTTCAGTGAATGCTGGTTTTTAATTTCACACTCTTTTGCCTCCACGACAGGAAGATAAACACAACACAAGCAGTCTCACAGCTTTAGCTCATTCCGTTGTGCATTTTGCCATTGAGTATGGTGATTTGTTTGCACGTCTTTTTTTTTTAGATGGAGTCTAATATTTATAAAAATAAACAAACAGTGGTGCAAACAGCAGAGGACATCACTGGTGGCAGTCTCCACACCAATCAGGACATCTACCACAGCCGATGTCTGCGTAAAGCACGCAGCATCATGAAGGACCACACCCACCCAGCACAAGGATTCTTCTGTTTACTAGCCTCAGGCAGACGATACAGGAGCCTACCATTGCGCACGAAAAGACTCAAAGACAGTTATTACCCACAAGCTGTCAAACTACTAAACTCTCAATAATAATGCTGAACAACTGGCAATAACTTTGCACTAAGCCACATTTGTGACAGCTAATATGTTTATTGCTGCTGCACTATGTGGCTGTATCATGTATGTCACTACCTTTCCATCAGAATTCAATTAATCTCAATGTTACTCACTACCTATGCAATAGCCTGTCACACAACCTGTGTAGTTTATGTTATGTGCATTATATATCATTTGCATTTAAGTTTATATTACTACCTTGAAATACTTATTTATACTAATTCATCCTACTTGCACTGTTATATTCTACCATGTTGTTTAATTGTATTTATTTATTTATTTTGGACCTTGTAAATATGATGTTTACTTTTTCACTTTTTGGGACCTTATTTTGTACAGTTTAGTATTTCTTGTTTATTTGTTCTTTGCTTTTGGCGAGTCAAATTGGTTCTTCTCATCCTGAACATTTCATGGTACTGACGACCTTGTGTTAATCTGCATATGACAGACAAACATAACTTGAAATATGTGTAAATAAAGTGGGTAAATAAATACTGAAATAAGCAAATTAGCAATATTGATTCAAATAACTTATATGTATATGAAACCAATTGTAAATTATTTTCTGAATTGACTATTTAATCCTCTTAAATGTCAGATTTTTACATTAAATTTTCTCATTTCGCTGAATGAAAGTTGTAAAGGACATTAACACCCATTTTTATAACAATTTAAAAAGAAAACAACTGTTTTTAATCAGTTACTTGCAACATAATGTAAAACTAAATTTTTAATATACAATTATCTTTATACAAATAGAAAGGAGTGGTTTTTGCAGTTTTTTTTAACCCTCATGAACGAGTGGGAAATAAAAAATCAAATGTGACGCGAGATAAGTGTCAGATAGCCTCGACTGGGTATTTTCCAGAAGCAAAGTGTACACGGTATCACAAAAGAAGCTCTGGATCTTCTAATGAAATATACAACACAAGAAAAAGTAAACCAGATGAAACAAAACCCACTGGAGAGCGGCAAGGACAGAGAGGATTCATCAGATCCTGACCAGAGCTTTGAATCTTCCCCTGTTTGTTCTTTTGTCAACAGGTGATCAGTGTCTGGCCTGCAGCACACCACAGCGTCTGCATCAATTCTGCTTCATGCTTCCAATTGTTGCTTTAGCAATCCAAGCCCGGTGCCAAGATCAGCTTTAGGCAAATCTGTCTTTTTGGCTTCGTGGCTGTATGTGCGGCTGCATAAAGCCGAGCCTGCCACAGGAGCTTACAGCCTAATCACAGAACTTTGAGCACCACAACACGAGGACTGAAAACCAGATTTAACAACTGGCTGAAACCAACACATCCTGAACGAGACACGAGCTGAGATGATAAAGCCGGACAAAGGTATCAAACAAAGCAGCTGTTCAGGTCACCATAGAGACAACTGCGGGGTAACATGGAGAGAATGCAAACATGTTTATATGGCACTGGGGAAAAGTGTTTACCCAAGTGCATGATTCATTATAATACAGTACACTTGAACACCTGTGAAACACTAACACACACACACACAAAAAAAAAACACTTTAGTCTCTGATTTAAAACATTTATTTAGACCTTATGTATGAAAGAAGCTGTGGAAAAGGTTTGAGTCGGTCTCAAGCCTTTTTGCTAGTCTTGTGCTACTTTTAGCGTCTAGCTAGCTTCTGCTGTTTTAGCTAGATTTAAATGTTTAACTTTTACGTTACCTTTTGTTTCTTTTAACTTTTAAGTGGCCCTTTTTACATGTAGCTTTTGGCCAGCCTTTTGTTACTTTTTGCTTATTCCTAGCCTTTTGCTACTTTTACCTTATACCTACCTTTTGCTACTTTCTAGCTAGCTTTTGCTTTTTAGCTAGATTTTTAAATGTTTAACTTTTGTTACCTTTTGTTACCTTTAACTTTTAAGTAGCCCTTTTTACATGTAGCTTTTAGCCAGCCTTTTGTTACATTTTGCTTATACCTAGCCTTTTGCTACTTTTAGCTTCTAGCTAGCTATTGCTTTTTTAGCTAAATTTTTAAATGTTTAACTTTTGCTACCTTTTGTTACTTTTAACTTTTAAGTAGCCCCTTTTACATGTAGCTTTTAGCCAGTCTTTTGTTACTTTTTGCTTATATCTTGCCTTTTGCTACGTTTAGCTTATACCTAGCATTTGGCTACTTTTAGCTTCTAGCTAGTTACTGCTTTTTTAGCTAAATTTTTAAATGTTTAACTTTTATGTTACCTTTTGTTACTTTTAACTTTTAAGTAGCCCTTTTTACATGTAGCTTAACCTTTTGATACTTTTTGCTTATACCTAGCCTTTTGCTACTTTTAGCTTATACCTAGCATTTTGCCACTTTTAGCTTCTTGCTAGCTCTTGCTATTTTAAGCTAGCATTTTAAATACATGTACAGTATTTAACTTTTGCAATACCTTTGTTACTTTTAAGTAGCATTTTTCTACTTGTAGCTTTTAGCCAACTTTTCTGATGCTTTTTGATTATACCTAGCCTTTTGTTCCTATTATAGTTTACCCAGCCGTTTGCTATTTTTAGCTAGCATTTTGCTAAATTTTCCAAACCTTTTGCTACTATTTTCTTTTAGCCAAGCTTTTGCTACTTTTGATTATACCTAGCCTTTTGTTCCTATTACATTTTGCCTAGCCTTTTGCTCCTTTTTAGCTAGCCTTTTGCTACTTTTACCAAACCTTTTGCTACTATTTGCGTTTAGCTAACCTGTTGCTACTTTTTTGGTTATACCTAGCCTTTTTGCTGCTTTTATCTTTTAGTCAGCCTTTTGCTACTTTTTGCTTTAAGCCAGCATTTGCTACTCTTTGGTTATACCTAGTCTTTTTTACTTTTACCTTTTAGCCAACATTTTATTACTTTTAGATTATACATATCCTTTTGTTCCTACATTTTACCTAGCCTTTTGCTAGTTTTAGCTATAGCCTTTTGCTGCTTTTACCAAAACTTCCGCTATTTGCTTTTACCTAGAAGTGGAAACAGTGGAAAAAGTTTGAGTTTGTCTCAATTTGTTGCTCCTGATTTGAAAGTTTGGGCCTTTATATTAAAATTCAACTGCTACTTCTACTTTCATAAGGTTTTCAGCAACAAAGCGCACTCATTGTCCTGATGCACGCTCAAAGAGCACACAAGTTAACCCATGCTGCCAGCAACTGTCCACTCCCACAAAGATAAATCAAGACCACCCTCAGTACCTTCCTGCTTGGGATGACGTCAAAGAATTGAGGTTTCTCCATTACTCTCGGCCTCCACAGCAACCAAAGAGGTGGGGGGAGGCAGGGGAGACACACCACTAACACTTGAATGTGTTGCTCTATAAATCGTCTTGGATAAAAGTGTAGAAAAGCCAAAGAAGCAACAGGAGCAAATTTATAAAGTTGTACATGCTGAATTAAAAGGGATTTTTCACTGCTAGTAAAGACAGCAACACAACAGCATGGCTATTTACTTAATTGGTGACAAAAAACACTTAACATGTACTGTACATGTACTTAACACTGAACATTTAGTGAAAGAGAGGCTTTAACCAAAGGGTTTTGGTTTAAGAGTTATAACTGTGACTATTTAGAGGAAAAAGTCAGTTTAATTGAAAAACTTTCCCCTTTTTTTTCTTAGTAGTCAATCAATGTACCGGTAAAGCAGAAAAAACAAGGGCAAATGTTTCTAAATGTTATTTTATAGGAAAATTGTTTCCAAAGTTAGAGTCTGGATTCCACTGTGGGTCAAGTGGAGGTCCTCAGATAATGACATTTTCAAAATATAGTTAATATCATGCTTTCACAATAACTGTCACAGAAAATAGAACTATATTCATAAATCAATAAAAATCGTACCCTGGTTGACAAGATTGTTGTCGTTATGTCCATATTTATTGGGTTTATAAATAAAGTTTGTATATTTGAACCGGTAATGGGGTCTAAAGCCTCTACTTCTGTTACAATTAAACGCTGATCCAGAATTCACACATTTTCCTGGTTTTTATTTTTCTGTGATTTTTTTGGGGAATCTAACTACTTCAGCAGACTTTGAGCTTTTTTAGCCACTATTAGATCAAACAATCAGCTCATTCAGCAGATGAGTGCTAGGCCTTTTGGATGTAGTAACTTTTAAACTTTTCAATACTTAATTTAAAAATAATTTCCCCATAAAAATATAAATTTTCAGATTCTTCAAAAACATTGTTCTCTGTGAATTTTGCCTCAGCAGGTCTGTTTTGTCGTCTTCGGTTAATTTTAGTTTTTAGCTAAAGCAATGATAATATCAGCTTTCAATTACTTTAAGCTTTTCATTAACAATTTGATACTTTTAATTTCTAGCTAGGCTATTGAAGGGTTTAGCTAGCCTTTTGCTATTTTTGGATTCTAGTTAGTTTTGTTTTGTCTTTTTTACATAGATGTTTAAATGTTTAACTTTTATGTTACCTTTTGTTACTTTTAGCTTTTAAGTAGCATTTATACTTGTAGCTTTTAGCCAGCCTTTTGCTACTTTTTGCTTTTAGCTAACCTTTTTCTACTTTTTGCTTATAGCCTTTTGCTTCTTTTAGCCAACCTTTTGCTACTTTTTGCTTTTAGTCAACCTTCTGCTAATTTTTGCTTATAACTAGCCTTTTGATACTTTTAGCTTACTTTTTTTTTATTTTTAACCTAGATTTTTAAACGTTTAACTTTTATGTTATCTTTTGTTACTTTTAGCTTTTAAGTTAGCCTTTTTCTACTTGTAGCTTTTAGCCAGCCTTTTGCTACTTTTTGCTTATACCTAGCCTTTTGCTACTTTTTGCTTATACCTAGTCTTTCGTCACTTTTAACTTTTAGCCAGCCTTTTGCTACTTTCTGCTAGCCTTTTGCCACTTTTACCAAATATTTTGTTACCGTTAGCCAGCCTTTTGCTACATTCTGTTTTTAGCCATCATTTGCTAATTTTTGCTTCTACCTAGCCTTTTGTTACTTTTAGCTTTTAGCCAGCCTTTTCTACTTTTTTGCTTATACCTAGCCTTTTGTTACTTTTAGCTTTTAGCCAGCCTTTTGCTACCTTTTTGCTTACACCTAGCCTTTTGCTACTTTTAGCTTTTAGCCAGCCTTTTGCTACTTTTTGCTTTTAGCCAGCGTTTGTTACTTTTTGCTAGCCTTTTACTACTTTTACCAAACATTTTGTTACCTTTAGCTAGCCTTTTGCTGCTTTTAGTGCTGAGTTAGCTTTGTGATAATTCTAGCTAGTCTTCTGATACATTCATCTAACCTTTTGATAATTATTAATTTCTAACTTAACATTTTATCTAGCTCTTTTTTAAACTAAATTTTAATTTTTAGCTAGTTTTGCTTCTTTTAGTTTTAACAACTAAGCACTGCTTTAGAAAACTTATTCGTTCATTTAGCATTCATCATTGCATTTTTGCAGAAAACGTGCCATTCCTCTAATTGTTTATATTTTATAACAATTACGGCAAAAAAATTCATGCTAATCTTTAAATTATATTTAATTAATGAAGCCTCAAAAACCTCACTTGGGGGAGACACTTATACTTAAAGCTTAATTATTACATGGATTCCGTAATTGATAGTAAATTGACGTTTCTGTTATCGTCAACATCAAAGCTTATAAGACAATAAATGACAAATGCTTTGATTAAAGCCTACTTAAATCAAACTACCTGCACTATCCCAAAGGCGTAATTAAAATAGTTAATTTTAATTCTGTTTCATACAGAACCAAACACTGGTACTGATGTCATTTCGGACCTGGACTGCATTGCAGGACATGAACGAACAGGTGTGGAGCCATTAAACCTCGGTCCTGGACCCACACATGTCTCCAAGCTGGTTCCGACACAACAACAGGAAGAGTTGCATGAGAACATCCATGATGCGGTGCTGCTGTCCCGCCTCACTTACCGGACTGAGGACAGGGGGGTCGTCGGGACACGTCTTCCGCTCCGACACCTTCAGACTTCAGAGGACGGGACACTTCTCGGAGGAGAAACGTGTTCGGTTCCGAACAGCTCAGGTAAGCCACTGGACGTCCTGACCGAGGCTCAGCAGCGGATAAACACCCAGCTGCTGCTCCAGACCGCGGCGACGTCTCTGCCTCTGCCTACGTCATTGGCTCAGGTGGAAGATGCGTTCACTGACCCTCCGCCCAACCCCTCCCCACGAGCACAGCAGCAGCTTGAGTAAAAAAAAAAAAAAAGTGGATTCGTGATAATGTCCTGCACAGTGAATAGTATTTTCAGGAAATGTCCTTCTATTTCTGTTTTATCCGGCTGCATTTAGTTGGATACGTTTTTACTTAAAGTGACAGTTCAGAAGTTCTGAAGTGGGATCTGTGGAAAAGTTTTTTCATTCAACCTTTATTTAGGCAGGTTAATCTCGTTGAGCCTCGAGGACTCATTTACAAGAGAGACCTGGCTACA
>JARVGS010000548.1:13878313-13893389 GCA_031762315.1 Hypsolebias antenori | reverse complement strand
TGTGTGTGTGTGTGTGTGTGTGTGTGTGTGTGTGTGTGTGTGTGTGTGTGTGTGTGTGTGTGTGTGTGAGTGAGAGACAGTGAGTGCAGGCTCTTTGTTATGTGTTGGAACTGACACAGTGATGTATCAAATAGAAAAAAACGACAATATCAGAAGTATAATTTGAATATTTTGCTTAAACATCAGAAAATGTAAATTGTAAAACATGAAAAACAGAAGATTTGAGAGCCCACCTGTTAATTAAAAAACTTGCATGTTTAACAAGAACGTAGTTGACTCAAGATATAATGAAGTACTAGTAGTTTCTAAACTAGAAAAATTGTGAATGTGTGGATGCTTATTGTGAAGAACTTGCTGAAAAACAGCTGAAATTAGCTAAAAGCATGCAAAAATGCACCGGAAATGGAAATGGAAGAACAAGCCTACATTAGCAGACGAAAGCAGAAGAAATACATATTAGGTTTAAATAAGTGGAAATGAGCACAGAAATTAGGAAATCAGCTAAAAAAGGCTGAAATTAACAAAAAATAGCTGAAATGTAGTTGAAAATGTAGAAATATGCTTTAACTGCCAGAAAGAGGTGAAAGGAGCTGAAATTTGTTAAAAAATGTTAAATTTGTTGAAAAAGCTAAAATTAGCATAAACAGCTAAATAGTAGCTGAAATAGCTTAAACTAGCAAAAATAAGATGAATGGAGCATAACAAGCTGAAATTAGTAGAAATAAGTTATTTAGGCTGAAATAAGCAGAAATGAGCACAAAAAAGTGAAAATTATTTGAAAACAGCTTAATTAGTTTAAAAATTCTATAAAGCTTACTGAAAAAGTAGAACAAGCTTAAATCAGTGGAAGAAAGCAGAAAAAAATGTGTCTCCCACATTACGCTTAAAGAAGCAGAAACGTGCACAAAAAATGGAACTTATCTGAAAAAGGCCGAGATTAGCAAAAAACAGCTGAAATGTAGCTTAAAATAAGCTTAAATCACTAGAAGTAAAGAGAGAGCAATTTTTGCTGAATTAGGCTAAAATAAGTTTAAATGAGTGCAAAAAATGTGGAATTAGCTTAAAAAGTTAAAATTTGCATAAAACAGCTGAAATAGTAGAAAAAGCTGAAACTTGCAGAAACAAGCTGAAAGGAGCTACAAGCCAAAATTAGCAGAAATAAGTTAGAAGAAGCACACAAATGTTGAAGTTAGCAGAAATAATCTGAAAGGAGCACAAAACAACTGAAAAAATAGCTGAAATTAGCTGAAAATATAACTGAAAAAATTTAGAAGTTTGCACAACAAAGCCAAAAGAAGCTGAAGCAGAACAAAATGTGAAAGGAGCAGTAAAAGGTTTTAAACCGATCAAGGATTTGAAGGATGCAAAATGAGTTCAATTCATTTTCTATTAGAAAAAAGTGGCAGAAAAGGATAAATATTTCAAAACGCTAAAGTTGCACCAATACCAAAAGTCATAACAGGATTGTCCTGAAACAGCTGAACGTTTTGATATATTTCTTGAAGTAGCTTGAAAACTGCGGGACGAGAATCGTGCCGGAAGATGTACGGAAGAAAAATGCATCACAATAGTGTGAATGCTTCATAAACATTCACACAACAAAAGATTCCTTTTGTTGTCACGTCCATTTCAAACTTGGTGTAAACGATGGATTTTGTGAACACTACCTTGCAGCTTCATACTGTTTAATGTTAAGCAAGGTGTCTTCAATGGTTTTGTCCACAAGTGTGTCAACACTAGAGATGAAGAAGTTGATAGCAGCCAGCAGGGTCTCTCCATTTTTGGACAAAAGTTTTTGGGTCTCGGCGTTGTAACCAAACTCCTCCTAAAAAATACAATTATTGAAATTGAAGAAGTGATGAAATTTGTGAACATCGTATAGTGAAAACAGAATTTATCAAACTTGTTCAGTTTAAAACCTTTACACAGAGTGATGACACTTCAGTAATGCAACCAGTGCACTGAGTTTTCCATTAAGACCAGTGAAGGTTATCATTTCAAAGTCATCCTGATTTAAACTAAACCTCATAATTCAATCATGTGTTTATGTTGCAACTATTAAGGTCAGTATCTTACTGGGTTGCAAGTGCTGGCAACCAGAAGGCAAACGGCATTTGTGAGGGAGTCTTAAAAAGGTCTAAACACATTTGCGGGGGTTCTCAAAATCATTGCACGAGTTTTTTTTTTTTTGTTGTTGTTGTTGTCAAAATAGTTATTTTGGATTTGGACTTCTCAAACAAGTCTCAAACCCTTCTCAATTTTGTTGCGGGCATCTCCAACTTGTCTCAAGAGTTGAAGAATAGCTATATTTTGACACCTGCACAGAAGCCTGTTGGGAGTCAGCCTCCCCACCATCACAGACACCTACACCTCCAGATGCAGGAAGAGGGACATCTGCATCATGAAGGACCCCACTCATCCAGCGCACACACTTTTTGCCCCGCTCCCCTCAGGCAGGAAGTTGAGGAGCATGAAGTGGAGCTAGAGGTAACTCGGTTACCAAAAGGAGCCAAATTTTAAAAACTTTGTCCGAGCCACTTTCAGCCGATACATTAACTCGAGTCAGATACCAGATATATTTTCTTGGTTGCAGGTTCATCAACAAGAGTTTGATCCGTCTCATTTGACAATCTGTTACTCTTTCCACATCAGAATCAATAATGACAGAATGATCCAACCATCTTTCTGGCTTCAACATTAGCCAGCTGGCAAGAGAAGTCTATACTAAACCATGTATTTATCAGGGTTTAAAAAAGAAAAAAATTAGAAGAGATACAATATTTTACATTTAAATTATCCTCTTGGGGGGACCAGATTTGGCTCGCAGCCCTTGAGTTTGACACATCGGAGATTTGACACTTTACCTGTGCTGCTGATTTCTTACAGCAGCTATATTCATACACATCTGCTAACAACAGACTTGTTCAAACTGCTGTTTAATACACCATATTATATTATTTTTGTTTAGCACATATATTAGATCCTTGTATACTGTTTTCTATATACTTTATATTATTGCTATTTTTGGGTGTAACTGGTGTCTAGTGTACACAATTTCGTTCCACCTCATGTACCACATGATGCAAATAACAAAGTCACATTGAACCTGACAAAAAAACCATCAGAGGAAACAGCTCTACAAGTTCATGTCTGATGCCTACACAGATAAGTTTAAAACTGGTCCAACTCTAGCGTCGTTTCAAATGTGTATTCCAGTGGCGGCAGCTGCTAAGATGCATAAAAATCTGGGTGAGACAGATATTATGTGACAAAAGTGGGCAAAAAAAATGTGCACAGCTTTTGAAGATGCTCACATGAAGATATACTACGGTTTTCAACAACTTGTTGCTCAAAACAGACACACACTCAACACAGTCAGACTGAAATGAAATATTCACCCATTTTCCAGCAATTTTGAGTCGCAGCCCAGTAAGATCCCTTAAAGTTCATTGGAATTTTGCGCAGTAGCTTTTAATTTACGGTAATTTGACAACAAAAAGAGGTTGCAATTGTTTCCCTTCGCCTTCTTTTAATGAGTCAGAGGTCAAATTAAAGATCACAATAACACTAACATTGCATTGTTTTGCTTTGTATCACAGAAAACCTACGGTAATCAGCTTCACTGGTCTCACAACTTTAGACTCACATGGAGTTCTGGCGACTTCAGACTGAGGTCGGCGAAGGCGTCACCAAGCTGCCTCTGAGTCTGCATTATCAGAGACAGCTGATTGGCCAGCATTTGAGCCAACTTGATCACACTTTGGTACTTCCTCTTGTTTTCACGGAGCTGTTCAATTTGTGCCTCCAGCTCCGGGTCGACGGTCCTCGAGCCCCGGCCCAGCTTCTCGGACAGGATCTGCCTGGTACACTGCGGAGGACAGCAGGCTTACAAGCACATGTACACTCTCACTGGTTAGAATTTAAATAAGAATATGAATTGATGGGGGTTTTGACTGTGGTGAGTAATGGAAAAGGAGCAACATGAGGGAACAAAAAGAAAAAAAGTTATAACCAAAAGATAACACATTTGTTGTTGTGTAACTAAAAGAAGAAAGAGGAAGAATAAAACTGAGGAAGAAGAAGAAGGTAGAGGGCCAACATTAAAAAAATAGATGAATAAAATCAAGGACAGAAGATTTACTTTATATGTGTTGATGCTCCACTTTCTCACAAGGTCCAGTTTTTCCATGGCTGGGTTCTTTAAGTCATCAGAAAGGACCACTGCTCCACTCGCTGGCTGAGCTTGAACTGTTCCTGCACAAATAAAGGTTATTCCGTCAGTAAGTGACTGAATTGTAGTCTCAAAGTACAAATCAGTAATATTTTTAAAACCGTGATAATTGTCCGCACAACACACCAACGTTTAAAAAAGGATGATAATTCAGAATTTTTAAACCAAACTAAACTTTTAGTGGATAGTCAAAGTCAGGGGATTATTAGATCTTTGTACAGGTTAGTTCCCATTGAGCCTCGAAGACTTAGTTACAAGAGAGACCTGTTACAATGATGACAGGTGTATTTTAATATAAAGTAGGAGAATGTTAAAAGGCGTGCTTTAATAGAATTTAAAAGATCACCTTAAACTTTTTAATGGAGCGACAATAACTGATGTCTTCACTTTTTTCTATAAATATATTAAATACAATTTTGAAAAATGTGTTGATGCAAAAAAAATGCTTAAATTAATTAATTCTATGAAGGAATAAACTGCCAATTTAACTGTTTATGGAGCTTTTTAATTAATATTCTACTGTTTACCTGTCCACATTCATAACTTTTTCTGTTTATGGTCAATTTTTGTTGCTGTCAAAGCAAGCAGGTTCCCTTTTAAATAAACTAATAAGAGCCATGGATGTTTTAGTTTATTTTCTTTTCATAAGCAAATGGTGCAAACAGCAGAGCATTTTGTCTGCAGTAGGCCTTTTGGAATAAACAATAAATCAATTAATCGCATGATAAATGAAAATTATCTATCTCATTTTCATTTATCGCCTTTATCATTTCTTCGTGTCTCTGTCTTTCTACTGAAGACACTGGATGACAAAAAGCTCAACTCCAGTGCTTTTCACTGACTCCGCCCTTTCTCTTTAAAATCCATTTTTAACAATCTAAAATCACGTTTTTGGATCATTAAACGCAGCTAAGCTGAGAAGCTAAGCTACGAGCTAAGCTAACAGGCCGACATCGAGAAAAAACCCTGTCTTGTCGAAGCTCCAAAATTCACAGTTGAAACCTGTGCCTTGGTCTAAAAAGTTGTTTTTCTCTGCAAAAAGAAATTAACTTGTTTACTGATTTATTAGTAAAAGCTTTGTGTGAACAATGCTATGCTAAAGAGCTCAAACCACACCTAGCGTCCGCCATTTTGAGAACCAAAGAGAGACAACCCATGTCACGTCAAGGGGCCTCCCTCCCATTTTTTCTTAAAGAGACATGCTGCTCACTCCCTCACTATCCATCCTTTGCTTTTAAGTCTTTACTGCCATCAGGTGGTCGAAAAAAGGAACTACATTCAAATTAAACATTTCTGCATAAATTTGACAAAAATGACTAATTATTGTCACATTTCAAACAATATTATCATTTATTGCAACAATTTCTGAGACAATCGCCCAGCAAAATTTGTTATCGTGACAGGCCTAGTCTGCAGTAAATACAGCTACAGTATTCTGAAAAAGTTGGGACTTTGTGTCAAATGTAAATGAAAACAGAACGCAATGATTTACAAATGTCAAACCCATTTTACTCACAATATAGTCAAGTCAACTTTACTTCTAAAGCAAATTTAAAACAGCAGAAGTTACCAAAGTGCTTAACAATAAAAATCAATGGGAGTAATTTAATGATAGTAAACATGAAATGTTCAAGTTAAGAAACTGTACCATTCTGGGTGCAAAATAAGGTTATTTGAAATTAGATGGCAGCAACACAGCAAAAAAAAAAAACCCACCAGCAACAAAACACTGTAAAAGTTGTACAAAAAAGTGTTTTGCAATTAATTGGATTAATTGGCAACAGGTCAGTAAGTGGACTGGGTACATTTTAAAGAGGCTGAATCTCTCAGAAGCAGCCGCTTCAAAGGTTATCAGCCACTAAATGGCCTCTTCTCAGTTGTTATCCCCATATGTAGCGTTCAGACTGCCCCTCCTGTACCTCCTAGTAGGTTTAAAGGTTCATTGTTAGCACTGATAATAGGCTCACGTGGTTAGGTTCAGAGTAAAGGGTCTGGGTTAGGTTTAGGCACAAGGGTGAGGGGGTTAAGTTTAGGGTCAATGCTCTGGGTAAGGTGTAAGGTTAGGTTTAGGAAAAAGGTTATATAAAGCTAACAAAAACAAAAACACTTCCTATTCTACCCACATGCAAAGCTGCATATCATCAGCGATAACAATGTAACTTTAAAACTGCTAGGAGGCAGGACACTAACATCCATTTAAAGGGCTGATAACATCCAAAGCCGCTGGGTAAACATGGGCAGAGGTTCATCCGTCTGCAAAAAGCTGCATCTAAAAGTAGTGTAACAATTTCAGAATAGAGTTCCTCAATGGAAAATTGTAAAGACTGAATATGCCACCATCTACTTTTTAAATTGTCAAAAGAAAACACAGATGCCACATTCTCATTACAGTACTTAGAAGAAGCTCCATCTGGCCTGCCATTTGTGGACAGTTCAACAATTCTCTGATGTTATGGGGGTGCATTAATGCCTAAAGCATGAGCAGCTTACACATCTGAAAAAAGGTGCCATCAGTGCAGAAAAGTATATACAGGTTTTAGAAGATGTGCTCCCATCCAGATAACATTTTTTTTCCACAGAAGATCTTGTATATTTCAGTAAGACGATGCAAAACTCCATGCATGGATTCATAGTATAAGAGTCTAACTGGTCAGCCTGCAGTCCAGACCTCTCGCCAATGAAAACATCTGGCACATCGTGAAATAAAATCTGGCAAAGAAGACCCAGCACTATTGAACAGTTAGAATCATCCTTAAGACAAAAATGGGACAACATTCCCCTCCAAAAACAGCAGCTGGTCTCAGTTCATAAATGTTTAGAGTGGTGTTAAAAGAGGAGATGTTTCACAGTGGAAAGCATGGAGCTGACTGTGATTTTTTGAGAAGTGTTGCAGCTGTCAATTTTAAAATGCTCACATTTTGTCCCTCGAAAATGGTACAATTTCTATAAATGTTATGTTCCATTGCAAATAAATTATGGTTTAATGAGATTTGCAACTCATTGTATTCTGCTATTTACATTTATACAATGTCCCACCCATTAAGTAACTGGGGTTGTACTATTTTTGTATGTTTCAAGAGCGAAGTTACAATTAAAAGTCAATGTTACAAAGTTGGCCACAGAGAATAATAATGTTAAGAGCACTGGTCTTGCGTTGTGCAAAGTGGCCAGAAACAAAACTTACCCCTATTATTCTGCACTGTAATGGTAGGTTGTGCAAGTAAAATTGTGAACAAGGTTTGTCAAAGCAAATTATGTCACCGCACAGCTTGCACAGGAAATTCAATAAGTACCAATATTACATTAAATCAGCAACAGTCCTAAGGTTAAGGCAAGACAGCTTATCAGATAATACATGAACTGCAAAATTAATATAATATATACCGTACATATTATATTAATTTGTTATATAATATATGTGTCAGTATTAAAGCTCCATTAAAATTCTACCCATGTCAACTTTTGCCAAAAAATTATTTTTATTTTTATAAGAGTTCAAGGTAGCTAACCCAGTGAGATAAACTAAAGACAACTTTTACCTCCAAGTTAAACAAAAATTTAGATAGCAAGAATTTACATAGAGAAACGTTCATATTTAGCCCACAGGTTAATGACTGACTCCAAGGAGCAAATAAACACAGCCAGAGTCAAGCCTCAAACTACAGTAGTCCCTCACTATCCCGGGGGTTACATTCCAGACAACCCAGCAATAGGTGAAAATCTGCAAAGTAGTATTTAATATATATACTGTATTAAGGCTTTATAAACCCTTCTCACACTCAATGTCCTAAACCCTCTAAACGCTCTAAAAGAGCACAGCGAAAGAGAGCAGACAAGACTGATGTTATGGTTACTGGGCCAATCGGACTGGCCATTTGGGGCACCTCGACATTTCCCAGTGCTCCAAATGGCCAGTAGCGAAGGGGAAAGACAGACCCCCAACCCGCCCCTCCTTTCTCTTTCTGAGGGCCCCTCGGCAATCCCTGAGCGGGCCAGGCCACCGAGAAATGTCCCGGTGCTCCCGATGGCCAGTCCGCTTCTCAGCACAATAACCTGATTGGTCACTTTCCATCAGTCAGACAATTGTGCATCGTGTATAATTTTACGTTGAAAACCCACAAAAGAGTGAGTCTACAAAAGTCTAACCGCAAAATATCGAGGGACTACTTTACATCTGTTAGCCCATACTTGTGCAAAAGAAAGGTTTGGAGAACCCACAAACAAAAAGAGACAAAAAAAAAAAAGATGCTTTATGATTGAGGCACAGCCTGTAGGTGCAAGAAGTAGATGATGAACACAAAAGCAAACAATAAATCAAATTGTTGTTGACTTTGTGGTTTAGTGACATCTGATTCATACACCACCGCCCCAGGTACCTTTCTCAGCCTGACTATCGCTGGAGGAGCGTGCCAGGCGGATAGCAACAGCTGAGCTGGGAGCTATGGGTGTCACAGGAGATGTGGGCATGCTGGCCGACCCTGGGAGATATTCAAAGTTATGATTTATTAGTGCAGCATCCTAATTCTGTGAAAGTAAAAAAAAAAAAAAGGGGAGACGTTTCCATTCGTGTAAACTCAACTCGTGTGTGGTGTTTTTTTTTTTTTTTTTCATTATTATAGTAGTTCTAATGTTCCAGGCTGAACATGCTAATGAAAGGTTTTCCTCAACCAGAAAGAACAACACGGAAAACAGCCATGGCAACCCTGAAGTGAGCAGGCTGCAACAGCTCTCGGCTCCACTGGGAGATTTTTATTTGCATTTGGATGATGAAAGGGAAAGGGAGGGGTTCTAAACAGGAGATCAGAGGAAACTCATTAAACCCTAATGAACTTACACATGTACAAATGTAAATGTCTGTCTTTCACCATTCAGAGATTAATACAAAAATAAAATGGTGGGGCAGTTGGTAAAATGTTCTAGCAAAATGTAATAATGTGACATGATAAAACTGAATGAATTAACGAGCAACTACTTTGAACATCTCTTAACAGCCAGGAAACAATGCGTTCACAAATGAAAGAAAACGGCGAAAAATAAAAAGACGTACCTTTGTAAGGTCCTGATTCAATGGTGCCCTCTACTGTTGGAGTGAAGTTGCTGGAGGTGACACCAGAATCTGAGAGGTTTAGGGCTCCTGGGTTACTGGGGTAGGAGTCCTACAAAGGAGAAACATTGTGTAGAAACAATCACACTGGAAAAAATAAATGCACACACTCATCCTCAACTAAACACTCCACCTGTGTAAAAAGGGATGCACCAGTTATAGTTTGATGTTAAAATACCCCAGTGACTAAAATAACTCAGTTTCTGTAACAAACCTTTTAAATTTTCACAAATATTTGTGGCTGCAGCATCTTAACTGCCACAGCTCGAGTGTAAAGCAAAGTGGACTGACAAGAACTTCACTGCAGAAGACACCCCTTTCTAGCATTTACAGAAATTTATTTTAAGTGGTGCAGCTATGCTGGCATTTACAGTAATGGGTGCCCAGTTTCTGTCTGTAGGCTATAGGCTACCAGATCGCAGAGGTACAAGCTAAAAAAAAATAAGAGCATGAAGGTTGGGAGGGACAGAAGAGGCCATTGTTCCGAATAGATGAACTCTTTGGAGCTCATTCTTCCTGTGGAGTTAAAAACTCATCCGCCTTGTTGAGAGACACATGTGAATCTTAAAATCTTCAACATAAAGCATCAGGCCAGAAGTTTTATAAATATTTGAGCCCTCACTACCACTAAAATTTGTCCTCAGTACACAGAAATTAATGGATCTATAAATCCAGTTTGTCAGATCTGCAGTTCAGCAACAAACCTTGATAAAATGAAAATTTTTTATGTTGTGCTTTATAGTTAGAAATCCTCAACTCAAGAGTATTAAAAACTGGCAGACTGCAGAGACTTTATGATTATTGATATTTATATGTGAAATAAAAAAAAGGGGGGGGGGGGGACAGTTTTTTATTTTAAAAGCAAGCATTGATTTACCAAACATCAATTTCCAAAGTTCTTTATTTTAAATACTAGTTTTATTGCCCTAAAACAGAAAACAGGAAGTCAAGGTGTGAATGCTTTTATGCTTATTATATTCACACTATTGTGATCCTGTTTATATTTATTAATATTTTAACTACTCTATCCATTCTGTATGCTTTTTGGCATTTTTCTCATTTCACACTTTTTGTGCTATTTCAAAAAATCATACATAAAAATAAAAACCTTCAGCTGTTTTTCCTGCTATGACTTTTGGTATTGGTGCAACTTCAGCTTTTAGAAATATTTAGCCATTTCTGCCACTTTTTTTTCATGGAAAATGAACTGAGCGCATTTTACATCCTTCAAATCTTTAGATCTGTTTTCAACCGTTTACTGCTCCTTTCACATTTTTGTTCTGCTTCAGCTTTTCAGCTTCCTTCTGTAAATTAAAAAAAAAATTGTAGCTACTTTCAGCTGTTTATTCAGCCGTTTTGTGCACCTTTCTGCTTTATTCTGATAACTACAACATTTTTGTGCTTCTTCAAACTTCTTTCTGCTAATTTCAGTTTGTTATGCTCCTTTCAGCTTATCTCTGTAAGTTTCAGATATGTTAGCTAATATTTAGCAGTTTTATGCTAATTTTAGCTTTTTCAGCCTAATTCCACATTTTTTGCACTCATTTAACTTTTTTCAGCTAATTCAGCAAAAGTAAGCTCTCTCCACTTGCTTCTGATAATTTAAGCTTCTTTCTGCCTTTTTTAAGCTACTATCCAGCTGTTTTTTATTTATTTATTTTATTTTATTTTTAATTAATTAATTTATTATTTTCAGATAATTTCAGCTTGTTTTTGTGCTCATTTCTGCTTTCAGCCTTGGGCACAAGTGTGCTATCTCCACTTGGTAATTTAAGATTCTTTCTGCCATTTCAGCTACTTTTCAGCTACTTATTTCTAAGTTTCAGCGTTTTTGGCTAATTTACTCATGTTTGTACTCATTTCTGCTCATTTCAATCAAATTCAGCAAATGTGTTATTTCTATTTTTATGTGCTAGCTTGTTCTTGCATTTCAGCAAGTTTTAGTTAATTTCAGCTGTTTTTCACCACGTTCTTCTGCAATAAGCATTCACACTGCATTTTCATAGAAAAGGCAATTTCTCTAGTTTATTTTATGTTCCAATTTGTCTTTTTATTTGATATTCTAACTACGGTACATTTTTTGTGGGCCTTTGTGAATTTTAATTGGAAGACCTCTATATCATAAACTCAGTTCAGAATATCAACTTTATGCAACAATTCTGCTGCAAATTTCCATTTTATGTTGATTTTGGAGAAGAAAAAAACAATGATATATATTTCAAAAGAAATGTCACCATCTTTTAACAGAAAGATTTGAGAGAATATTAAAAAAATTAGTAGGTTTAACTTTTCAATGACTTAAAAACCGTTTCGAGACGTGTTCTCTAAAGCCTCTGATGAAGCCCTTACCCTCTGGAGTACTTTCTCCGGGCTCTGATCCAGGTCTCCATTGCTGGTGATTGGGATCTCAGCCACTGAGCTTCTGTGGGAATCGTCAGCCATTGTGCTTTCCTGCAACAAGGAGGGCAAAATGAAGCAGGCAGAAAATTCAGGATGGACTTATGAGTAGTTGGCCGCCATCTTGTGGACACTTATGCATTGAAAAATATGGACCTAAAATTTGATTTGAACAATAAAACATTAAAACAATGTATTCAAAACACAGCTACATTCAACATAAAACATTAAGATAATACCAGATGTTCACCAGAATATAGCAGTTAATCATAATGTCTAAAAATGCCATTCAAGCTGTTAATAACTACAAACCAGTCTGTCCATCCTCACGCCTACATTTTTTTATTTTTAGTATTTCTAGACTACAGGAGCAGCTGTAAGAAAGTTACTTCTATCTGAACGTTAACCAAGATTTTACGCAACAATTTTCATCGTACACATTATTTTACAACATAGAGTAATTACCACAGTACCAAGAGAATCACAAATACAGTACTTGCTTTCATACAGTAATTTTTGTTTGGTGGAGTGCAGTACACGCCACATTTGTGGGTAAAGACGGTTTAAAGAAATTTGTTCCCGCATGAGTTTTACATATTGTGCAGCTCCATGGCAACTGCCTGAATAAACATGTTTAACTTGGGTGTTTCTTAGTGAGGCTTTAAGTTTACAATGACATGACATCTTCTTGGCCCATGCGTCGTTTAATACCGGCCTATTTTGTTGTTGATTTGGAAACTATTAAATGTAGAAACACACAAACCAAACCTCTTAACTCTAAAAACAACTGACTGAAAACATATAGAACAAATCCTGTTTTAACCTTTATAACAGCAAGTGAATTACTTAATATCCTATTATGTTAAAAAAATATGTTCAGAGCACAACCAAGCACATAGATTTTGTGTTATAAGTTTCTATGTATGTATCGTCTGTGTGACACAAAACTAAATGGTAAATGGTAAATGGAGCTTACTTATATAGCGCTTTCCAGCCACCTATGAGGGGCCCCAAAGCGCTTCACAGTACCAGCCATCCACCCATTCATACACACATTCATACACCGGTAGCGGTAGACTGCCATGCAAGGCGCCAGCCAGTCCTACCGGGAGCAACTCAGGGTTAAGTGTCTTGCCCAGGGACACAACAAGGTATGCAGTGACCGGGGATCGAATCTGGGACCTTCCGGTCCTGAGCCGGCCGCCCTGCCTCTACACCATCTCGGCCCCAATACCCCAATATAATAAACTATTATCAGTTAACCCTATTTGTTTTTGTGTTGTTTTTACCCTGAATAGCTTTGCATCAGTGTTTTCCACTGATCAGGTTATAAAAAATAAAAAAAATGCAGTAGAGTGCATCCACCCTTCAATGCCTCCATACCCTTCAACACCTATAGGGGCTTATACTAAAATGTGTGAACACATCAAGGCTGTTTGGTTGTAGGCCAGCAGCGTGCAGTCCAGAGTGCCCACAAGCCCCAGTTGTGTGAAAGCTGGGCCATCTCAGCAGAGCGTAGAGGTGGAAATAAATGCTGAGCGTAGCTGCAGACTGACTGTGTGTGCCCTGTGGTGGGTATTTTTAGAGCAGAGCAGATGCTGGTGTATCACGTCTGCTGTGACGTCACTCCTTCTCCCTTTGTCAGCTGAGCGAATCCCCTCTCTCTGTCAAATGTCAAAGGGAGTAAAGAAAAAAGGTGGATCTGGAAGGGAAACTAAAAGAGTAGGACACAAAAAAAGTGTATATTGGTGGGAGGGTTGCACAACTGGATCAGGGGACGGCTGGAACCAGGAGGAGGTGTGAGGAAAAGAGACAAGGGATGACAAAAGAGTAAAATGGCTGAAGTGAGTTGGACTGAAAAAAGTAAGGTTCAAAAATGAGAAAATAGTTATGTTGGAATAAAAGGAGAGAAAATGGAAGGAGATCAAAAAGAGCAAAGGTAGTTGAGCACAAGTTGAGAAAATAAATGCAGAGAACTGTAGTTTAACTACCAAAACACAGCTGATGGTTGAGTACAGAAATAAATACATTTTCCAGTAACCTGCTGTTTAATGATCTGTCTGTTGTATTTGATTCTGTTTTCTGTTGTGAGAGATTGATGACATTTGCCACATTCTTATATTTTTCAAAAGTGTCACAATAATGTGAAATTAACTGTCCGTATACGTCTAGCTTAAACTCAGACTTTTCCCCGTTTGATTTGTTCAAATCTGAAAAAACTGAAGTAATCTATACCTTGTCTTTGACACTAAATTATGGAGCTTGGTTAAAAAAAAAAAATAATAACAATGTTCTATTCAGGAGTTGAACTTGAGATTAGGGATGAACAATATTGGATTTTTGGTTGATATCCAATATGCCAATATGTTAAAACTTATTTGGCCATTAATCGATACCAATACCAATAATTTTTTCCCCTATACCTACTTACAGAGACTACATAGTTTTCTCTGCTGTGGAATTAAAATACTAAATTATTCTGCATAGTTGTCAGTTTGGCCTGCTACCAAATGCAGATGCCAAAAAAGGGGCTGAAAATGATACAACACTCTATAAATATATAACAAATGCGGCACCTTTGATATCAGTGATTTATTTTTGATGGAATGGCCGATGTCCGATATTTAATTTTATCACTAATATTGGCCGATACCGATACATGCAGATAATACCGTGCATCTCTACTTGAGCCATCTGTTTTTTTAATGATGGAAATCAGCTGGCTACTTAAAATTGCAAGAAAGTAGGCAACTGTTTAGTTTCAGTAAGTTTTGAGTGTTCATGATCAAGCGATCCGTGAGCCATACTGCTGCATTTTAAGTGGCTCACTATTGAAAGTCACAAACTCTTTTGGTGTGCACAGCTAGGACATGCACTAATTTGTTGCCCATCTTCCCTCACATTATACTCTCCATTAATCTAGATTACACTAGATTAGACTATACTGCTTTGTGACCACCTTAGCAGCTACCCCAATGTTTATGATTTAATTTACTGATGTAAACTTTTAAAATGAAGTTGAGGGACAACACCACCCCCACCCCCAAACAGGCTGAGTTGGGACAGACTACATTTAGGTTGTGCTCTTACAAAGCTGATTGCTGAGCACAGTTTCACAACAGTTTAATCATTAATGGGCCAGATGGAATGAGCTTGCAGGCCACACATGACCCATGAACCCCCAGTTGTACAGATTCAAAGTTTGGCTGTTTGAAAAATGAAGACAGTCAGATCTATTCACTGAATTGCTTGGGTGATTTAAATGCTTATCTAGGAATGTCACACATGAAAGATACCTGGAAATTTAAAACTTGTGTTTTATTTTTAATGGAACCATTTATATA
>JARVGS010000548.1:13867065-13878213 GCA_031762315.1 Hypsolebias antenori | reverse complement strand
CTCGGGGTTAAGTGTCTTGCCCAGGGACACAACGAGGTATGCAGTGACCGGGGATCGAACCCGGGACCTTCCGGTCCGGAGCCGACTGCCCTGCCTCTACACCATCTGAATTAGGCTAAAATAAGTTTAAATGAGTGCAAAAAATGTGGAATTAGCTTAAAAAGCTAAAATTTGCATAAAAAAGGCTGAAATAGTAGAAAAAGCTGAAACTTGCAGAAATAAGCTGAAAGGAGCTACAAGCCGAAATTAGCAGAAAGAAGTTAGAAGAAGCACAAAAATGTTGAAGTTAGCACAAATAATCTGAAAGGCGCATAAAACAACTGAAAAAAAAAAAAAACCCAGCTGAAATTAGCTGAAAATATAACTTGGGTTAGGTGGTCTTGATTATAACACTGATGTGTGCTCATTTCACTTTGTTGACAAACAGCCTACGGAGGAAAACCTGCATCTTTGTGGCTGGACTACAACAAACCACCAGAGAAGAGACACCGTTTCCTCAAAAGGATTGAAAACAGTGTGACAAGAATATCAGGTGTAATTTCAAGTGTATGGAGGGCACAGCATCGTAGCATTTGTTGGTCTTCAGTATTAGAACTTCCTCTGCAATTAACCCAAACTCAGTGATGGAGGACTTTCAGTCTTTGGCTGGGCTCTGTGTCTGCTTTAATGTAAATAAGACTGTGTACCACCTCTTTTAACAAAACACAACCGACCTTATTACTGTGTAGATACTGAAACACCTCAGAGCTTTTCAGGTTGTTCATCGCTTCGCAGAAACCAAGTTAATGTAGCTAAATATACTAGTACCGGGTAGATGTAATCTGCGGCTGCTTCTTCAGGTCGTCCTCCATCCCTCATCTGCAGCAAACTGCGGTATGATTAATCCAAATAATCTTTTGTATTTTATTTGGAGAAGGAAAGTTGTTACAGAAGTTGACCCTGTCTTGGGATTTATTAAATACTGACAGTCTGAAACCCTTACAGCTGCATATTTGTTTTCAGCATTGGATTTTTTCCTGTTAACACAATTTCCTGTTTTTTTCTGACTTCCTTTTCTGACCCTACACTTACCTCAAGTTGCCTTTTTGGACATGCATGCACATATTTGTACAAATCATACTTGCCTGTAGTAAAGGAGTTTATTATAGCCTCATATAAAATCAATAATGATGATGATGATATTGGAACGATATTGGAATGGTATCTGTATCGACAGATATCCAGATTTAGGTATCAGGATTGGATAGGAAGTGAAAAAATGTGGATCATATTTAAATTAAATCCATAATGTTTGGAGAAACTACATTAGCTCATACTGTTCGAACATAAACGCAGGTTCTGGTCCGCGCCGGATGTCGCACCCATAATTCGTGCAAGGCAGCACGGGGGCTAGGAATAAGGTGTATATGCGCAAAAGGTCCTGTGGGGTGTCCCATCAAAAGCTAAAGAAAACCAAATATGAAGAATGTGCAAGATGGAACATGTGGAAGAATCGACACCGCTTCAGGCTAAATAATCTAATATACTGAACGAGGTGAAAAAAATTCACCACACTGGCATAAACCTCGTGTTGGAATAACATTGCTCAGCAGATTACCAGGTGCGATCACATGTGGAGCTGCCTCCATTTTGTGATTTTTGTTTTGCTGCCATTGTCTGTACCTGCTTTATCAGTGAATGATAAAATAGTTCCCATCGGCTGAACTGCACAAACGTCAGCTTTACAGCCGTTTCACTGGCAGCCGCAATGCACTTGTGTATGAAGTCAAGGCGTGTGGAAAATGGCTGAAAATGGCGAGTTCACTGCTGAACATCTGCACGCTGGCTCTCAGCGTGACATGACGTGGAGACAGACTGTGGCTGCAGGCTGAGATTGGCTGCCTGCAGCTGGAGGATGATGACAGGGTTGTGCTGGTTCCAGTGTAATTTTATGACTTAATCACTGTGGACCTTGAAACTGGGACATTGACCTAATCTGTGTGCTACTTCACAAGGCCCAGCTAAAGCTGAAGCAGTAAAAAGTAACTTTCTTTGGGTAGTAAACCTGAATTTGTGTTTGAAATTTTTATTTATTTACTTACGATGTCTAAATAATGCAAATGGCTACCAGATCACCAGGTAACAGGATCCTGGTCTTGTAAACGGTCGCAGTGCTTCCACTTTCCAGAGTGAAATGGAAAGCTTATTCATGACACTCTATTAGTAACTTTTACTGTGCCGTGTTACAGGAAGCATCTTCACTTCTGCTTTTTGGTGCGTCCACCAGTTATCAAACTTCAAACCAATATATGAACCCATGAAATATTACCAACAAACACCAACGTCCCAAACCCACAGACCTAAATGGTGACTTCTTTGAGAAGTAGGTAGGATGTGACCCTAAAAACATGAGCAGTGTCAGCTTTAAAACTGACACTCACACAAATAAATAGATTAAATATGTAAAATATTTTAAATACAAAACTATAGAAATAAATACACCCCCAAAAAAATATGATTTAATTGTCAAATGAATTAAAACTGGTCATCTCTCAGTGGAGTGTTTCCTCATCAGCTACAAGCAATCAGCTCAGAAAAAGTACAGCACAAATGGAGACTTTGATAGAACATTTAGTGACAAAGTAAATACTTTTGGCCTAAGAAATGCCAATGAGAATATTTTGACCAAGTTAAAAAAAAAGGCATTTCTGCATGCGTCATATTACATGAGTAGCTAATTTCACATGTATATGCAATACAGTAGTAGTCCCTCAAAACTTTGCCGTTTGTTTACCGCGGACTCGCTCTATCGCAGTTTTTCAAAATAAGACTGGACATGACACACAATTGGCTGACTGACTGATGAGCCACACGATCGGCATGAATTTTTATATAAAATAAATTTTGAATTATTTACCACCTGCTGCACCTTTGTACAAACCATACTGCAGGACAAACTTCCTGCTGCTGATCAGCTGTTCTCTATGCGAACATATAAGTGGGCGTGGCCAAGAGCGATTGCAGACGGCAAAGAGCAGCAGAGGCAGAGAGCTGAAATAATGACATGCTGTGCTCTTTTAGAGCGTTTAGAGTTTAGAAACATTGTTTAGAATTTTTGCAAGAATGTGGAAAGGGTTTAAAACACCTTAATATATATATATGTAAATACTAAAATAAACTACTACCTACTACTTATACTACTATTCCTACTTCACGGTTTTTCACTTATCGCAGGGCTTTAGCAGTGTTTCCCCTAGTTAACTTGCCATGGCGGGGTGCTCATCTCATCCAGGATTTTTGTTGATGGGGAGGGACGGAGACATGTCCGAGCACAGCTTGTATCAACAGTTATTGAGCAGGGGCGGGGGGCATTCAGCAAGAGGGAAGAGGCACCTATAGCTTTTTAGCTAGAGAGCCTGTATTTCGTGCTGCTAGCTTAGTGCTATGTCAGTGCCGGGTGAGGGGTGGGGGGGCAAGTTCGGTTTGGTAGGCGGGGTGCTCAGTTCTGTTGACGGGGTGGGGCACCCCGCTTGTATAATAGTAGGGGAAACACTGGCTTTAGGATACAGATCCCTTGCAATAAATGAGGGACTACTGTAATTGCTTTTTATTTGCTTTGACTTACAAAATACCAGAAAAAAAATTAAAGTTTTAGTTTTAAGCAGTACTACATGGTTTTAGAAGACATGCAATAAGTGATAGTAAATTTCTTTCAGCTGCTCCCTTTTTTAGGGGTGAACTCGAATGAAAGATTTGGCAATAGTTTTACACCGGATGCCCTTCCTGATGCAACCTGAGCTCAAACCTGCAACCCCAGATGGTTTTTTCGCTCTCCTTTCTCTCATCCCAATATAACATTGTACCGTACTTTAGCATTTTTGTCAATGGCTCCTAAATTTGGTGCAAGCATTTGTGGTAGTGTGTAGGCCTGTCGGATCGGAATAAACAATAAATCAATTAATCGCATGATAAATAAAAATCATCAACCTCATTTTCATTTATCAGCTTTATCGTTTCTTCGTGTCTCTCTCTTTCTATTGAAGACACTGGATGACAAAAGGCTCAACTCCGGTGCTCTTCACTGACCCCTCCCTGTCTCTTTAAAATCTGTTATAACCGTCCAAAATCACATTCTTGAATCGGTAAAAGCAGCTAAGCTGAGAAGATAAGCTACGAGCTAAGCTAACAGGCCGACCACTGGGAAAAAAACCTCCGTCTTGTCAAAGCTCCAAACTTCACATTTGAAACCTGTGCCTTCATCCAAAAAGTTGTTTTTCCTCTGCAAAAAGAAGCTGAGAACTTGTTTACTGATTTTTTATTTAAAGCTTTATGTGAAAAATGCTGTGCTAAAGAGCTCAAACCACACAGAGCGTCCGCCATTTTGAGAACTGAAAAACAGGAGCGAGACGGCCCACGTCACGTCATGGAGCCTCCCTCCCATTTTTCTTAAAGACACGCTGCTCCTCCCTCACTATTCATCTTGCGGTTCAAACAGTCTTATACGGCCATCCGGTGGTCAAACAAGGTACTACACACAAAAATTAACCAATATTTCTTCTTAAATTTGACAATAATTAGTAATTATCTATTGTCAAATTACAAACAATATTATCGTTTATCGCAATATCAGACAATTTATCATCCAGCAAAACTTATCGTGACAGGCCTAGTAGAGAGGGTCTGTCTGATTTGCCAAACATATTACCTGCATGCTGAAATGTGGCTACCCTTCAGCCAAATTTCAATGTTAAAGGTTAAAAAAAAAAGATCGGCATGAAACTTACTAGGTGTATAGTGAAGTCAACTCCCTAAGTCTTAAAGCTTGAATATATTTTTAAAAAATATACAGTAGCTAGTCCAAAAACATATAGGTTTACAATCAAGGGGAAACAAAATGAAAAATGGGATCTAGCAAAGTATGACTTGCTATGAAGGCAACAAGCACATTCTAGGGAACGTAAAAGGCAATGCCAGAAGAACAAACCATCACCACGAGTAGCAGCAAGGAAAAATATCTAAAATGTCTCAAACATAGAGAACATGTTTCTGAAGAAAATGAGCTGTGAGGATATATACATTAATATGTTTGTAATAAAAGGTGTTCTGACACAAGTTCTTAATTCAGGACTGCATAACATCTGCTGCAGTATACGTCAAACTTAAGAGCTTCTTCAGCTGCAGTTCTATGAAAACGCCAACAGGATGGGGCAACTATAATGACAAAATGAATTGTGGAAAATATCTTTATTTTGCTTTGATCGATGTTTGTCCAACAATGTAAACAGAAGTTTAAATTTAGTATCTGAAATTACTGATTGATTAGTATGTGTGACTTTAAAAGTCCAATGCACCGCCAACTTTAAATGCCTCTATTATCTTTACCCACTTCTTCCTTTTCTAGTCACGGGGATCGCTGGTGCCCATGTCCAGCAATCACTGTGCGAGAGGCGTGGGACACCCTGGACATGTCTCAAGTCCATCACAGGGACACAGAGACAAATGAGACAACCATTCACTCTCACTCACACCTAGGGACAATTTAGAGTTACCAATCAGCCTAACATGCACGTTTTTGGTCTGTGGGAGGAAACCGGAGTGCACGGAGAAAACCCACACATGCATGGAGAGAACATGCAAACTCCACCAAGAAAGGCTGAGATTTGAACTAGCGACCTTCTCACTGAGAGGCAACAGGCTCTACCAACTGTGCCACCGTGCCACCATTATAAATATAGGATCTGAATGATAATACAAGCAAGTATAGTAGCATGGTTCTACGTTCGCATGTTTCACAAAGACCTGACCTGCAGGTTTACAGGTGTGTCGTGTGACAGACATGAATACTTTAAGGCCATACGACACCCTCATGAAGGCTGCTGCCTCCCTGACAACATACTGGAAACAACACAGGTCTTATGTTTGAGGGTGGATCTGACCTTAAAGTCTATGTTCACAACAAACCTAAAAACTGCAAAGGCTGTCCAAAAAAAAAAAAAACGTGTGGTAAAACATGACACCCGTGCCAAACTAAAGCTAATTATATTTACATCTAAATTATTTTGTAGTGCAACACCTAACAAGGAGAAGACTGAGACAACCATCAGCAGATCAAAATCAGATCTCAGAGCCAAACCGATCACACTCACCATCTGCAAACAATGAGCAGAACAACTTGTTAAACAGTGTTAACCTACTGGACAACGCACACAATAGCTAAGTGGCTCGGAATTAATCAGGCATGTGAACAGACGAGGTAGTTTGTGAATGCACACAGTTTAGTATCCTGGATACAAGCCAGCATGATGTGGGAGAGATGGATGAGAACAATGAGCTGCCTGACCACCTCTGTGGAAAACTGATTTTCAATCATGCTGCACAACGTAAAAAAAAAAAAAAATTATTTAAAAACAGCTAAAATGATGATTCTAATGTAAGTTTTTCTATGCACTGCAGGCACTGAGTGTGAAGCAGAACGTAGATAAACTCTCTGAAGAACTGTACATTCCAGAAGCACAAGAAATGTGGGAGTGCCAACTTTTTTCCAGTCAGGAGTCCAAAACTCGTAGCCAGCCATGTGACGCTAAAAACAAAAGTTAGGAGCCGTATGCAAATATTCATACAGGGAAATGTTTCATTTTAACATTATAAAACCTGCAAAGAAGTGAATACTTACAAATGGTAGAGATGACAGCAAACACTTTGTGTCACACAGTAACCAACAGCAGAGATAAATGTTATCACTTGGCAATGAGCTAGAGAAAGAGATGAAATCTAAAAGGAGCCTTCATCACCTTTGCACTAAAAGAAAACAGCATGAGGCAAATCACAGAGCAACACATTAATTAGCACAAGGCCACCCATCAACATCAGGTTTTCTATGAGTTGCAGCAAAGCATACTGAATCTGAAGAAACACAACCAACAGACATAAAAGTTACATTTTAGCTCAGGTTTGCACGTTTTTTCTGCTCATCAAATTAAACCCGATGCATTGATTATAAAGAAAAGAAACTGCCACCACCCCCCAGCAAACCAGGGAAAGAAGGCGAAACGAGCAAAGCGCAGAGCAGGGCGTTGATTTTTCAACGTGACGGGAAGCATCACCTTTGTTTCAGAGCGAGAATCTCCATTTCCCTCCGGCATTTCGGACGATTCAACGCGGTGTTTCGCCTCCTTGCCTACGCTGACCCTCTGACTACCCTCATCCTGAACATCCTTCTCTGGAGATCCTGCATGGTCTTCGTCACCGTTAATGTCAATGTCGTACAGTACGTCTTCTCTGTCCTCTGCATCTCTGCTACTGTCTACACTCTCCGGCGTCAGATCCTCACTTAAACTCTCCTTTGCTTTATCAGCCTCCTCACAATCCTGCTGAGGGTCCTCGGCTGAGGTCGTCCCCGACTCAGCCTCAAGACTAACATCAGACATACCTGAAACAAGACAAGACAGGAAAGTATGAAAATGTTCTACAAGCCCTCCTGACTTCTCACCATCTTGTGTTTGTGCTTGGAGGGAAACAGATCGTATACCTGTATTCTGTGGACTGGAGAGGAATGAAACTTAAGGTCAACTTTGTTTATGATGAGTTTTACGAATCCTGAAACATTTAAATATATAGAGAAAGAAACATCAGCCCATTTTCCCCTTTTAGGACTAAAGATGTAAATAATACTAACACCATAAAGGTACAATTCAGAGCTTTTAAAGTGAGGTTCCATTGCACGATTGTGATCAATAGCTCAAGAACTCCTTGAATGTGCAATTATTTGATTTTTCTTTAACTTTCGACTACTCACACAAAGTTCTGCAGCTGAAACCCCCCCCCCACCCCCACTAATAAAACAGAGACTTTACGTACAGATGCCAGGGATCTGGATATTTCTTCCTTTTCATATACCAACTTAAAGGGAGGAGATGCTCACCCATGTCCATATAGTGTCCACATTGTAATCCTTTCAAAATAAACTACCAAGACACAAAGAGGCTGGGCAGCTCAGTTTTTTTTATCTTCTTCGGGGGGGGGGGGGGGTTGTAAAATGCACACCAACTGGAAAAGCACCAGAAACAACTTGGTTGTGTCACTAACAGGATCTGCCTGCGCTGGAAGTGCTACAGCTAGTAACTGCTGCATACCACCTGTGCTTCCAAATACTGTACAGTAGTCCCTCGTTACTTCGCGGTTCCACTTTTGTGGAGTCGCTCTTTCACGTGTTTTCAATGTCAGATTGCACACGGCACACGGTTGGCTGATTGACTGAAGGTGACCAAGCAGAGCATTGTGCTGAGGGGCAGACTGGCCATCGGGAGGACCAGGACAATTCCCGGTGGCCTGGCCCACTCAATGATCACCATGGGGCTGGACCAAAGGCTCGGTTCGGGTCACGCTTGATTATTTTAAATAAACAATCCATGCCGCTCATTCAGGTATCTGCCTCACTGAAGCTCACTGAGCAGTAGCGTTGAGGCGGACAACAGAGTGAGCAGCATGGATTGGTTATTAAAAATATTCAAGTGCTACCTAAACCGAGCCTTTGGTCCAGCCCCTCAGTGATCACTGAGCAGGCCAGGTCACCAGGAAGTGTCCCGGTGCTCCCGATGGCCAGTCTGCACTCAATCCCGGATGCTGATTGGCTCAGTAACCATAACATCAGTCTATCTGCTCTCTTTTGCTGTGCACTTTTAGTGTTTAGAGTTTAGGACATTGTTAAGAACATTTCAAGAGTGTGGGAAGGGTTTATAAAGCCTTAAAATATATATTAATACTAAAATAAATATAACTTCTCTACTTTGCAGAATTTTACCTAGTGTCTGGAACGTAAGTGAGTGACTACTGTACCCATAACATTCTAAAGCTACAGTACAACATGAAATGCAAAATTGCTGGTGATATAAAGTTTAAAAAATAAAATTTGCCTGAACTGTACAATATTTTAGAGCTTGTACTCATTTTAAGTTAGCAACAGACCACTAAGGTCTTGACCCCACATGGACTAGCAGTCAGCTTACCAATGTGGCCGAATGAAAATATTGGTCTAAAACTGAGGTGGTTCGAAGCGCTATCTACAGCAGGTGTCTTTCTTTCATAAGCTTTTGCAGGGACCGCCACAGAAAGCGAACTTGCATGAAAGATTTGGCTGTTTGATGCTGGATACCCTTTCTGAAGCAACCTGGGCTCGAACCTGCAATCTCAAGATTAAAAGACGTCAGCACTGACCACTGAGCCACCGCAGCCTATAGCTTGTCTACAATGAGTAACAGATTAATTACACAACCTTCATATAGAACCCTGCCTTCAAAATATTGGAAATATCCCTTTAAAGTAATACAGACATGGGACATTGACAAAAAATGTATACATGGAGATGGATGGTGCAAAAACCAAGACACATCCATGCAAAACATTCCAAGTACTGTACTTCCTTTTATACAATATGGTAACAACGACAGAAAAGTAGTAGAAATTACAGAGGACATCCGAACGCTCCATTTGGCTATAATTTGGGTCAACTTATCCCAGTAAACCAACAGTTGCTCTTGGGAATAACCTGAGACAGTTCTATGTTGATAGGAGCGGTCATATCAGTGGTTCCCAACCCTGGTCAAGCACCTGGTCAAGCACCCATGAATGAAGCTTTGGCACAACTTCAGGAAGTACAGATAATAAAATCACTGAATCAGGTGTGTTGAAGCAGGAAAACAACTAAAACATGCAGTATGGCGTTCCTCAAGGACCATGGTTGGGAACCACTGACCTATATTAACTTCATTAAACTGCACAAAACAAGAACCAGGTTTTCAGTCCGTCCTTGGCGTGGAACGTGGCCAACCTCAAATCAGAAAGTCAGCTTTTCGAACTGCTGCTGTAAAACATCGAAGGCATAAAAAACATCCCCACCGGTATGCTCATCGGTGAAAAAAGCTCCGCATAGATACACTACAATCTGTATAAGATTAGGACTAAATAAAGAAAATAACAAAGCCCTTTGTGGAAGCTAAGGTTAAAATGTGCTCAATGACTGAGAGACATACAGTACAGTATAATGATGGTGTGTTCAAGTGCAGCATGAACTTCTTGACTTTGGTACCAATAGACTTTCAAATGAAACTTCTGTTATTGTCAAGTCACACCCCTACAAGCATACCTATACACAGTTTGAGCTCCCAACATGATAACAGATGAATACTAAGCTTGTAAATGTAAAAGGGAAGTTTAAAAGACAATGAGTGAATACACTTTTGTGCTCACAAACACAACATGAATTCAATATCTGATTAATAAACGGAAGTGTATTTTTTGGTCTACTTTTGTTCTGTTTGAGTTGTTTAGCTAATCTGCTGATTTCTCGCATGTTTACAGAGACGTCACGGGCGCACGGTTTGGAGTAAATGGTAGGTTATGACTTTGCATTAGTGTCTATGCAAACTCACATCCCGGAAAAGCAAGTCCCACGTTTGACCAGGTTGGGCGACTCACCTGTTGCAGCAACGAGGTCACGTGACTTACAAAGAAGGCGTCTAGAAGTGATAAATAAAGCTGTTTGAAGCCGCTTTAGTGCACAGAACTCGAGTTAAATGCACGGTTAGGCAACCGACAGACCTCATCTTAAGTTGGAACAAAACTATTCACTTTGTTGGCTCCTGAACGCCTCACTCACTCAGCCGTTTACGTTTAGCTTAACTTCCCAACACCGGCAGGCAACTAAAAAATAAGACTTCTAGTGTAAAAATCATCTGATGAAAGTGTCACATGAGTAATTCAAAGCTACAAGAGAACGATGAGGTCATTACCCAAGTGCGGATGTGGCTAACTGTTAGCCGCTGCGGTCACTAAATCCTCTGCCGTGCCGCTGCGTCACCCTTGGCGTTTTCTGGAAAGACACTGCCGCGAGTGCTGGTGATGCAAACGTTGCATAGATACACCACCGAGTTGTTATCAGTGGTCCCGAACGCCGTCTGACCACACCAGACGTGACGTTTGGACCCCGGAAAGAGCTGCAGTATTGCTTTTCTGGAAAATCTGCCAACTAGAAGCTAACTTCGTGTTTTACAGTGAGCGCGCGCCCCCTACCGTTCAAACATGATGGTTGCGGTTTTTTTTTTTTTTTTTGCTTTGTTTTGTTTTGTTTTTTGAATGTCCAGAGGACCAGACTTAGCTTTTTTAGATTTTTCT
>JARVGS010000548.1:13836293-13852426 GCA_031762315.1 Hypsolebias antenori | reverse complement strand
CATTGTGACATTACAGCATCTAACAGTGTTGCTTATAAAACAAAATTGGAATCGGCAAGTCAGACTTTGTAGAGATCGGTGATCGGCCAAAAAACTGCAATCGGTGCACCCCTACTTAAATGCATCGAGAGTGCTTCTCTTTCAAAGTCTGATGATGAGGAGAACAACGAAGTCCCACTTGAGCAGCTCCTTAAAGAGGCTGCTACTCAGTAGCTTGGGAATTCCAAGCAGTCCACAAGATGGCCGACCAAGAACATTTGTTTAAACTATATAATACAATATACTTGATCATTTAATTTTTTCCAGAGATTTTTTTGCCTTCTATGGTAAAAGTTGCAGACAACCAAAGATTTTGGCAGTCAACCAGTTTCCTTATGTCAGCCCCTGCTGAAAGTTAGAATTGTATTTAGTTCTGAAACATCTTTAGTGTTGTTATATTTTGGTAAATGTAATTGGCAAGAGATAAAACTTTGATTTCCCCTTCAGGTGCACATGTGATGACTGCAGTCTGTCCCACATTCTAACATGTGGAATCATGGACTCGCCCATTGCTGAGGACCTCCACGTCAAGCTGCCTTTGCAGGGGGAGCCCGCTCGGGACTACCTGCCAGAGGCGCGCCCCCCCAGTCTGTCCTCTGGTAGTTCAGCGTCTGGTTCTAACTCCAGTTCTCCCATCACAATCCAGCAGCATCCAAGGCTCATTTTGTCTGAAGGGGAAGTCAGCACTTTGTAAGTCAGCTACTCACCTTCTGTGTGTACACATTCTAACCTGTATCATAAACCCAGTTTTATTTTGAAATATCTGTTTCCTTTAACCTGATCCCTCATTTCTCTCCTGATATTATCAGTGATTATGAAGAAGTGCCTGTATTCTCCAGTAAGTTTGGGAACATTTACCCTTTAAACAGTTACGAAGACAATAGCGTTGTGACAGCTTCTGTGAACGGACTTCATAATAACATCAACGGAAAGGGTGGAAATATGACACTGAAGGGAGGGGTGAGTTATCGGCTTTAGAAAATTGCCCAAAGATTACCCTAGTTGTGAATTTCCCTGTTGAGTCTCTAGATGATGAAACAGATGCACGTGTTAGTAGGTTACTGGTAGTTAGGGAAATGCACAGCTCTCCACCCATTTCCTAATTCAACCTTTTTTTTTTTCTTCTACTTTTGTTCTGGCTCAGTCACCTCACATTACCAGCAGCAGTAGTTCATCAGAGGGTGACGAAGAGGAAGCTAACGGGGAGGCCAGTGGGGAGCCCCCTGGGAAGCAGGAAGAGCTTTCCCTGGGAAAGACCAACAGTCCTCCACCCTCTTATAACCACCAACAGGTATTAAAACACTTTGAGTAAAGTTTCTTTGGCCCATGAGCTCAGAGTAATTTAAAGGAATAATTAAGGTACTTTGAGATGGGGCTCTGTGGAAAGGTTATGAACAAATATCACCTTGTTATAGATGGCTCTTTGAACGAACTCACCTTGGAGAAATGGATTGATTTTGATCAAATTGATAAGTTTATGACCAGTCCAAGAGGGACCAGTAACAAAGTAGACTAAAACGGCATCAAAACGGCTTTATTCTATAAATATATATTTAAAAAAAGAAGTAATATTTAGTTGTTGTGAGGGACTGAGGCAGTCAAGCATGAGGACACAGTAGTAGGTTTTCAAAGAAATGGGTTTTATTCCCAAAAATAACAAAATTCAAACTAATTTGTTACAGGGCCCTTAAGAGGTCAAATGAAGAAAAAAAAGACTCAAGTCAAAATCATGGGTTAACCTAACAAACTCTCAAACTGCCGGTAACTGCTCCAGACAAAATAAACTGACCTGCCACACAACAACAAAGGGGACTAAGTATCTGGTTGATCAGACCTGACTAACACACTTGGAAAGAGGGAAAAGAAACATCCACTCACTCATTTAACTCACAACTAAACACAAACAGCTTGAGAATTAATTTAAAAAGCTAATGTGTAAACACAAGGTTAACTAAAGAAATAAACCACAAATTGAAAGCACTTGCACAAGAATTAGAATAAAAGAGACTTCATGGTTCTTCGTCAGTCAGTCTATGGTTTCAGCCCAGTTCAAAGGACTCCACCACAGCACCGACAAGAGAGAGATAAACCAACACATTAAGTTTGACAGAATCAAATATACAAAAGCTAACTACATGTGTGCGCTACAGGTAGAACCAATGTATTTTACTATTGTCAAACAAAAGTATAAATGAAGCCTATACACATACACCTACATGTAGTGTGCCGTAATGTGTAGAATATATCTGTTCAATCTGTTTTGCTACTTTGACATCTTGTTAAAAATAATTCTGTATGCTCTTATGATTGTCTATTGTTGTTTGTCAAAGGAAAGCCTATTGTCGCTGTTGTCATCATTCTTTGTTGAAAGCAGGTCTCTCTTGTAAATGAATCCTCGAGGCTCAATGGGATTAACCTGTTTAAATAAAGGTTGAATGAATGAATATATACTGGTATGTGAAAGCTCAAAGTGGAAAAAAGTGTTGGTGCGTGGGGTTACCGACTATGTGGCTGCATATGTGGCCATCGGTTCATACAAACCCTATTTTTAATAGGATTTGTATGAACATTGCTGTCAGTTTCCCATTACACTGTTGGAGTCAGCCTCCCCACCATCACATACATCTACACCTCCAGATGTAGGACGAGGGCCACCTGCATCACGAAGGACCCCACTCACCCAGCACACACACTTTTTGACCTGCTCCCCTCAGGAAGGAAGTTGAGGAGCATTAAGTGTAGAACCACTAAACTGAGGAACAGCTTCTACCCTGAAGTTGTTAGACTCATGAATATCTAACCAGGATAATCACTGTGTAAAAAAAAAACATCACAACATGTTGCTGCTGATCTGTTTCATGTTGCTGCTGATCTGTTTCATGTTGCTGTGTTCATCTGCTCACACACTCATGTTCGTGCTGCTTTTCAGCATATTGCGTTTATACTACTAGTGCTTAGTGTATTTTTAGTTTAACATTTTTCTTAACATTTTAGATCTTATTATTGTTTTTCTTTTATATTTTATACTTTTGTGGGCTGTAACTGGGACCCTGTGTACATAATTTCGTTCCACCACATGTGGTGTGTATGACAAAGATAACTGAATCCTTAATTGCACAGAAACTGATGGTAGTTTTCAACGAGGGGTGCCACCTAGCTAGGTACCGTATATCATAATTTTGCTGAAATCTGTATTATGAAATTAACTGGTGCAAAAGCAAAACAATGTTCCCCGTGACAGTTTTAAAATCAATGTCCTAATTAGCAGCAGAAATCCATTGTGGCCTTGACCTTCTCAAACTAGCTGTTAGCTTGTGAAGTCTGGTCAGAAATAACTCGCTTCCCCAGAAATGTTTTTTTTCCTCAAAGAGCTGTCTACAACTTAAAACTGTTCCACAGAACCCCACTTCCAAAAATGTGAGCTATCCTTGTAGTTTTGTCATTGTCCTTGGTGATTGTGGTAGTGGATGCAAGGCTTTAATGTTTTTGTGGTTTAGCGCTCATATTTGTTTAAAAAATAGTTTAAACTGTTGCATTCTCTTACATTGTATATGAAAGTTAAACAAAATTGTGAAAGATTAAGTAGTTTGCTTTTTGATTATACCTTCAGGTAGAACAGGTCCAGCATGCCTGCGAGTGCCATGTGTGCAACCAGGACGCCAGCTCCTCCACCCTGGGCCCTGCCACATGTCTGCCCCCCAGTGGGCTTCATGCTGTGCCTCCCCCTGTTGTTGGACACCAGTTCTTCACAGACACAAAGGCTCCCCCTGCACACCCTGCCTTTCACCTGTACCCACACATTCACGGTCACCTGCCCTTGCACAACTTCTCCCGTCCCCTGCTCCACCCAACACTCTACCCACCCAGCCCTCCTCTCACACACAACAAGGTGAGGAGGATTCGGACATGTAAATGGTTTTCTTCCTGAACAGCACTTTTGTAAAATATAAACTAGGAGAGTTACTTTTATCAGTGGAGAATTTGTTTAATGTTCCAGAAATAAAGCTAAGCTTAGGTGTACAGTAGTCCCTTTTTATCGCCCCCACGTTGCTCTCTGCCAGTGCTCTTGGCCACGCCCACTTCTCTGCTGCAGGAGGAAGCTTCTCCTGCAGCTGTGGATTTAATTTTTTTTTTATTTTTTTCATGCCGTTCGTGCGGCTCATCCATCAATCATCCAATTGTGTGTCATGTCCAATCTTACTTTGAAAAACCGCTATAGAGCGAAACGAACTGCGATGTAGCGAGGGACTACTGTATTCTAGTTTCACTTGCTGTCACTGTAAGTTCTTTGTCTGCCACAAGAGGACAGCCTGAACCTCTTTTAGGAAAACCCAAAGGCAACTCACATTTAAATTGCTCCAATCTGTTATTGTAATCCCTTCATTTTTTTCCCCTTTAGCCTCTGTCCCTGAACCTTACATCAAACCACTCAGCAGCTAAGCAGCCGGCTCTCAGCTCACCGTTACCAGATCATGCATACCAGAACTGCTGTGGTGGTACAAGTGAAGCAAGTGACTGTAATAGCTCACTGCAGTGCCTCTCTCTAAAGTTTGAAAATCTGTGGGATGCTGTGGTGATGAAGAGCTTGAATTCCTCTGTGTTGTTGCCTGAATGCCTGCCAGGTGAGCCACCTGGCTACAGTAGAAGATGACAGTTATCTCAATATGTCAACACTAGTTATAATAATCAATTTCCTTTTATTCATGTAATAATCAACAGGTGACATGCTTGGACCACCTCTCCCTGATGTGCCCCTCCCCCCAACATCCTCCACTGGCTCCCAGTTAGAGCACAGTTCGCTGTCCATGCCTCTATCCACATCCTCCTCATCGTCGTTGTCATCCTCTTTATCGTCATCGTCGTCAACATGCTCCTCTTCAGAAGCCAAAGAGCCGAAGAAGACTGGCGCCAAGAAAAAGTGTCTCTACAATTTTCAGGATGCCTTCTTAGAGACCAACCGTGTAGTGATGGCCACCTCCGCTGCCACATCATCCGTGTCCTGCACCGCCACCACTGTCCAGTCAAGTAATAACCCACCCATCCATCTTGCATCTAAAAGACCCAACTCGATAGGTAATAGAGGAAGTAGGAGTAGTGGCTAGGTTTGTACTGAAACTGAAGCTATTTTTTTATTTGAGTTTTTGACCACCACAGTTATTTCTTGTGTAGTTGCTTAGTTTTAAACTTATTTTAAACTCATTAAAGTGGATTGTTACTTGAAGGATAACCTTGCATGCTAATAGTTAATGGCTGTCTAGGGCACTGTAATCATTCAGTTATGAATATAAAGAAAGCCCAAGTGTTGTTTACCATGTTTCTGTTCAGTCTTATTGGTCTCCAAAACTGTTATTGTTGGTTCATGTGGCTTTAAACTAAGCCAGTTCCAACCAAACAAATTAAGTCAATTAGACTAAATGAAATCTTGTTTTAAGATTGTTTCATAATTATTTAATTCTACAGCACAAATTAATTCATATCTTCACCCCGTTTAATAAATGAAGGAGTCACACACGTGTTTTATCTAAGAGTTCCTATTACTCTTTGTATTTTTGCCCTTAACCTTTAAACAGATGAGTTTAGTTACCCAGTTATTCAGCTGGAGTTTTGTTGTATGTTGGCATCTTCACACCCTTTTAGCCAGTGGTTTAGACATGGATTTGTACTTCAGAACTGGCACACGGCATTTTTCCTTCAAGGTATTGTACAGGGATTGATTCTGTATATTTGTTCCCTCATAAATAAAAACAGGTTACATTTGTTATAAACATGATTTATGTCCTATGGAATGAGGGCCTTCCTTGATGGAATATATAACAAACTGCATACATCCGTCAATCTTAATCTTTGACAGTTGTAATTAGTTCATTTGGTGCATGTAGCAGAATTGCCCTCTTTTTGGTGAAATCAAATGTAACAAAAAAAGATGGAATAGTAATTGTGTCACTGTTTCATAAAAGTGCATGTACAACTACAGTATAGCCTTTTTTTATGCCTCCATTAATCTGTTTTAACAGGTTGTACCCATCAACTCTGATATATTTTAATTTCAGAAATCTTTTTAAAGTTAATATATTTGTTTAGCCTTTTTTTGTGCAAATGTCAATTTAGTTCATTAAATTTTAAGCACTCCAACATTTTGTAAATGGCAAACCTGTGCAGTGATGCCAGCTCTTCAGTACAAAACAAAATGTTCAGTGATAGGTTTGTTCGCTAAAGAGTGGACTCTATTTAAATTTTAGGTGGAAGTATAACATGATCAGATATGTATTTATGATTGCCACACAGATTTTAGATTAATAAAGTGTAAACATGTGCATCTTTGTCTTCTCTAGATGATGTATTTCACAGTTTAGGAAAAGAGGACCACAGACAACCCACTTCAGCCGCCCCTAAAAATGGTCCCACGGGGGTGACTTCTCTTCCGCTGCTCACGAGCCCTGCTTTACCCCCTGCACCCACTTCACACCTCCCCATAACTGGTTCTCAGGCCTTTCCAAAGATGGCTGTTCAGGCTCCAGACTTTGTGGAGGCTCACCAGGGTCTGTGCCTCCCACCTGCAGAACCTCCAGCCCCTTCAATGGATGGTCATGCCAGCGCCCCACCAAGTGTCTGCAGGTAAAGTCACTAACTTGGGCATATTTATGAGGAACATGGGCTTTGCTGTCATGATGCAGAAGAATGAAAACTCACAGAATTTATAGCAGGTTGATTTGAAACCTGATCTTTTGTCAGTGACCCTGACTGTGAAGGCCATCGCTGTGAAGGAAACGGGTCGTATGAGCCCCAGCCTTATGACGGAGAGGAGAGTCAAGATGAGGACAGCTGCTCCGAGCACAGCTCCTCCACCTCTACTTCAACCAATCAGAAGGAAGGAAAATACTGCGACTGCTGCTACTGCGAATTCTTTGGACACGGAGGGGTAAGGTGTAATTATGCAAATTTTGGTTGTTTTCAACAAAATGTTAAATATACCGTATTTTCTGCCATACACGTCGCACCACCCTATAAGTCACATCAGTCCAAAGATGTCTAATAAAGTCTAAAATTTCATAAATATGTCGTTTTGCTGTATACGTCGCATCTATTATGCGTCACCGTTGATGTGTGGCGTTTGTTACGTGCCACCGCTGACAACCCGGAAATGTGGGCTGGTGTTGTGCCAAAAACCGATGGGCTGCCAAATTGCGGCCGCAGGAGTGTGCACGGGAGGACATAAGAATTTAACTAGATTAACACTTAAAAACAATTATTTGTTTGCTTGAATTTATAGTAACGGTGTGTCTCAGTTGAACTTTTACTTAATAAATGAACTTTGACGGTTAGATCAGCTGCCTTTTCGAAAATATTTGCTGCCTCGGTGCTCCGGGAGTGCGCTTTGAGGGAGGAAATCAGGAAGGAGGAACGCTGCTTGTTTCTTTGAAATTTAACCAGATAAGCGCCTAAAACAATTATTTGTTTGCTCGACATTATAGTAAAGGTGTGTCTCAGTTGACCTTTTACTTAATAAATGCACTTCACTGGTCAAATTAGCTGCATTTTTGCCGGGGCAGCGCAGCGAAATGAAGCTGATTTGATGGTTGCTCCAGGTGAGCTGGGTGAAGGTGGCAGGCTGTGGCAAGCCGATTGTGTCATTTAATAGCCACTTTTACCTGGTACATGACACAAGGGTATGCCATACTGCTAGAGTGACATCTAATGACTGAAAATGGTAGTGCTCAATATTTTCAGTCAGAATGAATGAAAACGGTCATATCACAGCCAAAAATTGGTTTGTAAATATGGGAAATAAAACATAAATATGTCGCTTCAGCGTATAAGTCGCAGGGCATGCAAATTATGCACACAAAAAAAAAAAACACCAAAAAAAACGACTTATAGGGCTAAAAATACGGTAAACTGTTACCTAGATTTATTTAAAGAATCTTACATTTTATTTCTGCTTTATTCAGTTTTTGTCTATAAGTGAAACCAACTTGAGCATGCAGTTTCCTTTTACGTAATAATTAATGTGCTTAATTCACTCTGACTGATGGTCTGTGTTGTATTTTCAGCCACCAGCTGCTCCTACCAGTCGTAATTATGCAGAGATGCGAGAGAAGCTTCGCTTGCGTTTGACAAAACGCAAGGAGGAACAACCGAAGCGCGAGGAGCAGCAGCCAGTGATCGAAAGAGATGTAGGGCTGGAGGACCACAGGCGGGTGGAGGATCTTTTGCAGTTTATTAACAGTGCCGACAATAAACCTTCTACCAGTTCCAAGGCAGCCAAACGAGCCAGGCACAAACAAAAGAAGGTAACTGATCACTTTGGCACAGGAAGACACTTTGTACACGTCACATTTTATTTCTGTTTCAAAGAGATGTTCTTACTGATTATGGATGAATCTGTGTTTTTAGTTGGAAGAGAAGGCTCGTTTGGAGGCTGAGGCCCGTGAAAGGGAGGAGCAACTGTTGTTGGAAGAGCAACGACAGCGGCAGGAAGAGGAAGAGGCAGCACTTCAAAAGGAACTGCTACGGCTGCAGGAGCTGCAGCATCATCGTGCTGCCAAGAAGAAAAAGAAGGAGAAAGCAAATGAAAACACAGCTCCCCCTCAAAACACCCCACAACCTCTCAGACAGACAGCTCAGAACGTCTTGGATAACCTTCACAATGGGAGGTCACGGCTGCTTCAAACACTTATTCACCTCCCTGACCGGAGGGAACCCAAACTGAACCCCTTATCCCAGCCCAACTCACAGCACAGCTCAACATACCCTGCTGCAAAGGCTGTTTGTAATGAGACCAACATCCCAAACCCCACAGCTCCCCTCCACAATGGCACATCTCACATTGACGTTAACAGTAAAGCAAAATCCAAGCAGTCAGGAAAGGTGGTTACGACGGAGCCTGCTGCAAAAATTGTCCCAGAGTTAGCTAAAAACTCTGGGACGACAAAGACTTCTAATGGCATTGTCCCCACCACTTCAACAGATACCAAATTGATGCGAATCGGACCTGCTGAGACCACAGCTTCTCTCCCAACCACTGCATTGTGCAGGGAAGAGAGAAGTAATACCAGATGTAGCAGTGAGAAAAGGCAGCAGCAGCAACCCCTTACCCAAATAAAAGAAAACAGGACAAGTCCTCTTGTGTTAAACCCTTCTCCTCCTCCCCCATCAGCCTCTCAGACTGAGACTCAGCAGAATGGCAAACCCCCCGGTGCAGAATCACCACAGCCCAAGGGCAAGGCTAAGAAAAGCAAGAAAAAGAAGGGGGACAAGATGAACACATCTATAGGTAAGGTTAAGTTTCAATTAAGAAATGGTGATTGTGAATTAAGAACTTTTGACTTAAAATCACCTAATAAATTCAAGCTTAACTGGCTAACACTAAACCTACCCTGTCTTTGGGACGCCACAGTAAGGTTAGTGATTATTTCTGCTGTGCAGACTGCTGTTCTCATGTCTACTGACTGCTATCATCATGTACATTAAGCAGCTGGAGTAGAACAAAGGCAAATCATTTCAACTTGAATTCAAGTAACATAAAAAAATGACAAAACTAAATGGTAACTATCCATCTTGATATATTTGATCTGTTTTATTATTCTTTTAGATGATGTATTCTTGCCCAAAGACATTGATCTAGATAGCACTGAAATGGATGAGACGGAGAGGGAGGTGGAGTATTTCAAAAGGTACGTATGTTAAGGTGACGATGAAATTTTAAAAAATCCTTCTTGTTGGCCTTAAAGGTTACTAAAGGGATAGTCTGGTAAATTTTGAAGTGATATTCTGTCCAATACACAACAATATTTAGTACTTTAACAGCCACGACATTCAGTCATCGAGGGCGCAAGTCTTCAACCAGGCTAGGTTAATGGATAGCCAAAGGAGTGCAAGTTTTATATTGTTTTTCAAGCTTATAAAACTTTCTCAAAAAGGACATACCAGTGTGAAAGAATGCCACATTAACTAAAAATAAGTGTTGTACACTTTTGCATGACACTGTTTTAGTTTATTGCTGTCTCCCAACAGAACGTCTGTGTTGTTATGCAAATTTATCCAACCTTTATTTATACAGGTTAGTCTCATTGAGTCACAAGGACTCATTTTCAAGAGAGATCTGTTTTTAACAAAACCACAGATATGGTACACACAACAATAAACAGCCATAAAATTTATACAAAATGAAAATTAAATAAAAATATTGACATAAAACAAAATAAAAACAAGCTACATTATGAAACTGTAAAATAATAAAAACAGGAACATGTCTGCTTTGAGTTTTGCATTGAACTTAACAATTGTTTATAATCCCTTAGAGTGGTTAAAGTCGACAGCTTCAAATCTTTTTGCAAGGTGTTCCAGGAAACAGGAGCAGAGTAGGAGAAGGTCCTTTTGCCTAATTCAGTCCACACTGAGGGGACGCTGCAGGTAATGATGGCCTGAGAGCGCACGCTGTAGCTGCACTGACGCAGTGACGTGTAGGAGGAGCTACATGAAGGCAATAGACCAAGGAGTGATTTAAAGGTGGAAATGTACCAGTGTGAGAGTCTACATGAAGTTAATGGTGACCAGTTAACCAGTGAATACGGAGCGCAGTGATGGGTACAGTAGTTGCAACCAGTTGTGAAGCTTCGCACACTGTGATAGACAGCATCCAACATCCATCAAGGTGCTTGCAGGAGCATTCAGGTAAATTGGGTACCCAATGTGCTGACCTCGATCTACCGGTCAATTGCAATGGCAATAAAAAAAAATTTTGACGTCTGTATCCTCACTATAATGTTTGTAGCTTGATTGGCATACAGGGCAGCCAGTCTGAGACCCACTGCGTGAAACCACAGTCTTTCTGCTGCAGTTCGGTCATTCATTTAATCTACAGCAGCCCTCATTACGGGACACACACACACACACAGACACACGGAGGTGTGAAATGCACCTCAAGTGTAAAGTCGTACATGCTCACTGCAGGAGACTGCTATCAGAAGTTTTTCTGCGCCAACAACAGTTATAAAAAAAATGTCAGAGAGCAGAGTGTTTTTGTGCTACTCACCGTTTTCAGCATGTAGGAGCTAAATAATAAAATCCAGGGTCAAAAGAGACGTCGGTGTGTTCATCAGTTTGAACTGTGATCATGCAGACGCTGCATGCACAATGAATGCAGCTGAGCCCCGGCATCGGGGTTGCCAGATAAATTTAAAGAGTCTTATTTACCCTGCCTTTTCTGTGCACATGCACAACACACACCTCATCTTAGAATATCTTTACTCAGCACGACAGTTTAGGTCAAAATACTATAGTTTTAAAGCAACAGTGCTATAGTTCATAATGTCTTATCTGGCAACTCAACTGATATGGAAACTGCTGTTTTTGTGTAAACCTGCGCTTTTTTTTTTGGTTTGTTTGTTTTTTTGTTTATTACCCGCAATAAATATTGAAAAAACACTTAACATTTCCAGAGGTTGTTTTCGTGTAAATCAGAGTCAGTTTCTTTGTCGTTGCACACCATGTGGTACATGTGGTGGAATGAAATTATGTACGCAGGGTCCCAGTTACATCCAACAATGAAATGTAAAAGAAATACAGTGATAAGATGTAAGGTGTGAACTAAGAAAAACATCAACTAAAAACATGCTAAGCACTAACATCATAAAAACATTGTCGAACAGCAGCACGAACATGAGTCTGCGCGAGCAGATGAGCTCGAATGAACACAGCAACATGAAACACATCAGTCAAATGGGGCCTTTATACTGTAGTAGGTCGATCACTTTGACTTGGTTATTTTAAAAGTAGCTCGCATGCTGAAAAAGCGTAGGCGCTCCTGTTTTAAATAAAGTCACTGGTCTATGGGTGGAAGGAAAGTAGCAGCTACAAGGTGTTTCCTAGCATTCAGAGTTAAAGAGCATGTGCTAAGCATACACCCATGGTGCTGAGAGTTCAGGGAACTCTTCTGCTGATCATGTGGACTGATTATATTCTGCAGCGTCAGCTTACACAATCTGTGCTCATGTCTGTGCGCCGCACACATACATTCACAGAATAACACAAGTGTTCAATTGAGAAAACAACAAACTGTCACGCAAAAGTTTACAGGTTCTTTTACATTGGCACGACCTTTTTGAGAAAGTGTGTGTGCGTGTGCATTTTACACTTGTTAAAGTTAAGATTTATTCGGCAATGTACGAATGTTGCACTTCGTTATGAAAACACACCAACAAATTACTGATCAAGTAGGTGGAGAATATAAACGGTTATTATTAATAAATGTTTATATGTATACCATATACACACCAAAAAATAAAAACACTGACAAGAATTAAACTTTTTTCCTAGAATTATTATTATTATTGTAGTGCTGTTAATGTGTTGTGTGTAATTTATCTTTTGTTTTGTGTTTGTCTCTTAGATTTTGCTTGGACTCTGCCCGTCAGACCCGTCAGCGCCTTTCTATCAACTGGTCGAACTTCAGCTTGAAGAAAGCTACATTTGCTGCACATTGAGGGCGTTGGCATCTATGGGAACACAAATCAGTACTTTAACGGCTATCCAGCCCCTCCATCCCCGTCCTGTGACCTGCACCTCACACACTTCTTCTCCGGCTGTGCCCAGATCACACCCACGCTGCCTTGCTTTGTCCTTGTCGCTGTGTGGTAACGACACACATCTGGACTGATCCACCTGCAGAAATCAATATTAAATATTATGGGTAAAAAAAGAATCACAAAATGCTATTGGTCATCTGATTAATTTCCTTTGCGTGCTCGTGTGCTTTTAGTCACAAGTTTCTTTTGACTGAACTAGCCATGGTCTGAAACTGTTTTCTTAAACTGGCTTTACCTGTAGTCAAAAGATGTTTATTATGTCTGGATGGATTTCTTTTAAAAAAAAAATTAAATACAGTAATGGCAATTAGGAAATGAGAAATATCAGAAATTAAAGCTGTATTTGAGATACTGTGTCTTACGATCCTATTGTTCCTAGCGTGACGTCTAGTCCAAATGATTGACAGGGGAATAAGCTTGGTCTACTGGTTTCCACTTCCCCTTCGCTCCCACCACCTCCACCCCGTTTCACAGAAAGAACGGAGGAAGCTGTAATACTTGACAATTGTCTCTTTGTTTTGTTTTTAAGTTCTGTTTAACAAACTGTTGAGTAAAAGTGTATCAGTTACAGTTTATTTTGTTTTTCTTTATTTTTACATGTAGCCAACTTGTATCAGAATACATTCAGAATTGAAAAGAAGAATAGTGCTCACTATTGGTCTGTTGTAGATTGTATATTGTATTAACACTGAAGCCAAAGTGGCTACTTTTAACATATTGTTAAGTAATATTAAATCTTCTTTCTTTTTTGAAAGATGGAATACAGTAGAATGGCAGGCTTATGTGTCTTGTGTCACATCTTGTTTTCTGCACACAGAACTGTCAAATGGTAGTTAAAACATAAATAGTGCGGTTAATGAAAAGCATGCTAGTAATTTGTTAGTTTTGAGAACTGATCTCATTTGTGTGTGAAATGCAGCTTTGGTGCAAAGAAGGAAAAAGGAGACGGTGCTAGCCTGGTTTTCAAAGTTTATAAAAATTTGTCATTTAACTGTTAAGAGTTAGTTGGCTTGTATGTCAAACCACATGTATCTTTTAGAGCAGTAAAATGCATACAGATGGCTTTATTTGTACTATTGGTAGGATTTTTGTAGCCTCTACTGGTTTCTAGCAGTTAACTGGCTTACATTTGTTTCTACTTGTGTGAGAATAGTTTCCCAGTTCCCACCATGTTTTTTCTTTAACAGTGAAACTTAAGGACTACAAATGTTTCCATTTTTAGAAAGGAGGATCGGTGTGTTCCATCGTGGGATTACACTTCTCACCCTCCCCGGTGAAGTTTGCTCCAGGGTATTGGAAGAGGGTCTCCAACCACTGGTGGACGCTCTGACTGGAGCAGCAGTGGGGCTTCAGTCCTGATTGTGGACCCCCTTGCAGAGCTGCCAAGGGGGTCATGGGGCTTTGCCTCCAATCTACATGTTTTGTGGACCTGGAAAAGGCTTATGAAAGTTCTCCAAAGTATTCTGTGGCGTGTGCTGCTGAAGAACGGGGTTCCAATGTTGCCTTCAAGAGCCATCTGGTCCCCTTGAAACTAAAAGTTGGAGCTTTGTTCATTCTTGGCATGAGGTTGAGCTCGTTTTCAGCGCAGGTTGACTCGGCCCATGCTGTCCTTCATCTCCCGTTCATTTTGTGATGTTCAAGGAGCAGCTGTGGAGAGGAGGGTGTCTGGCCTGGGAACCTCAAATCGAGAGGGTCTCTGCTTTATGAAAACTTTCACTGGGGCGGTTTGCAGCCAACTGGAATGACTGGGATAAGAGTCAACACCTTTAAGTCTGAGGCCGTGGTTCTCGACTGGAAATTGGTGGAATGCCCCTGGATTTGAGGGAAGTATTTTCCTTGGGTGAAGGAGTTTTAAGTATCTGGTGTCACTTCACTGTAATTAAACCTACCTATGGGTATAAATGATTGATTGATTGTCTTGTTAATGGTAGGATGGAGCAGGAGATGGATGGATTGGGGCCTCAACCACAGAGGGCATTGCTTTGGCTGGTTGTGTAGAAAGAGTTGAATCAAAAGGCAAAGCTCTCGGTTTACTGGTCTGTTTATGTCCCAACCCTCTTCTATGGTATTGAGGTTTGGATCTCAATCGAAAGGACCAGATTTTGGATACAAGCAGCCTAATGAGCTATTGAGAGGAGCTTCATCATCTGGGGGGAGCTCAGAATACAGCTGCTGCTCCTTTTCATCTTGGACACCTTCCTCTGGAGGTTCTTCAGTCACGTCCCACCAGCAAGAGGCCCGGTGGCAGGCTCATGGAGGGTTTGTGCCTTATAATGCCTTGGAGTCCCATAGGAGCAGGGGAGAGGGATATCTGGGTTTTCTCCTGGACCTTTTCTCTTGGTAACTCAACTACAGATAAGTGGTCAAAGATGGAGCATATTAAAAGTATAGCATATAAAAAAAAGTTTACTGCATGTTTGTGTTACAAACTGATACCACGTTTTTTTTATAGGGTGGCCACATAGGAGCAACAGAAAATCCTGAGGTGGCACGCCAAAACCCAGAACAGCGTTTCAGAAAAATTATGTTATATACTCTATTTGACAATTTAAATGTACATAATTACCGTAACCATTACTGAACCAGATAAATCCCACTGAGATCACATCTCTTTCAAGAGAGGTCTACAGGTCTGAAGGCAGCCTAAACTCGTTTGTTGGAGTAAACAAGTGCACTGGGAAAACATCAGGAGAACATGCACACTCCACACATAAAGACCCCATACAACCTAAGACATGAACCAAGGACCTTTGTCTGAGGTGGCCGTGGCCAAAGTGGTTCAAAACATCAAAGTTCATGCTCAATAATCCAGGTAAAAAAGTTAAGTCAGGTCCTCTGAATGTTTTTTTTTTTTTTTTCTGAAATGCTTCGTCCTTCATCCAAAGGACTTCATCAGTGAGGAGCCACAACAAACTCAGTCCCACAAACAGGAAGGACCTTTGAATTGTGAGACAACATACTATCCACCAACATATGGGGGCACATATGTTTTTTAGGGATGGCCATGGATACTGATAAGCCTTTGTGCTTGAACTTCTGAAATTGTTGTGTTTTAAATTTACAGGAAAGCTCACTTCTTGTTTTAAAAACCAAAACAAACCCATGTCCTTTCCATTTTATTAAGTTATACAATGACCAGGTCAGCTACGGTAACTCAGTAAACTAAGGGATTTTGATATTCAAATTGCTGGTAATTTTTACAACTTGCACGGATGAACTTAAAGCAATAGTTCAGATTTTTTTTTTTTTTAAACTGGGGGTTCAGTTCAGCCTAAATAAAGGTGGAATATAAAAGTGACAATGTTGGGGGGGAATGAATATTTTACATACTTGTAGATAAATCATTAAACTATTTCAGTTTGGGAGAGTGTGTTTTAGTCAAGACCAGAATGACAGGCCTATGGACCAGAGCCATGACTAAAGTGAATTTCTTTAGTCTTAAAATATCTCCAGTCTGTAAAGTTTCTAAGAATTAATGTTGTTTTTATCAACCTCTCCATAGTGGTT
>JARVGS010000548.1:13826007-13836076 GCA_031762315.1 Hypsolebias antenori | reverse complement strand
TTTGGCCCAACTCAAATTAGCCATTTGCTCATTACTTACTAAACTCCACACTAAAGAACCCTGAATTAAAAAAAATATAATTTAAAAGAGCTTGAATACATTTTTTTATTTAACATTTTAGATAAACAGAGTGATATTTAGACATCGTTTAGGGACATTCTGATTCTAGAAATGGCTCAGATGCTGGACTTAAAAGTACAGCTGTTTCAGAAGTTGTTTAGGCAGCCAGCTGGATAATGAGGAAGAGGAAGTGAGGGTTCTGATCATGCTTCCTCTTAACTATTCCCTAAGAAAGCTTCTTAAAATGGTGGAAATTCAATTTGACTTCTGACACAATGGATGTGCAAACTGCTGTAAATGTTCTTCAAACAATGGGACATAGAAGATTTGGGGGTTGTGGGTGTGAGCAGATAGGAGTCATACATTATTCCAGGTATGAATGATAGTCTGGCTGCTTGTAGTATGAGCTCGCTCTCAGTCAGCGCTGATGTAATATCGGATCTACCACATTTAGGCAAATGCCCCAGCAAAAGTACGCAAATGTATCGACTGTTCAAAAGCACCCCGAAAAAATGTACGAGACAGAAATGTAGGACGTAATCAAGACGAAACACGAAAGTGGAACACATTTGTTTTTGACATATATATATTTGACTGTTAGTCAATGCTCGAATTAGACAAAGGTTCACAGGTTTACAAGGAAAAAATAAGTAGCAAATTTCCAACGTGCTCTGCCAATATGTCACTTTGAGTTCATTCCATTAACAAAGGAAAACAAAAAAGTGCCCATAGACCAGTCTAACAATGCACAGGGATAAGTATTTGTGTTTTATAGGTTCAAAAGGATCAGAGCTGCCTTGTAGCATGTAATCAGTGCTCTGTTCTTTTCATTATTAACTGCCTGAAGTACCCTTAGGATACTGTAGTTTTAAAGAGGGAATCCCCTTCTTTCTAAATGGCTAAAATCTGCCTCAGTGTTGTTTTGATAGTTTAAAGTATTGACTTCCTTACCAAGAAGCCTGGAGAGAAAAAACAAGTGATATTAAAGCTGGTTATGACAGTCAATAAACACTGAATTTAAAATGATCTGCTCAAGTCTACAAGAATCCATTTCAAATCAACCTGTCTGTTCTGAGGGAATTCCCACCCCAATGGGGGGAAATTCCCATTCTTTTAGAATACACAAAAGATTAAAGGTTGTATGTATCCATTCTGTATTTGCCTGGATAAGTGCCGGGCTGATGTTTTCCCTATCTGCCTAAGTATACGACAGCTACATCTGTACATCCTGACGCTTTGAAACCAGTTTCTGACAGGAACTGATCTACCGCCGTAACCTTTCTTATATTAATACATGATTTCTTAGAAAAGTTCCAGACACTCAGGTGGGGACTTGTGACCTATTTTTTCCACTCTGAGATTGGTGGGTAGAGAGCTTGTGTCTGTTTTAGACCCTGTTGTAATGCATGGGTGTGCGCTGGCGGGGTGCGGGGGAGATTCCCCATCAGACAATTATGGCCTTTTTTTTTTTTTTTTTTTAAGGTGTGTTTGATTTTCAGCTCCTTTGTGTGTGGTTTGTCTATGTAGACACGGTTCTAAAGTTGCCCTTTAGAAGCCAAGTTTGGCAGCAATTGTTCTAAAGGTTTATGAGGTGGGACTCGTGTGTTTTGTAAATTACAACAATTTTTGGGGAACCATTTTAACCATAAATATTTATAATTGTGTTTATGATGATGCCTGGCCTCAAATATGCCAACTTCCAGACCTCCCAGTAACAGTGTGTACTTCACCTCTTTTTTTTTTTTCCGTCTAAATACAATAACGTTAACTTCAAAGTTCATGCTCGGTAATCCAGGTAAAACATCCAACAAAGTTCAGTCAGGTCATCTGGATGGTTTATTTTTTTGTTGAGATGTTTCGTCCTTCATCCAAAGGACTTCATTAGTCTGAGGAGCCACAAACAAACTCAGTGCCACATGCAGTACACTCCCATAGTGGAGCAACCAGTTTGCTGGTGATGGTTTCTGGGGCCCGCCCTCAAACATAGCTAAAGTGGTTAAGACTGATGAAGTCCTTTGGATGCAGGACGAAACGTCTCAACAACAAAAGAAACCGTCCGGACGACTTGACTGAACTTTGTTGGACAATAATAAATATTAACTTTAAAATTGTTACACTAAAAAAAAGTTCTACAAATTAGAGAATAAATTTAGCTTCTGGCAGAAACTTGGACATGCTATCCTGCTAGCTAGCTATTCTGTCAAAAAAAACAACAACATTTTTTAGTGTTAAAATAAATCTTAGATATGTTTTTTATGTTATTGTTACATGAAAACTGTTGTGTGTTTTGCAGTTTGTTTTTGTTTGTCTGAGCCAGACTGTGTGTTTCAGGTGTTTGTGCTAGGCTTAGCTTATTATCCTCTGTTTGTTCAGGAGTTGAGTCACCGGCCAGCAGTTGAACAGGGAGGTCCAGACGTTTCTTTCCACAACCACCTCTTCCAGCTCTGGGAGGATTCCAAGGCATTATAGGCCAGTCGTAAGAATTTAGCCTCTTTTCCACAGTTCCTTCTTGGCCCACTTAACCCTGCTCAGGCCGGTTCCGTGCTCTTTTCCATAGTTCCTCCTTTGTGGAACCAGCCTGTTTTATTCAGCACCAATTTCTCTGCAGTTCCATTGAGGCCAAGCAAGACCCTAAAACGTGACGTCAGCGCACTGTCGGTCATTGATTGGTCAGGGGGTGGAGTCATTGGTCGGAGGGCGGAGTTTCAGAAACTTCCACATCCGCCATTTTCTATTTAACCTGCCATTAGAAGTAACTCGAATCTGGAGGAGCGTATTTTGAAGGTATAAACAAACAATAACGTCACAACCGTGGTCCAGTGCTGAAGTTCAGGCGTTTTTGTGTTTGCTGGCCGACGAAAAAATTCAGAACAAGCTAGATGGAGCAGCACATAACAAGAAGTTTTTTAAAGAGGTGTCAGTGTTTGGATAATAATGTTCTGCCCACTAAAGTGGCACTAATGGGCACTGTGGACACGGAAAATGAAGCGATCCAACCTGTACCGGCCCAGTAAGGGCTAACAAGGGCCGAGCTGAGCAGGACCTATGGAAATGAAGCAATAGTCTCTCCAGCGTGTCCTGGGTCTCCACTGGGGTCTTTTCCCAGTTGAATATGTATGGAAAACCTCCCTAGAGAAGTGTCCAGGGGGCACCCTTACCAAATGCCTAAGCTACCTCAACTGACTCCATTCAATGTGGAGGAGCAGCGGCTCTACTCTGAGTCTCTTACAGATAACTGAACTTCTCTTTCTATCTCTAAGGGAGACTCCAACTACCCTGCGGAGAAAACTCATTTCGACCAGCTGTCTCTGCCATCATCTTCTTCTGGACACTCCCCAGAGTTCATACTGGTGATAGCCTGATTTGTAAACAGAGTTCTTCATCTTCTCAGCTCCCACTTTTCACAAGGGACAGGCATTCACTGCTGCAGAGGTTGCACTGATCTGTCTGTTCTCATGCTCCATTCGTCCTTCACTTGTGACCAAAATGTCACGATACTTGAACTCCTTCACTTGAGGCTGTCCCAACCAGTTGAGGGGAGTCTACTGTTTCCTAACTGAGTATTATGGTCTCAGATTCAGAGGTCCTGACCCTTATCCCAGCTGGTTCACTTGGCTGTGAACCACTTCAATGAGAGTTAGAGATCACGTTGCGATGACCCCAACAGGACCAAATCATCAGCAAATAGCAGAGATGGAATCTTGATGCCACCAAACTGGACCCCCTCCAATCCCCTGCCTGCAATGAGAAATTATATCCATGAATTGTTACAGATTACCAAATCAGTTGGGTTTTTTTTTAACTGTAAATTGACATCCATTATCTTTTACCACTTCCTTTTTGGGTCACTGGTGCCCATATCCAGCCATCACTGTGGGAAAGGTGGGGTACACCCTGGATAGGTTGCAAGTCCATCACAGGGCACAAAGTGACTAATTTTTTTGTGTTTCCAAAAATATATTTAACAGACTGAATCATTTTGAGTCAAATTTAGTCTGATTTAACAGCTACGTTATGTGAAATGAGGGGGCAGTTAGATGAATTATGCTTGCTTGTCAGGCCTAGGTCACAAGCAAGCCTTAGAAATGGAAAGACAGAAATTGACTTTGGTCCTGAATGTTCAGAGAAGACAAAAGTCGCAGCCCGACACAAGAAAAAAAAAAAAAAACGTCCATGAAAAAACCCTTCTCAACGTCTAATCAAGTCAAGAATGCTCTCTAGTACGTGGACATATCATCATCCAAATCTACCAAGAAACATCCACAAGAGCCACACAGTAAAAAAAAAAAAAAAAAACATTCATCTGCCTCAAGAAGAGGAAATTAAATTTGTATCCAGTAGTCAAAAGTACCCAAGTGAGAAAGCCATGAGCTCATCACTCAAAGCTGATATCCTCTGCAAACCACATGACCACAGTGTGATCCATAAACACAGTGGTTTATAGATGGTGGTTTCCAGTGGCTGTGGGTATCAATGGGCCTCTGAGTTATAAAGCAGTGATCATCAACACTTTTTATTAAAGGGCCAGATTGTTTCTGTGATTAACCATCGTTTAGGTCTATCTGAGTGGTCTGTTTTTATTTATTTATTCAAATTTCTGCTGCCAGAGATGATTTAGAATGATGACAACAGCGACAACAATAGCCTTGTCAAAGGAAAGTCTATTGTTGTCGCTGTTGTCATCATTCTTTGTTGAAAACCAGGTCTCTCTTGTAAATGAGTCCTCAAGGCTAAAGGTTGAATGAATTTACCGTGCTGTTATGCTTTTTCAGGTACGTTTGACAATGTTCCACTTTTCCTTTAGTGAATGAAAAGTTTTGGTTTTTCCTGTGAATCACTGTACATAAAATGCAAATAATTAGGAAATGTTAAAAATTCAGATAAAACAATGAAATAAAAAGCCACTTGAACGGTATAAGTTAGGCAATCCTAATGCTTAAAGGAAACTGGATTAATAATTGACAGGAGTTTGCTTTACTTTCACTTGAAGGCAACACTAAATACAAAGATGGAGGAGTTCTTTCAACAGTGAACAAATTGCAGATGACTCTTGCTCCAACTGTGAATCAACCTCAGAAAAACCTATCCACAGCATGCCACATTAAATAAGTATTCCCAGTCCTGAGTTAAAAACCAAGCTCTTCTGTATTTTAATTTTGTGTTCTTATAACTTAGATTAGAGTGAGTAAACAGCTTACTGTGTTGGATTATTTTTGATTTAATTTGGAGTTGAAAGGATTGAGATTGAGAGTGGGCTAGTAGTTGATGCTCGCCGTTCTAACAAGTGTCAAAAGCAGAAATATGGCATCTCAAGGCTAATTGTATTGAGCAATAACTTGTGAGGATTACAAACCCAACTCAGTAAGTTTTGTTGCTGAAGATGAGAATATTTTGCAAATAAATCACCTGATCTTGACTCCAAACCACTGCAGACAAATTAAACACATAAACATTTCTTTCCTCTTCTTCTTCCTCTTCTTCTCTGAATCTGACTCTTATTTTGGTTTTTCCCTCTTCAGGGTTCGCCACAGCGAGTCATCCTCCTCCATCTCACTCTTTCATTCAACCTTTATTTAAACAGGCTTGTCCCACTGAGCCACGAGGACTCATTTACAAGAGAGACCTGAATTTTAACAAAGTGATGACAACAGCAGACAACAATAGACGATCACAAAGGATGTATACAAATTTATATTTTTTTAACAAATAAAAATCAAATGGTATTAAATGGTAATTAAACTCTGTTCTCTGCATCCTCTGTCCTCACTCCAACTACCTCCATGTCCTCTCTAAATGCATCCATACATCTCCTCTTTGTCTTTTTCCTGGCAGCTGCATTTCTAACATCCTTCTACCAGTATACCCACTGTCCTTCCATCTCAGTCTGGCCTCTCTAAATCTATCTCCAGTTGTTCAACCTGTGCTGTACCTGCATTCTGAAGGTTAACTTGGTGTAAATTCAACGATTGTTTTCTGAGAGTTTCAATAAAATCTGTTCATTGGGTCATCAGAAATTCTGTTAACAGACTGATCTGACCCAAATGGTCAAACGTCTAAGTTTTAAACACAAACCAATCAGCTGTGGAGCTGTTTGCACTCAGGACATGTGTTGGGGGGTGACTCTCATCTTCCACCACATTTGATTTTGGCACATCTGTAAAATTGAACTTATAGCCATGTTTGGGTTTTCTTAGTTTGATTTGCTGCCGTGGCCATTTTGTAGTGGGTTGACTGCAGAAGGTTATCAAATGTCAGAGAACATAGTTCCTGAGAACGTCAGTAAAATTTGCCAAGTACTTCTTGAGACATTTTGCTGAAAGAAACAAACACAAGCACAGACGGGTAATTACATTATCGCTCACTTTTTGACAGTGGGTGATACAAACAAGTTTTTAAAAAGCATGCTTTTTGTCAGGTGGCACGGTGGTGCAGTTGGTAGAGCTGTCACCTCTCAGGGAGAAAGTTCAAATCTCGGTCGGTGGGCCTTTCTGGGTGGAGTTTGCACGTTCTCTCCGTGCATGCGTGGGTTTTCTCCAGGTACTCCGGTTTCCTCCCACAGACATGTGGATCGGAAATGTCGGCAGGTTGGATCAGAAAAATCTGTTATGTAAATTATGCTGGTATCAGATCGGCAACATCCCTACTCCTCAGATAAATAATGTTAACTTATTATTTTTATATATGAATGTTTCTGTTCAGTGCCCTGAGATGACTTCTGTTGTGTCTTGGCGCAATACAAATTAACTGAACTGAATTGTTGTGAAGGCGAGCGTTGATCAGAGCTGATTTTGTCGTCCTTGAAGGAGCAAGGTCAGTTTGATTCACACAAACCATCCCAGCAGCAGGACGGCCCTCCTGACCTGTGTTTTCACTCTGAAGTCAAATAATGCTGTTTAATGGCAGCCGCAGCACTTCGCACTGCTGAGAATTCCCTGCCACATGTGGTCTGTGTCAGCTTAACGTGATACGACTGAGTATAACTCGCTTGTTTTATGTTCCAGCACAGGTTCTCATTTTCACCAAACCCAAACTGAAAACTTAAAAAAAAAAATGCAGCTTTTATTAAATATTCATGATGACAAGGAGTAAAACTGGAAGCAGAGCCTATCACGGGGAGCAAACTGTCAATGATTCTTCACTCGTTTATGTCCTTTTAGAAGGACAAGAATACAGTTTAATCGTTTGTTCAGTGTTCTTTATCACATCAGGTCCCTGGCTTTGACCTCTGTTTTATGTGTTCATGGCAAAGGTGAGGACTTTATATGGGAGGGTTGCTGCCCTTAGGTCAAAATGGGCCTCAAGGCTTCAGTATTAAATCTAAGTAAAACATTTTAGTAAAAAAAAAAAACACAAGATGTATTGACAAAAAGCATTGTTACAATAAGACAACAAGCGGTACACCAATGTCTCCTGTCACTGAGGACTTTGAATAATAAATGGTTGTAGTTTTCAAGAAGAGTGTTTTTCAGGATTGAAAAGAGAATGGAAGTAAACCTTAATGTTTTTGGTGTCCGCTATTCAAGTGGGTAGAAGTTTCATCATGGAGAAGAACAGGGGGAGGAGCTTTATCTTGTTTTTTCTTGTTTGAGGCAGCACGGAGAGACGCATCCTGCTGAGTCGAGGGAACAAATTCATCCACAACCAGGTACAGCAGTGGAGCCAGGGGGTGGCCAATGGTGGCCTTGGCCACCTTAATATTAATCTTTGGCTACCAAAAAAACCACCACAATTACTCAAGGAAACTATACTTTTATGTAATGTAAAAAACTATAAAGCACAGTTTCCTCAAATGTTAGTGGTGACTGGTTTAAATATTCATGGCAGCCATCTTTGATTTGCATGAATAATGACCTTTCTTACTCCAACATGCACCAAAATAAAAGTAGATTACTTCACTTATACTTCAAGTTAGCACCAAGTCACAACAGAAGTCATCTCAGGACATTACAACAAAACTGTTGTGGCAGCAAACAAACAAAAACTTGACGAATCGAAACATATAAGGAGAGTTAACGAGGAGGAAAACATCCAACTTCGGCATAAAAACCAACAATGCTCTACTGATGTCAAGATGGATACAAACAGATGGAGATGGATGGAAGAACACAGAGAAGGAAACTGAGGGAAAACCGTAATACAGATGAAAAAAAAACTAGTGTAAATTTACTCAGAAAACACCAGGAAACACACAATTAAACAAGACTGAGGAGCAATATGAAAATATGCTTATAAAGAAATGAGCAATATGAAAAACAAATCTATTCATAAACCTAAAAAAAACTGTAAACTGACCCAAACATGACAGGTCTCATGCTGTTTGAGGACACCCAACTAATCCTGCAGAGTCTTCCTTCTTCATCAAAGTTCAGGCTCAATAATCCTGGTAGAAAATCCAACAAAGTTAAATTAGGTCATCTGGACGGTTTCTTTCTTTGTTGAAATGTTTCATCTTTCATCCAAAGGACTTCATCAGTCTGAGGAGCTACAACAAACTCAGTCCCATAAGTAGTACATTCCCATAGTGGGACAACCAGTTTGATGGTAAAGATGGTAAAGATGTTTTTGTCAACTTCTCTGAGGCAGTCATGGCTTTCTGCACGTTTTTGTTCTACATGCCACACTCTGCACCAGTACATGCTTCTTCCTCCCATCCTGGTTATGAAAAAAAAATACATTTTATGATATTTGAGCTCATTGTAATGACTTAAAAAGATAGTTCAGATGATTTCAAGCAGGGTTCATAGAAAAACACTGAGTGAGTTACCACTGCATGTCAGACAGAGTCCCTCTCTCACTGGTTTTAAGTCTCGTTTGAAAACTCACTTTTGTTAACTGCTTTTCATACTGAGTTGATTTTAACTTGTTTGTATTTTATAATGTTAGTCATTTAGTTCTTATCTTTACCTATTTGGATCTATGTGTTTTATCCTGTGCCCTTTGCTTGCTTTCTTTTTGCTGGACAGCACTTTGGTTGGCCATGTCACTGTTTTCAGTGCTTTATTACAAAAAAAAGTGGTATGGTGAATATCGTAAAGAAATAATATTTAACTTGTTGTACATAGTTTTGTGAACTCTCAGTTTTGTGAGTTATTTATGACCTGATTTATTAGCTAGCCACTCTTGAGCGTAAGAAGGTGATTGTGTCTGTTGTGAAACAGCTCCAGTCTCCAACTTTTCCCTTTTTATTAATTTGTTCTCTGATAGCAGCAACTGTCTGAAACATACAGTAGTGCAAACATTTACAAATCAGTATTTTCATGAACCTTTATGAAATTGCTCAGATTGAAACAGCTTTGAGATAACTTTCATTTGTTAGGTCGAAAAGTTAGAATTAAAATCAATCATTAAACTCACTACAAAATGGTGAAAGGTGGTGCGATAAAGCCTGGGGGGGTTTGCCTTGTCTTTGTTTGAAGGGTTAACAAAATACCTCATGGACTACAGGACAAATTTTATGGAAACTCAGAAAATACATGATGTACACAAACAGCTGCCAGAACTCACTTGTCTTAACTGGTATTCTGTATACATTATTTATAATTTCTATACTTTGTATGCACAAACATGACTACAACGCAGTCCATTTAACAAATATTGAGCTAAATGTGGATGTGAGATGATGAGAATCATCCTCATCACATACTCTGAGCACTGACACATCACGTGAGTTGTCAGATAATATTACAAATCATTTTATTAAGGTTTGACTAAATGATTGTTTTAGTCTAAAACTCATGTGAAATGCAGCGGACAGTATGCATTCCTTTTAGGAATTATAGGTGTTTATATGTGCACTCTTCTTTCTCACTGTTTACCTGAGCTCTTTATCATTTAGACTGTAAATGGTTCATGGTCCTGCTTATCTCTGTGTGCCCCTGTGATGGACTAAAGAGGGGATGGCTGGAAGGAGGGATCAATGGACTGATGGATGGATGAATGAATGAATGGATGGATGGATGGATGGATGGATGGATGGATGGATGGATGGATGGATGGATGGATGGATGGA
>JARVGS010000548.1:13814305-13825907 GCA_031762315.1 Hypsolebias antenori | reverse complement strand
CTGCGATGCTGTCTCACTTGTGGAGGCTTGTTCCAGGTTCCTAGCTGCAGTGTGGGATCCTCTGCACTCTTGTGCATAAAGGACAGTCTTTTTAAGTTCAAAGTTTATGTCTATCCATTGTGCCGTAAGACTAATCACGCTAACAAGGCTAACACGACGTTTAAATGTCTGTGGTAAAACTCACCTAAGTGCTATCGGCTAATAATTTCGCAATGATGTCAGAAATTACGGCTTGTAACTCGAGTAAGGCTACGTTGGAAAAATATCTCTGACAGGGGACGATGTAGCGAGGCTCACTGTAGTCCAAAAGTCTATGGAATCCAACATCCTCACCAACGAAAAAAAAAAACTTTCCACACCACGGACATTTTGAATTGTCCTCTCTGCTGTGAGATTGTGTAGGTGCGCGTGAAATCATCACGTTGTGCTGCCGCTGCAGAAATCCTTGTCACTGGGTTTGTCATACAAAAACAGCACCTTTTATATCGGTGTTATTTTGATGGAATAGCCGATGTCTGATATTGAATTTTAACGCTGATATCAGCCGATACCGATACCACAATATCGTGTGTCCCTAATTAAATTTTTTTTTTGTCCCGAAAAAAAATTGTGCGGTGACAGTCACAACCATTAAATACAATTTTCTATCCAGAATTTTCCAGGCCTTCATTGTATTTACATGTGACCCTTTGTTTAGCAAGAATGACTAGTTATTAGGCATTAGAGTTGCTCCACATGCAGTAAGTAATCACACAATTATATTGCGAAAATGACCATTCATTACAAACCTCTTAGTCTGGTACAACTTGGCATAAAATCACAAGAGTTGGCATGTTTGCTTTTTTTCAAATGCTTGTGAATTTAACATTTAGCTCTATAAAAATGTGCTCTGCTTTTATGTTTTGAAAGTGTCGTTATTTCTTTGGAAACCAGCACAAACGTGATCGCTTTCGTCAAAATGCTGCAGTTGTTGGGCTACGTCTTGTGCTCTGCAGCTGCTCACTTCCTTTTTAAAGGCAGGGGATGTCCAGCTTCCTGTGCTTGCAACACAAAACCCATGACAACTGATTCATAGAGCAGCACCGTTGCTGTGTTCGTGTCAAAACGACACTTGACAGCAATTGAGTTTTTCTTCCTTTTTTATATTTTAATTCACCAGCTCTTTTAACAACATGCTTGTTGAGGTATAACTTTAGCTGCTCCTCTCTGCACCCCTGCAATACATAACAGCTGGGAATCTGGCTGTGACAGCACGGCGTGTCCAATCAGGCAACACAAGGCAGGGGTTTTCCACCGTGCACAAACACATGCACATGTGACATGCTAAAAAGACATCAACTTAAATTAGGTAGCGCCAACGTTTTTGTGGTCGGGTCATGATCTGAGCTTGAAGCTGGAGGCTGCAGACTCGTCTCTCGGATTAAAAAAGCACCACAGTTAGGAGCACAGTTTTAAAACGTACACATCACGTTCAAGAGAAAAAAAAATGTTTTATTACAAAAATAATGTGCCATCAACAGAAAAACATCAACATTTTGTCAGTTTAAATGAAAATTTTTACACATACTTTTAAATGTTCGATCTATTTATCCCCTGGTGTAAAATATTTGATCCTATAATGTTTAAACACACACAAAATGTATTTTTATGGCTTAAGTAGGAAAAAAAAGAAAAATAAGAAATTGCACTGAAACAATCAGCCTTTTCCAAGTTAGATACACAAAGAAAATAAATATAAATATAGTAATATATTTATAAATTTGTCAACGAAAATATATATTTTAAGTCAATAAAATACTAACAATAGCACCACATGAACAACTACAGACCCAAAGAAGGAAGCTTATCCATTATTAACGTATCATGATACATTTTGGGCTAAATGACAAGAAAGTGCAATAAGTTTGTAAATTTTACATTGAGGTATATAAAAGTTTAAATATTACGCTAAACTCTTCTCTCCCAAACACGATGAGCGAGCACTGGGTGTTCGGCAGCACACTCGGCTAAATGAACTCATTTCCTCTTGCACAGAAGGCAAAATTTGGATTTTACATCACTTTGCAAAAATAATAATTTAAAAAAAGCTTTTTGTGTCAGTTGTTTGTAATCAGAAATATGAATCTCCATGCAGGTTATTTTCTTCATTGTAGTGCTGGGGTCTTGAGTGGCCCGTAAAGGTGGTATCTTACTGGACTGCAAGCTATTTTAATTATGTTGTAGCAAATGGATGCTAAAGATTATTGTGCTGCACTTTATTCAAGCGTTGTGGATCATGACATCTCATGTCATAAGCTCTCAGAAATTGGTTTCTCAGATCACAATACTGGTTGGTTCTCTATCTCTTGGATCGGTGTCAATGTGTTCAACATAATGGAACTTCTTCCAGTTATCTGTTAACAATGGTGTACCACAAGGCTCCGTCTTAAGTCCCACCCGATCTTCACAATCTACATAAGTAATATAGGTCAGATCATCCCTGATGCATTCTTACATTTCTATACTGACGATACTGTTGTCAAGCTAAAACAGTTGCTAAGGTTTTCCAGGTTTTGCAGTCCGCCTTTGACACCATCCAGTCAGATGTTTAGTCTCAAACTGGTGCTATATGCTGACAAAACCAAAGGGATGTTGTTTTCAAACATGAAGTCCTTTCTATTTAATCTTCAAATGGTTTTCCTATTGCGTTTGTCAATTCTTATAAATACTTGGGCTTCTTAGTCGATTCACACCTCCTTTTTTAAGCCCCATGTCGGAAACTTGGTAAAGAAACTGAAAGTAAAACTGGGTTTCTTTTTCAGAAATAGATCCTGTCTAACTCTGAACTGGAACTGAAATATTATTGGCTAGTTGGTGACAAAAAATCGACAAGAAGTTGTTTGCGACCATGTGAACAGAAAGCTGTGTTGCAAAACTCCATTCTTTCTTGTGCAAATTGTTTTGTTGCCCTCCTCCGCCCACAGCGCACCTGCCTCGTCATGTTATGTAGCCTTCTTGGCAGGCGCCCGTTTGAAATGATGAGCAGATGTGGACCAGTTTTTCATTCATCATTAATTATTAAATTTGAGAGGTTTTCAGATCTGGACAGGCCTCAGCTGTTTTCCGTCAGGGGAGCGCTCCCCCGCAGGTGTCAGAAAGAGCTCCGGCGACACGGCTGCACGCCTTGGTGACTCACGCAAGGAATTTGAGAACCCTGCGAAAGTTGCAAGACGTTCTGGAGACGTCATCGTGAGCGTGGTTCACAAAACTAGCCGCAGCCCAGTGAGATACCAACTTGTTCAGCTTAGAGACGGCCGCACTCTTCCAAGTGGTTGATGCACTTTGCGTTTGTGTCGTTGAACCTGGCGGAGCAGTGTGGACACTGGATCTCTGACAGGCCCGCGAGTTCATTCCAGTTGGTCAATTCTGCTGCTGTGGCGGCTGCTGCCAGCGCTGGCGGCTGCTGCTGCTGCCTTTCAGGAGAAGTCCTCAACAGAGGCTCCGAGGAGTCCTTACTTCTCCTCGAGGAGATCCTGTGTCCTATGTGCACACGACACACTGAGCCCACGTCCCTGCTCTCTCTGCTCGCCCCCTAAAGAGATTTACAAACACCACGTCAAGCCAAGCACATGCGCAGACGTGTTCTGAACAAACGGGTGCTTCTGCACCCAGCTGAAGGGCTGGCCTCTCACCTGTTTGCGTAGCTTCTGCTTCAGCTGAGAAATCTGCTCTTTCAGGTCATCGATCTGACTCTGTGCGTTTTCCCTGTCGGCACGCTCCGACTTGAAGTCGTCTATGTAAATCAGGGCCTTAAGATAAACGAAATAAAACAGCTTTTACTGCAGCGTAATAAACAATAAGGTGGGATAATAAACAGAAACGTGATGATAATCTCAGGGCGCTTCACATGTGGGAAATGCGTCACTAACCTGCTGCTCCAGTGTCTGGATTCGCTCCTGGGTTTGCCGTTTTATCTCCTCGACTTCTCTGTCCAGCCTCGCACACTGTCTGATTTTCTCTTCCAGTAAGGCGTTGAGCCTGGAGATCTCCTGGTGAAGCAGCCCCGTGCTGACTGCGCCCGTCGCAGGCGTCAAGCCCTGCCCAGCGCTCTCCTTCAGCCTCTGGCACAGACCTCGGATGTAGTCCTCCCTGCTGGAGTCGTACTTCTGCCACTGGGAATTCAAACCCTGCACCTAAGCAACAACCAAAAAAAAAAATCAAGACATTAACGTTTTGTGTCTTGCATCCAATTATTAAGCTCATGTAGAATTTATTTTTCTGAAAAAAGAAGGAGGACTTACATAAGCCACGCGCTGCTTTAGCTGTCGATTCTCCTCTTGAAGCTGATGAACTTGGGACTTGACAGCACTCGGGTCAGAAGACTCTGATGTCTGTTGTAAATATTGTTGCCAGAAGCAAGTTAGTGTCTAATTATGTCCTTAAGGAGAAGGAATAAACATGAACTAAGGTGGCATTTAAAAACACACAATTTAGTGAAACTCTGAGCACAAATACAACAAAGACAGCAATCTAGTGCCAGTTTTATTACCCACCTCCTTTGTTTGTTGCCGCTGGAACATTTCCTCCACGTCTCCTCCTCTTCTGTCCTCCTCCTTCTCCTTCTCCAGCCTGGCCAGCAGCTCCTGGCACACCTTCACGGTTGCGCTGAGCTGGGCTCGCAGCTGCTCAGCCTCCTCGGCCAGTGACGTGCAGAGGACGGTCCTGGTGGCCTCTGCCCGCTCCTTCTCCTCCAGAACCAAGCGCAGCCTGCGGATCTCCTGGTCCTTCTCGTGGCCCGGCTGACACCTGAGGCTCTCCAGCTCCAGCTCCTTCTCTCGGAGCTGCAGGTTCAGCCTCTGGATCTCCTGGATTGAGAGGACAAGATGGATGAAAAATCAAAAGACGTGATTTCTCGTTTGTTTTTTGTTAACAGCAATCTATTATTGCTGTCTCTGCAACCAAATATTAGTTCTAGTATTGAAGTGCTGCTGAAGACGACTGATGCAACAGAGAATATAATCAAATATAATAAAACAAGTTGTAAAACTGATTTTTTTAAAAGCTTGGACTTACAAAAAAAAAAAAAAAGAAAAAAAAGGCAGTTTTGTCAGTTTTAAGTGGCTTTCACATATTTACCTCCGCTTTCCGAGCTGCCGTGAACTCAGCATCATCCCTCCTCTGTTTCAGTTTGCACATTTCTTTGAGTAAACTTTCCACCAGCGAGTTGGACGGACCGAAGCCCAGCGGCTCGTCCTCCCCCACCGCCATGTAGATCCTCTCGTGTCTCCCCAGCCTGGCTTTTAAATCCGCAATGATGTTGTCCTTCACGCAGATCTGTTTGTGCAGGAGCTCGATTTCCTGCCGCGACTCGTGATACAGAGTGTTCAGCACGCGCGTCTTCTCCCTCCGCACGTCGTCCTCCATGTTTACACTCGACTCGTCCATCGCAGTTTGCCGTGTTAGTCCGATGAATTTGTGCCAGTAGCCTTTCAAACCTTCCTTACCAACCGGGCTCGACAGAAAATATATTTGAAAGATGACAGGGCTCCGTTTTGAGGACGCTCAAACAAACAAGAAAAAAAAAAAAGTACGCGGGGAAGTTCCCAAGGAAATCCCCCAAGAACGTTCGGGGATATTATTCTCGACACTGATGCGCCAAATCTCCGACAGAAATCCACCTTCTCGCTGTGTGTTTCTAAAAGACCCGGGTTAAAGCAGCAGAGGCGTCTAATGTCGTTTTATTAAAAGACCGAACAGTCCTGTCAAATAAATCTTTTGTTTTCGCGGGCTGTTTTTAGCTAGCAACGTTTGAAAATAACATACGGTTGCTGCCTTCAGGGTCGTTGTAAATTTGAGCTTTGTTACCATAATTGATCAAATATCTGAAACTTATGGGACGTTTTTTTTTTTTTAACCTATCCCACAGTTTGGTGTTGTGGCTTTAAACTGAAAGCTTATGATAACGGAAGTCTACTAGACCATTGCACACTCTATAATTTCCCAGCGTAATTTAAAGGGTTGCCAAACACTCGGGTCCTTAATCATGTCATCGGTCTCGTGTCGAATTCCCGCTCCAGATGACCTTAAACGCATCTGAAGCTTTTCTTGGGCGGGTGATTATGTAATTGTGTAAATGTTTATGAAGCATTCAAACTGTTGTGATTCATTTTTCTTCCGTGCGTTTTTCAGCAAATTTCGAGTTCCACAGTTTATTTTTATTTTATTTTATTATATATATTTTTTGCGATTTCAACAATTCACATATCAAAATGTTCAGCTCGTTCAGAAGCTGACTTTTGATATTGGTGCAACTTGAGCTTTTTGAAATTTAGCTTTTTCTGCTACTTTCCCCCCCTCATAAAATGAATGGAGCTCATTTTACATCTTTCAAATCTTTAGATCTGTTTACAACATTTTACGTTTTGTTCTGCTTCCGCTTCTTTCAGCTTCCCTCTGCAAATAAATAAATAAATAAAATCAGCTACTTTCAGCTGTTTTGTGATCCTTTTAAATTCTGTCGGCTAACTACAACATTTTTGTGTTTTTTCTAACTTCTTTCTGCTAATTTCAGCTTTTGATGCTCCTTTCAGCTGATTTATACAAGTTTTAGCTTTTTCTGATAGTGCTATTTAGTTGTTTTATGCTCATTTTAGCTTTTTTGAACTCATTTCAAGTTTTTTCATCCTAATTCAGCATAAGCATGCTGTCTCCACTTCTAGTAATTGAAGCTTGATCTTTCTGCTTGTTTAGCTACCTTTCGGCTTTTTATTAATTTTTGCTTTTGCAGCGTTTGTCAGATAACTTCCGCTTCCTTCTACAAACACGTCTTCTTTCTGCTTCTGCCAAGCTTTTTTTTTTTTTTTTTTAACTTTTTCAGCTATACATTCTTAGCATTTTTTTAGCAAATTAATCTGTTTTCAGATAAGTTCAAGTTTTTCATAGTAATTCTGATCATTTCAGCCTAATTAACTTCTTTCTGATAATTTCAGTTTGTTATGCTCCATTCAGCTTTTTTCCTGCTAATTTCAGCTTAAATTGAGCATTTTCAGCTACCGGTAATACCACTTTTTTTTAGCTCATTTTATTTTATTCTTTTTTTTTTCAGCAAATATGTGTGCTGATTTCTTTTGATAAGTTAATCTTCTATTTTAGCTACGTTTCAGCATGTTTTAGCTAATTTCAGCTGTTTTTCAGCAAGTTCTTCAGCATCAAGCATTCCACACTGCATTTTCACAGGAAATGCAGTTTCTCTAGTTTTTTTTGTTAGTGTCTATGTCGGTTAGCAAAATATTTCATGAACTACTCAACGGATTTAATGGAAATTCTCAGAAAGGTTTTTTTTTTTTAACTGGGTGTACAGCTGTATCTGACTAAACTTTGGACCCAACCCATTTTAAAATGTTTGTCACTAAACACAAACAGGGCCTTAACTCAGTCACTTTTACAGATATTTAGCTATAATTTGGAGTGGCAGTAGTTGAGAGTCATACCTAATATGTAACTTGAGCATAAGCACATTGCACAAGATTTGTTTAGAATTTTGGCTTTATTTTTGGAGTTAACCTAAATCAAAATAGCTCAACCTTAGCTAACAAGACTATAGTGCGATAATTCAGGCTGTTGTAATGAACTATAATTTGGTGTCATAGTTGCTGAGAGTGATACACAACACAGGCTCTGAGCACTAACACATTACACAAAATGTTTAAAGTTTTGCCATTGACCTTTTTTGAGTCAGTCAAATTCAACATGGCCACCACAGCTAAACAACCTTGGCAAGAACAAAATGGTTATAACTCAGGCAATTTGACAGATATTAAAATAAAATTTGGTGTGGTAGTAGCCGATTTAATCTCCAATATATATACTTATATATATTCGGAGAGCTAACAGATCACCCAAGATCTTTGTTACGTCAAGGAATGCAGCCACACAGGGACTTTACGGCTGGTTTAATGATTCATTGTGTGACGCAGGGATGGACATTTTATATTCCAGGAATGTTTTTGCTTTTTTAATATTTACAGATTACACCACAGCTGTTTCTCTGGAATATGCCATATGGGCAAAGGAGGTTGTGTGCACTGATTGTGACCTCATGATACTGTGTAATTATTTACTCTTATATTTTTTTATTATGCTCTGTAATGTTGGTGATGAACTGACATGATCAAATGACACAAGTGATGAAAAAATACAACGTTAAATATACAAAAACACTCTATTCTTTAGTCCAAGATGTTTGTTAAGCTTAATATGAGAAACTAACTGTATGAATATAATTTCAAGTTTAAAAATGTAGCATTCATAAGTTAGCCTTTTGAAAATGCAGACATAATTTGCATTTTGTTATTTCTAAGTAATTCTAACTATGTACAGTAACAAAACACTGGCAGAAACATCACGTTTTCCTATTTTACCTTCCTGGGGGCGGGGCATGTGCAAGAGGTGACACATGCCATTAGTCCATGAACAAAATGTCATCTGGTCCTACTTTTTCTAAAGCTCTTAATCTTCAACTTTCCTTTTAACCAGCAGTTACGGTAGTTATGTTGGACAAAAAAAAAAAGCTGAAGTTTGGGTCAAGAATAAAGTTTTAAAAAGAGCAATTTTAAATTGTTTCCAATTGGAACAACAGGCAAAATAAAATATCAATTAATGGCTCTACAATAAAGTAAATATAAACATGAATAAGATAATTTTGAACATAAGTAAATGTGCTGCCAATAAGCATGTATTGTCAAAATTTGTCAGTTTTGATAATTTTAAATATTTATTTTATAGTGTTGTGAGTACGTAAATACTCCTGTTTAAATGTTGCAAAATGTTTCAGTATTTCACTCTGAGGTTTGTCTGGAAGAGTGAAACAAAATAAAGACATTCATAGCTTTGTTTACTTTTCAATCTAAAGCTACAACTTCAAAATGGGGGTTCTTAGAAAAGATTTTGAACCGTTCACATCTTACCTGTTGCAGATCATTTCTTTGAATGCTGGCGAAATGATTTAATTCTGTCTGACTGACGATAAATAAGACCAATGTGAATTGTCACCATCTTAAAGTGACGCCAGTCGTATAAATATCACAATCGTATAAACCTTTACGTTGCTGTCAGTATAGCATTGCGTGGCTAATTTCCTGCAGGATCAATAAAATTCTAGCTCATCTATATTATTATTAATCTGGATTCCATGGTTATTTAGAGATGCAATTAGTAGCAGCTAGCTGTAGCACAACTGCTAGCGTAGTCCTACAACACCTCACTGACCTACACAAGGCGAGGTCAGTGAACAAGGCCAAGCTGATTCTGGCAGATCCTGATCATCCACTCCATGGTGAGTTCAGGTTGCTTCCATCTGGACGCAGGTGCTGCCTAGATGTACGATGAACAGACCGATAAACAAATTCATCACTGCCGTGATCAGGCTTCTCAATGACCAGTGATGTTCTTTTAATGTCTTGTTATGGATGTTTTTTGTGTCTGACTGTGAAACAAGTTGCCCATGGGGATAATAAAGATTCTTGAACACTTCATGATGCATCCTGGGACACTTAGTAGAGATGCCATACTATAGCGTAGCAGATATTCTAACATATGATAGTACATCTGTGTAGCGTAAACTTTACAGTGCTGTGAAATTTGATAAAACAGTTATTTTACGTGTTTTTTTTTTTCTTTTTTTTTAAAGATCGGAGTTGTTTTCAGAAAGCAGCAGTTCGTTTTATTATGTCGGATGCTCAAAATTAAACTTTATTCCTTGAAACTGAGGTGATTCAAAGAGTTACCTGCAACAAACTGTCAGAATTGTTTTTTTATATGGGACTCCATTATTCATAAGGTCTAAATCATACTGTACATATGAGCATAAGTTCTGACATTGTGAAGGAGTTTTTCAATGTCGCCACAGCTGCATCAGTAAAAATCTGATTTCCTTCAGAGTTTGCGTTGAACTACAAAACGGTGAATAGGTTAGATCAAAGTGAAACTAATGTCTAGACTGTAGGAGCGCTGAATATTTTTCTAACATTCATCCAACAGGTACAGCAGGTTCATTCTGTCCAGTGGAGAGTCCCACTTATTTGAAGGTGAAGCGGAGCATGGTGGTGGTGTGGAGGTGAGCCATTCACCATCTCATGGCACTCATGTGACAGCAGTCAAATCAGAAAAAAGGTGAAGTTTTATACAAAATAATAATAAAAAAAACATGCAGGAAGGAAATGAAGTATCTGATCAACTGAATCATTTTGAATACAGTGACATACTTTCATGTCTCGTGTTGTTCTGAACTTCTTTCAGCTTTTCCCTCTTGGCAGTTATCCTCCATCTCAACTACCTCCATGTCCTCTCTAACTACAGTATTCTGGACAAGTACAGTACAGTAGTATAAATATTTGTCCTTCTACCACCCCCTTTTGGTTCCTTTTTGAATTTGAAGTCACAGGCTTTATGCCTCTTATCTAACAGGATGAGCAACCAAAATGTTCATGTCAGAGACTGTCTGACACTTGACACAAATTAAATTGTAAATGGACTATGTAACACCTGTCAATCTAATCAAGATACTCAAAGCGCTTTACAACACAATCTGTGCCCTCATTTACCTCCACACACATACAGCACTCAATCTCTACAAAGCTAATCAGAACAAATCCTTCTGTAAAGACTACCATATTTTCTGGCGTATAAGTTGCAACAGTTAAAAAAAAAGTATCATGAAGCGATTAAAAAAAATCATACGTCTCATTTATTATGCATTTATTTAATGGTCAAAACAGCTTAATTTCACCTGGTGTGGTGCCATCCATCCATCATGGCCAGAGCTGCTAGCTTTCCAAAATTCCTCCGCCTGCACCAGCTGAGTGAAGGGAGCGTGCACGGGAGGACTCGCTGTTGCAGTTCTTCGAAATTTAAAATGTCTGTCAAAAATTGCATTATGAATATGGAAAAATAGAATGCAAATAAGTCGCTTTGGTGTATAAGTCGCAGAACTGACACATCTGTGCAAAAAAAAGGTGACTTATATGCCAGAAAATACGGTATTCAGTGCTTTAGATCAGTGTTTTTCAAAGTGGGGGCTGCCAGGGGAGCCCCAGAAATATAGTAATTATAATAAAAATTGCCCACTAGGGCAATCCATATCTGTCGTTTCCAGATAAACACATGCACTTGAGAGGTTAGATTTCTTTTGTTTTGTTCTTCTGGTCAACAGTTTGTTGAAAAGTAGTTGTTTTTTTTTTTCCCCAGTGGGAATAAAATACAGTGTTTAAAACATGTTGGTAACATTTTTATGCTGAGCAGCTGTAATAATTAATTGAATATACAGTGAATAAAAGTTAAAACATTCTAAAAGTTGATGTTTCTTTACCACAAACTAATGCTGTTTGTGGGGGTCATGGCAAAGAAAAGTCTGGGAACCCCTGCCACATTCATACGCTGATGGGACACACATTGGAGGCAATGAGAGGTTTAATGTCTTGCCCAGGGACACTTCAACATGTGACTGCTGGTGGAATTGAACCCCCAACTCTCCTGTTGGAGAATGATTGCTCTAACCCAGGGGTCCCCAAACTTTTTCCTGTGAGGGCCACATAACTTTTCCCTTCTCTGGTGGGGGGCCGGAGTC
>JARVGS010000548.1:13750287-13762529 GCA_031762315.1 Hypsolebias antenori | reverse complement strand
TGAGCTTTGAACAATATTGAAAGAATATTATAATCAACCAAATCATAAAATTTCAGTAATTTCAATTTACAAAACAACTTGTTGACCAATTACACTGTAACAACTGAACACAGAAGTTCTAAAAATAGTTCAAAATAACTTTTAACACTATAATATTTTGCGATTATGATGATTTTATGATGTGACATACTTTGAATTTTAAGTTGGAAGACAAAAGTTGATCGGTGCATCTGGACAGCAAAGGGTTAACCCGTCACAAAGTGGATGCAGCAGGAGAAATGTGTGGATGGCAGAGAAGAGATCATGACAGAGGGAGCTTCTCCCTGCACCTGTGGGCTGCACACAGGTGCAACAGGTGCTAAATCGTTTAAAATGTATTTTAATAAACATTCTTGTGGCCCATCCATCGATCAGCCTATTGTGTGTCATGTCCACTCTTACTTTGAAAAACCGCAAAAGAGTGAGTCCACGAAAGTCGAACTGCAAAGTAGCGAGGGACCACTGTATTCATAATATTTACTAGTTTATTCTTAGATTGTATTGGTAGCATAAACAAAAAGAGAAACTTGTGTTTATATGTTGTGCTAAATGTTTGTCTATGATAAAGTGAGCCTTACATGAATGCTCAGCTCTTTGCTTGCAGGCAGATGTGTAAACTGCGGCGTGTTGTCGTTGACATCCGCGATAAGGACGTGAACGGTGGCGGTGGCATTGAACCGAGGGTGACCCTGATCTGTCACCATCACCGTCACACGGTGCTGGCTGTGCTGCTCCCGGTCCAGCGCCACCCAGTTGATGATTTCACCTGGAAAAAAACAGAAAGACGTGAAAGGTGCGAACACACAGCTGTATTAGAAACAGAAACGTGGCTTTACTGCAATCGTTTTACCAGTTTTAGCGTTGATGCGAAAGAACTTCCCATCTGAGAGCAGGAGGTACGACAGCTGGCTGTTTTTCCCAGAATCCTTATCGGTGGCCGTCACTCTGCCCACGAGGCCTTGCGGCGATGAGCTCTCAGACACAGTGAAGTAGTACACCTTGCTGCTGAACACCGGAGCGTTATCATTGACATCCAGAACCTGCACCATCACGGTTGCTGTCGCCGTGATGTTTGCCGCCGAGGCGTCCCTAGACGTGGCTAAAACCTGAAAACGATACCTTGACTCTGTCTCGTAGTCGAGATTTTGGGACAAATGCAACCACCCGTTCTTAGGGTGAATGCGAAAAGGTGCTACAGAGAAGCCGGCTTCTGCTTCTAAACTGTAGACGAGGCCTGAATTTGATGAGTGAGACCCTCGGGTCCGGTGCGCCCTCACCTGGATGACACGCGAGTCTTTTCGGTAGCTCTCACCTATCTCCACCTGGTAGACCAACGTCTCGAAGGACAGGCTTTCATCTGCAGCAGTTAGGTCCACGTTAACTGAGAGGGTCAGAGTGGAGCTCAGGGGAGGTTCTCCTTCATCTTTAGCTTCGATTTCCAGGTTGTACCGCCGTTGATGTCCCACCTCCAAAGTTTGGTTGAGTGTAACTGTTCCGAGGCTAGCGTCAATGTCAAACATACCATTTCGGCTGCTTTTCAGGTAATACCGCACCCTCCCATTGGCGCCACTATCATAGTCATGTGCATGGGCGATGAACAGCACTGTTCCAAGTCGAGTGTTTTGGGACACAGTGACGGCATCGCTCCTTTTGGGGAATATAGGGGCATTGTCATTGATGTCCTCTATGGTGATGTTGACCTGGGTGGTGCTGTAAACAGGAGACGAGTCAGTGTAGGACTGGAGGACCAGCAGAACATGCGGCTGAGCCTCGTGGTCCAGAGGTTTGATGTTGCTGATCTGACCAGACTTTGGATGTACGGAGAACAAAGTGTGAGGATCTCCAGAACCGAGTCTGTAAGAAACTGATTCAGTGGAGTCTGTGAAGACAAAACAATACAAATACTGCATATCAATTATATAGGAGCATTAAGAACTATGTATACTGTAATATATACCTGTACACCCACCCACAGGGATGCAATCACATCAATATTGGTGAACTGTGTTGGCAAAATGAATCAAAATGAGGATATTTTTTAATTTTGAGTCATTATTTTAAAATTCACCAGTTCAAAAGCTCTAAAGTAATAAGTACCGTATTTTTCGGACTATAAGGCGCACCGGATTACCGGTATAAGGTGTATTAAGCAAAACAGTCTAAGTCAAGCTTTATTCAATTCATTCACAATAACCACATAAAATTGGTTCAAGGTCAGTAAGTACAACCAGAATTAATACATAAGGCACACCTGATTATAAGGATCACTGTCGATTTTTGAAAAAAATTAAAGGCTTTTAAGTGCACCTTATAGTCCAAAAATATGGTAATGTGTTGAAATTTGGTGAATATGCTGAACTAGTTAGCAACAAGCTGTTTGTGTTTACAGAATTCCAGTTTGAAAACTAGATTTTTATTTGTCAAGCTTCACAATGATACCAGATATTACACGAAGGGATCTCCTGGCACTACAGCAGTCAGCAGAGAAAAATGGTCAATTCAAAGGACAATAAGTCCTCATTAGTTTTCCTTTAAAGCTCATGTCCTTTTTCTCATGTGTGTCCATGCATTGTACTGTCAAGCCATTCGTTTTTATCCCTTCGAGTCTTCCAGAGGTTTTTTTGCTTGTGAGTATTTTTGCTTTTCACGCTTTTCATGTTTGCCCCTTTTGAGTTTTTCTGAGCTTTTTTAGATATTGCTTTTTGCTGCCTCATCAGCCTGTTTTAATTTTTGTAAATATGTTAGTTCTTTGCTTTTACTTTTCAGTTCTCTGAGTTTTGATTCTGCATTTGGATTCAGTTTTCCTCAAACATCATAAAAATTATTATTTATGAAGATGCACCAGTTAGAAACTGTTTAATTAAAAGCAAGATAAATGCTATTTTAGTGTTGTAGAATTTTTGGTCAAAGTTTATGGATGTTTTTATTACTTGGGCTGAGAATCTTAACTCTGCCCATGAATCATATGTTTGGGTTAGCAGATAGAGCTGCATGAGGAGCTGAGTGAGGCGGCAGCTGGCAGACAAGAACACCCCGAGGTTCTGTGAACTCAGCTGAACTGATAAGGTTATAAAAGCAAGCTGTGAAGGCGGCTCGGGGCAGATTCTTATGACTGGTCTTCATATACTTTATGTAAATGTATATAACCTGTCCTGAAAATCTGACCTTACAAGTAATTACAGTACTGGTTAAAAATCTTCTCCTGCCATTGAGTGTGGTTCTTTTTGAGTAAGTCAGATAAAGCCAGAATATTTTTCAAATGCTTGATGGTTTCTATAAACAATATTTTAGCACAGATCTCAATTATAGCAAACATCAGTACTTTCACTTACAGTAGTCCCTCACTATGTGGGTCATTTTTTGGGGGCTTCACTATATTGCGGCGTTTAAGAGCATATGAGGTGCATTGTTGCAGGGGCGCTCATCTCGTACGGTTTTTGTCGGGGAGTGGGGGGACACTGAGAAACGTCTGAGCTGCGCGCTGTTTCAACTGAGCGGGGGGTGTAATTCACCAATCTTTTACAGAAGCACGATTCATAGTGTACTTCCGGGTTGTACGGATCGCAGTTGTTTATGAATAAAAAGCGTCTTAATTTATTTAGAAAAGTACGTGCTTGCTCTATCTCCACTAATCTTGATGTAGCTAATTTACGCCACTTGTATTTCCGTTACAAATCATTGGTTAAGAAGATATACGACGCATAATTAGACCTGACTGAATGAGAAAAACCCTGCAAAGATACAGAATTAATTATTTCCATGGTGAAACAGCGCTGCCAAGTGGTGAAGCTGCAAATCATTTTAACCATGACGTAAATATGTCAATGATTTTAACAGAAATACAAGTGGCATAAATTAGAAATATGAAAATCGGTGGAGATAGAGCACATCATTTTCTAAGTAAATTGAGACAGTTCTTACTGATAAACGAAATTATACTAGTACATTTTCCTTAATCTCGCATATTCCATGGCGATCTGTGCGACCCGGAAGTATTTCTTTTAGCGCATGCGCAAGTGAGCTACACTATGGATCGAATTCCGTAATAGATTGGGGAATGGCAGGGGTGGGGTTCAACGTGAGGGAAGAGGCAGCGTGAGCGGTGTCTTTAACTTTTTAGCTAGCGCGCCAGTGTTGCGCACCACTAGCTTAGCACTATGTTAGTGCTAATGAGGGCGAGGGGTTCGGTTCGACGTGCAGTTCGGTTCGGTAGGCGGGGCGCTCAGTTCTGTTGGCAGGGCGGGGTGCCCCGCTTGTATAACGATAGGGGAAACACTGAAGTGTTATAAGAGGGTGAGAAAGGTTAATAAGAGCGTGGGAGGGGTTTATAAAGCCTTAAATATGTATAAATAATAAAATAAATATAACGCCACTACTTTGTGGATTTTCACCTGCTGCGGGGGTCTCTGGAACGTAACCCCCTGAGATAGGTGGAGGATCACTATGTTTGCACTGCAGCCGGGCTCATTTTGCCAACATGGGTCACAGTTGTCATGTGTTTAGCTGGGTTCTGAGCACACACACTCACCCCCACCCCCACACACAAACAAACAAAGTAATTACAGTACAGGTCACAAAATCCACAGTAATCTCCTCCATATGTTTGTTGCACTTCAACACCAATGATGGAAAACACGAAAACGGCTTAACGCTGACCGAGCTCTGTTGTTCCTCTTCAGTCTGAAGCGTTAATCTGTAAATTGGTGGGACATCCTTAAATGACTGTCTGGTGTGGTGGAGGGTTTAAGCTGTTAAAAGACCCTGAGGAGTAACTAAACCACTATGAAGAGATAATCCTGGAAAACTAGGGAGCAAGTTGTAGTTTCATATATAAAAACATCCTGCATGTTGAGATGGGAGATTACATTTATTGCATTTTGTTTAATTCTATAGTCATGTAAAATTATGTCAATTATTTAAATGGGTGTTGCTAAAATAGAAGATTAATCAAAATAGAAAAAAAAAGCTGGATATGTCACATTGGTGAGCTCAGATAGGACCGAGTAGATACTGTATAAGGTTAATATCTCGACTTTGATTCATATTATAATTAAATTAACACCCGATAAAAGACAAAACTGGCTAAATATAAAATACGTAACATTCAATAAAATGTCAAATTATTCTACTTTATTTACGAATGTTTCCACATCACAAAACTTACAGTTAAGCTCAAAGTCTGTTTTTCCAACTACAATATAAATGATCTCAAACAAATTTACACATTTTTGTTTATGTTTTTTTTAGTTCAAAAATTAGCTTGTATATTTTTAGTTACTGTAATCTAAAAAAATTAAGTATATTAATTTATTTATTTGTATTTAGAACAAATTAGAAATTCTTAAAATCACACAGTAATGAAAATAACTGGAGAAGGTTAATGCAATTTGTTGATTGGTTTTAAGGGATGATGGACAACAGAACAATAAAACTTTGCTGTCAGTCAAGCCCATTACAAGTAATCTGATTACCATATTTCTTGTATATAAGTCACTTTTTTTTGCATAGATTTGTCAGACCTGCGACTTACACTACGGAAAATACGAAACTGAACATCTTATAGATTATAGATCCACAAAACCCTCGATGTTTCTCCTTCCTTGTGAACGGTAAGAAATCATAAATACTCACCGGTTGGGTTTGCAGCCTGCACTGTCCCCACACACGTCCCAACAGGTGCGTCTTCAGGTACTGTGAAGGTGTAGCGTAACCTCTGGAACACAGCTGGAGCCTGAGAGCTCTGTAAGACGTTAACGGTGACCTCTGCAGGTCTGGGTGAGGTCAAGCCCTCCTCATCCTGTGCGGTGATGAAGAGCTTCATGCTGGTTGCACCCAGGTGAGTCAGAGAGGAGTTCAGGAAGAGAGTTCCTATGAAAAAATAAATCGCTTACTTTACAAATCTGGTTTGATATTATACCACTGTACATTCAAAATTTACAATTTTAGACAAATCATTTGAATAAACAAGATGTTTCCACTGAAAACAATAAAAAATACGGGACCCCCCCCCCACCCCACCCCCAAAAAAAGACTGCACAAGAGCAGCAAGATGGCCTTTTTAGCGCTTACTATTTTAAAATTGTACTTGCATTTTTTTATAAGAACTCAAATTTATAAGTAGTTACAAAAAATAACACACTGGTTCAAATAAAAAAAAGCAACACCAGCGAGTCTTCAGAGATTTTTTTTTTTTTTTTTTTTGGTTGGGTTCTGTGGAAAGATTAAGAACAACAATATCTTACCTGTTGCAGATAACTGTTCAAATGGCATTGGTTTGGAGGATCAGAGTTAATTATGAATGGATCACCAGCTAAGGATTGCTGTCGTCTTCAACAACTCCATGTAAGGCTGTTTTATAAATCTTTGCATGGCCATCTAGTTTGCATAACGCAGTTCTTTTCACAGAGTTTAATTAATAAATGGTTGTACCATTTCCTGAGTAGCTTGGAAAACCTCTGTCAAAAATAATACAATTTTCTCATTATGTCTCATTTCTCATATTTATATAATATATCTCATATATTTTTCAAGATAACATTTTTTTTTTAATTGGAGTTGCTTTAAATTGGCAGCAATTTTTTTTTATCTTGGCTGTTAGCTTGTCAGTCTTGTCAGAATAAAACTTTATTTAAGGTTGTTCAAGATGCTATCAATAACAAGTAAGAAATGAACCATCCCTAAGAATGTGGCTGATTTTCAAAAATTTTTGTTGCAAGCTCAAAATTGTCCAGATAAGTGTTATTTAAACTGGAAGAAAGCATTTTCAAGTGCATGCAGAAGAACTTCATTACTTTATTTAATTTATTTGAGATTCAGTGAATTATTTGTCTTTATTTTATTAAATTATATTGTTTTATTTATTTTTATACTTTTTTTCTACTATGGACCTTTTTGTGTTGAAATAAAGATTGATTGATTGATTTTTATTTAAGGTTACTGTGCGGCTGCGCATAAACCGCAAAAGCTTTTAAGCTTTCTGCTCAGCCCCTGCTGAGCGGTGACAATGGTGATCATATCACGAGGACTTAAATAAATGAACGAACTGTTAATCCCTGAAAACAACAGCTGCCACTCACACAAGTTGCTTAAAGATTAGTGGTGGAGTTTACGTGACAAATCAAGCTTGAAAAGTCAATTTAACACAAATGTAGAGCGAAAAAAATGACCTTTTAATATGGACTAACAGGCTGTTCGGCGTGTAGTACCTGTTTGTTCATCCAGAGCAAACAAACTGGACGTGTCTCCAGGTTGCATGTGGTAGGTGATTTGTCCATATCTGCCTACGTCTCGGTCCGTAGCGACAACAGTACCGAGGTCTGTTCCAGGAGGAGCGTGGCTGCTGATGCTCACTGTGTACTCCTCTGGGCTGAACACTGGAGGGTTGTCGTTCAAGTCTTCGATCTCAATATGAACGTACGCCTGAGCGCTCAGACCTCCCTGAAACAGAGCAAGAGGGGAAACTTTATGAAGAGCAGAAGAAGGAGGGACAGACTGATTATTGTGTGAATGTTAGTTCAGCATTCTAACTCTTTGTTTACCTGTGTGGTTTTTGCAATCTAACTGTTGCATGCTTTGTACCAGTGCTTAAGTTATAAACGAAACAACGCTATAGGCATTGTGGCACTCAGAATTATTGTCTGAGTGTTGAGGTCCTACCCAACAGATTTCACAAGCAGAGCATTATGGCTGGCCTTAATGCTCCACTTGATATATAAATAAAATTTTATTAGAATTTGCTTTGGGCTTGTTTAAAATGTAATGGACACGGGGATGAAAAGACAAAGAAGAAAACAAAGGCAGAAAAGTGGGAGAAGGGTTAAACGGAAAAGAAGGCGATAGGAGTAGAGGAGAGAGAGAGGTATAAAGAGAACACACATCGACATCATTGAAGTCTGATTCTAGACCTGCAGAAAGAAAAGAAGACAAAACCGAGAAACCACCACAACAAAATAACATATACAGTATAATGATACTTATAACATCATTAGAAAGTATTTTATATGGTACATGGTAATGCAAGATTTAGTGGCCACCACAACCCAACTGAGTGTGTATCTGATAAACACCTGAATCTTAACACCTGTGTGAGCAGCTTGTCACTATAAGATTTCTCCATAAGAATGTTCCTCCAGAACTATTTGAATAAAGTAGATGCCATTTCCTGTTTTCTGGTGTATTTTAATGGGTTGTTAAACATCTACGTTTACCTACATCTGTAAACACTTGATTCAGTAACTATTTTAGAGAGCAACAAGAAGTAGCCTGACCAACAGCTCCCCTTGTGTGAATAGAGCACAATCCACTTCTCTCAAGCATCCTCACACCTGCTCCAGTATCTCCATTGCCACTGCTTTCATGTGCTTCAATTCTCGGTTGTTTAGTTGTACAATGAGAAGACTTTTTAAAAAATGAAAGTAAATTGGACAGTTTTTTTTTTTTTTCACATTTTGATCGCTGTTATTTTGACAAATTGGCACTGTTGTTTTGATAACGTGATTACATATAAAAATATCTCTCATATTTTTTAATAAATAATCAAAATTTTATTAATGGCCCACTTGAACTGTAAAACTGATTTGCAATTTAGTCGTGCTGTTCAATTATATTTTTATAGTTTTAATTAAATTGCCCACGACTGAACTTTTAGGGGTGGAGATCTTTTAAAGTTTGAAGTGGAAAATCTTACTTGAAGGGTCAGCTCTAATGTGATATTAAGAATCTTGTAGGTGGTTGTTATGTTTAAAATCAGTGTTTATGTAATTATTGTCAGATTACATACCCAGTATAGGTTTTATTCGTTCAAGGCAGAAATATTTGTTCATAACATTATTATTAGTAAACCTGAGAGTTACTGGATCCAAGCCAACATCGGAACACACCCTGTCAAAATAAGAGAATCCCCAGATCCTGTTCCGGCATGCTCCAGCTCAAATGAAGCCCTGCTTTGTACCATTTTAGCCGGTCATATATCAAAACCTTTATTTTATTTGGGTGAAAGCTGCTTTGACTTTTGATTTATGCAACTTTTAAATGTTTCTAAATATTTTACTTTATTTAAGCTACATTTCCCCCCCCCCCCCACCCATAAAAATAACAGAGATCTCTTCAATTATTGTAAAATCACTGTTCGCTTTGAAATCTGCTTCAGTAAACTATCTTCTTGTAGCTTTTAGTTACCATTTTGCCACAGTTAGCTTTTATCTGGCCTTTTGGTACATTTAGTTCAAGTTTTGCTATTTGTAGCTGAAGCCTTTTGTTTCTTTAAACATTTATCTATATTTTTGCTGCTAAAGCTTTGCTAATTTTAGCTATCACTTTGCTATTTTAATCTTTTAGTGTTCTTTGTGCTGCAATTAGCCTTTTGCTACTTTCAGTTAGCATTGTGTTGCTTTTTGCTTTCAGCTTGTACTTTGTTCCCTTTAGTCTTTAACTCTAGTCCAGCTTTGCTCTTTCATTTTTTTCAACAAATCCCAGCAAAGTCAGTCAGAGCTTAGTGTTCACACTACATATTAGCAAAAAATGCAGTTTCTGTAGTTTTTTTTAAGTTATTTATAGAATTCACTCACTGGATCTTCAGCTTTGATCACAATGTCGTGAACAGCTTGTCCCGAATCTCGATCGATGTCCTGGGAGACACACAGCTCTCCGGTATGTGGCTGGATCTGGAAGAGGGGGTGTTTTTCCTGATTGTCAAAGCCATCAGACAGAGAATAGAGCAGAGCGCTGAACTCTGGGCCGTCTGCGTCTGTGGCAGCAACCTGCAGCAAAGACAGACATGGAGATTTCATCATCTAAACACAGCATTTTTATATTCCTCTTGTCTTCATAATCAAAGTAAAATGCTTTTTCTAATGCTTGCAAAATAATCTTTAACTACAAGTTTGGTTTATGTGTGCCTGACGGTTTATTAAGTGTATTATAGAGCTATGTGGTGACATCTTTCAGATGCAGAAGGTCAACACAATAAAAGCATAAAACATTTCTGCAATCAGAGGACGAGAACCGTCACCACAGAGGAGATCAAACTCCTTTCATGTCCGGCTTACGACAAGGCCGACGTTGCGCTGAGAGAGGTTTTTATTTTCCAGTCATAAAGGCGATAAGGCCTCAGAGAGAATGAACTCTGATCGCAGGAAGTGCCACAGAAATCACGCCAAGGTTGGATCAGACAAACCAAACCAGAAACTACAGCTACTTCAGCGTGAGTCAGCTGAAGAAAGAACGTCTACAAAATAAGAAGGTCGTCATTTTCCTGTCAAACGGCCGATAAATTTCAAACGTTTTTTTATCGTGAGCAGTGATGGTGAAGCGGCGGTAAAGTTTTTAACCGTGTCTGTTTGTGGCATTGGCAAAATAAATCAGTTAATGCGATTTAATGAAACTTTAGTTGAATGTAAATCAACATCTTAGCTAATATAACTTGGCCACAGCTAATCGACATTAGCCGACACAAAAACAGCTACATCCCAGCCCGTTTTACAAATACTGAGCTAAGTTTTGGTGTGGTAGTAGCTGAGAGTTGTTCCTAACACATAATCTGAGCATTATCTGTTTTTAAACTTTTCAGCAATAACTACTTAAGTCAATGTCTGTTATTCAAGAGTAATGGACACAACTTCTTGTCTTTTTAATTCAAACCAATTTAGAACGCCTTTATCTCAGTCACTTTTATAAATATTGAACTACAATATAGTGCGGTAGTTGCAAAGAGTCATCCTCAACACAATATGTGAGTGCTATTACATCTGGTGAGATGGTCTGACCCAAACAACTTCAAGTCTGTATCATTTCAACACAAGATGACTTTGGATTAAATTTCAAACATGAAAGGTGGCGAGAAATACGTACAGTATTGCTCCGAGGAACTAGATCTTAAATTGAATGTATTTCTTGACTAAACTCTTCAGATTAAAACTTTACATTGTGCTTTGAATTATACACTAAATCCACCAATGAGACTTTTATCCATCCATTATTTTTACTCGCTTCTTCCTTTTCTGGGAACGCCTTGGGATTCCCCCGGAGGAGATGGCCCAAGTGGCCGGGGAGAGGGAAGTTTGGGCCTCCCTACTTAAGATGCAAACCCCCGCAACCCGACCCCAGATAAGCGGAAGAAAATGGATGGATAGATCTTCCTTTTCGGGTCACAGGGGTCACTGGTTCCCATCCAGTAGTCACTGTGCAAGAGGCGGGGTACACCCTGGACGGGTCTCCAGTCCAGTCCATCACAGGGACACACAGAGACACACGAGACAAACAACCATTCACTTTCTCTCGCACCTAGGGACAATTTAGAGTCACCAATCAGCCTAACATGCACGTTTTTGGTCTGTGGGAGGAAACTGGAGTACCAGGAGAAAACCCACGCATGCACGGAGAGAACATGCAAACTTCACCCAGAATGCCCCCCTCAGCTCAGCTGGGATTTGATCCGGTGACCTTCTCGCTGAGAGGCGGCAGCTCTACCAACTGTACCACTGTGCCATCTGTGACTTTTATATTCATTCAAAACAACATTTAAACATTAGCTTGAAAACAAGAACTATTATAATAAATTTGTGTCTGGAGGAAAAGCTGAGTAAAAGAAGGCTTCTATTGTCATGGAGGTGGGGGTGTTGGGGGGTAATGTTTGTGCCAGGCTGCAGGAGAATGGCACTGAGCATCACATCTGTGGAGCTGAGCAGGCTGCACGTCGTGTGTGTTTACAGGGAACACTGATGTCTCTGTGCAAACAGACTGAAAAAGACACTTTTGTCTGATGAGATAAATAATAGACAGAGCACAGAGTTTGATGTGACGACGTGTCCGACGGCAGAAGACTGCGGCCCTGCAGGGCGGTGGACTCAGGGCCAGTATCTGATTTAAGTGAGCAATGAATTTCTTTGAGTTTGCTGTTAGTCTGTGATCTGACAAACATGTTGAAACATGCAGGTTCCAGTTTGTTAAAAGGTTTTGAATTGACGGATTTACCGAAAACATCATTAAATTAAACTTAAAGTTGAAATTATTTGACAAGATCTTGTTCCGTTGGATGACCAATAAAACTCACTGCCAACCACTTCCTTATTCAAACCAGAAGTAAATAGTTTATAGAAAGTTTTGTGGATTATTCAGAGTAAAAACACCGTATTTTTCAGATTATAACACGCATTAAAGTATGTGACATTGTAGGAGAACAAGGCAGATGAGTTGTTACCTTATTC
>JARVGS010000548.1:13677098-13687692 GCA_031762315.1 Hypsolebias antenori | reverse complement strand
ACACACACACACACACACACACACACACACACACACACACACACACACACACACACACACACAGAGATATCCCAATCAGATGATAATATGTTTAAACATCTTTAATTGTGCGGTTATAAAAATCAGATTGAGTAGAAATTGTTTTTCTTTTTTTTAAGGTCTGGGTCATTAACAAGAGGCTGAATGTCACACTACAGATCTGAAAAGCATTATTCTGTTTTTTAAAGAGACATTTCACAGGTTTGCAACATAAACCGTATAAAAGTCTAGCAAACGAGGACATGTTCGCTTTAAACAACCAATTCAAATGTATAAATCGCAGAATGCATAAAAATCTTTCGCCACTGAAAATGACAATTTTACCGTGTTTCATTTAAACAATAAAACATTTACTAAAGCAAACGGCTTTGATGTAAAGAGACATTTTCTTTTATGTACAGTATAGTGTTCAGGCATAATGCTGCAACAGGAAATGCTTCTGACTTTTAAAACATCTAATTTACAGCACAATGAACTCGTGGTGCAAAAAATACATGGCAGAAATATGATCATTTTTAACATGTACACAAATACATCCATATACAGTTGTTTCTTAATAAAAGTATTTCATTTGGACTCAAGTCCACACCTTTTAATACTGGATAAAAAACAATAATAAAAACGTACAGCACTGAAAGTGCTTTTGTTGAGTGAAAATAGGACCTTACAGACAGCTTTCATGCTGAGTTGCATCTTTTTTTTAAAAAACAAACTACAGCTTCTGAGTAGGACTTTGTGTCGCCGCTCCGCTCCATTTCCTCGGCGCTTCACGTGATCGCCGGCTCCGTTCAGTCGGGCGGTCTACACGCTGCTCACTTGAGACAGAAAGCACAGGAGAGAGCTGTGATTGGTTTGACTGCTGAGCTCAGTCACTTGGGGAGGCCTAAAAAATGACGTCTTGAGCGTCACCGTTTGGCCGAAGCTTATTTGCAAGCGGTGGGAGAGGTTTCTTGTCAAACTCTGTGGAAGGGACGAGAAGAGGTTAAACTCTATTCATCAGGTCCTAAAATAAAAAAAATACATACAGGTAGTCCTTGACTTATGGCGCCCTCGACTTACGGCAACTCTGACTTACGACCGCCTCCCCAGTGACGTCATCACACCTCCCATTGACTTTCTGTGCAGTATTTTACGTGTTTTTTGAGGATACTGTACATGTTTAAGGTACAGAATGTACACTGGTGTTGTGTCACGTTGAAAAAACGTGTTTAAAACGCCGTTTACCGTTCTTTTTCCGACTTACGGCAAAAATCCGGACTTACGACCGCCACGTGTAATGAGTTACAACTTACGTTAAAATCGGGTTACGAACGGTGCGTAGGTACGGAACCCGTTCGTAACTCGAGGACTACCTGTACTAGCTTTTTTCAGACTGAGTAAAAGTACTTCATTTTGGGTACTTGCCAATACAGAGCACTGATTCAGAGTATCCAGTGGCATGTGTGCTCGCTTTTTAGTTAGGGTTTCTGTATTGCGCACTGCTAGCTTAGCAGTATGTCAGTGCCAGCAGCTGGCAAAGAGGGAGTGGAAACAGAGACACGTCTGCGTTGCACACTATGTTTGTGCTGATATTTGTTGTACTTAAATGTTACACAATGACTTTTGGAGCACATTCCTTTTGTTAGAAACACAGCAGTCAGGCTGGTGTCCTAACATCACCTCTGTTGGTTTTAAAATATCTCTAAACTATGGACATATTTTACTTTTAGTCCTCAGGTAGTTGCAAAATAGACATGGAAATTGTTTCACCAAATTTAAAAATGGCATTTGTTTGAAGTATTGTGGTGTTTCTATAAGTACGAGTACTTGAGGTTGGTATCAGGCTTGTTATTGATACCAGTAACAAAATCAAGATGCCACTTGTCATTATCGATCTTCCCTCAGTAGCTATGTTTACATGGACATAAGTAATCGGATTAAACGGCCATTCGGAATAAAAACGCATCATGTAAATGTCCCATTCGAATTATTCTGAGCTGATGCAGCTCGAGCCGAATGAATTTGTCATCTAAATGAGAGGGGTGGTTTATGCAGGTACATAATCTGAACGTGTGCAAGTAAACAATCTGTTCATTTTATTCCAATCGTTCATCACAGAAGTCAAACTTCTTCTTCTGTGTTTTTTTTTTTCAAGGAGAGTTTACCACTCTGTGCATGTCAGTACTTCTGTTCAGAATAAAAGCTCGCTGCATGTAAACACTCGTCGTGAAAGGATTGTGCCCGTGTAAACGATACATTGAAATTGTTTAATCTGAAAACATTTCAATCCGGTCAAAGAATTTTGTGCACGTAAACATAGCTAATAATAAATGCGTTTGTTATTGTTTAATCCAGCGACAGAGCGGTTGCACAGACCAGATGTCAGCACTTCGTCACGTTATTGAGCCGCAACACCGGCTTACCTTTTCAAATGCAAGGCTTTTTCTTCCTCCATCACAACGCAGGCCATATAATAATGCTTAATTGTAATTTAAAAAATAAATAAATATATAATCCAGTAACTGCTCCTGCTGTTTTATTTGGAAGGAAATACAAAGTGGAAACTACAATCAACAGGTGAGCTACACTTTTACTGCTACGACACATGAACTCTCCCTCACACTGATCTGGTAAAACACGAAGGAGAAAAATATCTCTGACAAGCAGAATTTAAAAAAGTCATCCAAATGCATCACATCTGGTTCATCAGAGGGTTTTCAGTAGCAGAACTTGTAGTAAATAGTAATGTGTAGTAAAGAGTGTGAACAATGAGTTTTCTTTTCTACCATGTACATGTGCTCTTTATAAAAACAAAAACATAAAATATGCACTAGTCCTAAATGATAGTTTCCAGTAGTAATATCAGTCCTTGTTAACATGAACCTGATTAAATTAATCTACTGGTAAGTCAGTACTGCCTTCTGTCAGTTCAGCTTCAAATTTCATTGAATTCTGAATTATAACTATTTTTAATCAGTGCATTTTTTTCAGAAATGTAAGAAGCATTTGCTGTGACACTTTTTAGCTACAATCATTGGCAATTCAAAAAAAAGCTAAATATAGTTTACTTTGATTAAAAGCTAATGTAAACTCCCAGAAACTTTCGAGATGCTGTAGATTTTAAGGTTGTAGGATATACTGTACTGTAAAGCACATTTTAAAGCAACGCAGTGACAGAACAGCCGACACCAACACTCATTTCCATCGCAATAAAAACACAATTCATGTGTGGTCAGAGTCAACAAAACATGCCTGAGGTACATCTGTGTGTGCGTGTGTGTGTGTGTGTGTGTGTGTGTGTATTACACCCCCAGCGCTGGAGTAAAGACAGGAGTATTTCTGAAAATAGTACGTCTGAGAAAACACATAAAGAGCTGCTGCAGCTTCAGGTCAGGACGTATTTACACCAAAACACACACACACACAAGTACACACACATGCACATCATATGTAGGATACACAGACATTTATATTCCCAACACATATAAAAGACACAATCCAACAGGTTTTTGTAGTGATTTTCAGAGCTTCTTCCTTGACTAACACAAACTGCTGCTTCTACATTTCAGGTCATTGTTGTCATTTGATTGGGGGTGGGGGGGGGGCACAGTTGGCTGGTCTTCAGTTTTTAACACAGCTTTCTGGGCCTTAAAAGTTGTGTTGAGGAGGCATGTTAGTGTAGGTTTGTGTGTGTGTCAGGATAAAAATAAGGGCCTCCAGACGAAGCCTAAAAAAATAAGCTGAAGGCTCCACAGATCAGAGATAGACGCATTCCAACACCTCCTCACACACACGCACGGACACACAGGGTTGAAACTTGAAGCTAAACTCAATGTTCCTGCAGAAAAGACGTGAAAACTGCATAATTTGTTAAGTTTGACAAACTTTCTTTTTTACTCAGCCTTCAGGATTCAGTCTTAATAGAGTTAATGTTTTAAAACTATGGTATTCCAACTTTTTAATTACATTAAATCAATAATATCCTAATTTGTTTTCACAGGCAGTTTAGTCTTGATTGATCCACTTCACTTGTATTTACATTATTTGGCGTTAGATGTTTTTTTGTTTTGTTTTTTTAATAGGAAAGAGAAATGTGCATGTTCATTTGCTGGAAACGTTGAAATTTCTGATCATTTTAGGATACCATTTAACATCCCGCTGCACATTCTGGAAGCACATTAAATGTAAAAAAAAAAAAAAATGAAATGAAATTCTTTTTAAGATTCATAGACCGCATCTATACTACTCAAAATGTCTTTTAAACAGACTTTTTAATCATTAAAAATTCAACTACAGGTGGTCCTCGACTTACGAACAGGTTCCGTACCCACAAACCGTTCTTAACTCGATTTTAACGTAAGTCGGAACTCATTATAATGCGCCGCAAACCCGTTCGTAAGTCCGGATAGTTGCCGTAAGTCGAGGAAATACATGTAAAATGTATGTTAACGCTGCGCGCCACACACCCGTTCTTAAGTCCGAGTTGCTGTAAGTCGAGGGCGCCTTAAGTCGAGGACTACCTGTAATTTATGCCACTATGTGATTCAGTTGCTCTGCAAATGAGCTGAAGGTCTGTTTATGATTATTTTATCTGAGTTCTCTGGCCAGGAGTTCAAAGTCAACATTCTTTCATCAACTTGTGAGTTTTTTTATTCCCTGAATGGAGACGAAGGCAGTTAAAACCCCATTCCAGTGAGTGATCTGCTCTTTATAATCAACACATAAAGCAATGCATTCTTAATTTTTTTTTTTTTTTAAGTTGGGGAAACTTAGTAAAATGTAAATAAAAACAGAATGCAATGATTTTCAAAACCTATTAAAATATATATTATTCACAATAAATCAAGCATATCAAATGTTTAAACTACAAAATTGTACCAGTTTAGGAAGAAATAGGGAAAAAGTAAATGGTACAAATAAAGAACGGCTGAGGCAGCATTGATAAGACATGCATTAGACTAAACACCTGGAATCACATGCAGCGAAGGGCTCGACGCTCTGCTCCTGGCATGACATAACAGTATGTTCCACTGCAGCACAAGAATAACCATGAGTGAGCTAATGTGGGAATGCAGCTCTGCCAAAAGTCACGTTTCCACGTGCAGCCCCATGCTTTCTAGCAAGCCTTTAGTCCATTGAGCTTTGGAACACAGGATAAAAAAATTAGGGAAAAGAAATTACACAATGAAAAAGGAAAATGACCATGGAAGGAAGGAGTGATGACCACACATTTAAAAACATGTGAACGGCTGTGTAAGGCAGCAACACGTGTCTGTGTGCCTCCATGCTTTGCACACTTGCCGTTTTGCTCTGCTCCCCCTTTACACTTAGTTTCCATTTGGCCTCACATTCCCCTAGTTTACATTTTTATTTGGTGGAACAGTTGGTCTGCGCAGATGTCTCGCACGAAGAAGGCTACGTGCTAGCTGGGGCCTTTGTACGTGAAGTTTGCATGTTCGTCTCAGGCATGCATGGGTTTTCTCCAGGTACTCTGGATTTCTCCCACAGACTAAAAACATAGGTCAGGTCATAATAGGTAGCTCTAAACTGTCACAGAGTGTGAATGTGAATAGCTTCCAGTCTCGTTTACATCGTCTTGACACAGAGACACAAACATGCAAAAAGAAAAAAGAGCATAATGAACCAACTCTAAATTGAAATAAGGACAGGACAGGTGTATTATGTGTACAGTGCTGCAGTCTTGTAATCTTGGGGTTGCAAGTTCGAGCCCAGTTTGCGTCAGAGAGGGCATCCAGTGTAAAACAATTACCAAATCTTTCATGCAAGTTCACTCTGTGGAGACTCCTGCAGGAGGGAGTAGCCGAAAGAAACTCAAGTTTTTTTTTCTTTCTCAAAACCAGTGCTGCCAGAAATATGGAAATTATCAAATTTATACAGTAAGTTTATGGTCTATAGGACATGCAATATGTAGTTTTTAAAAAGCCAAAAATTTACAATAGTTCTGGCATTATTCAACAAAATTCATTCAACCTTTATTTATACAGGTTAGTCTCATTGAGCCTCAAGGACTCATTTACAAGAGAGACCTGATTTTAACAAAGAATGATGACAACAGTAGACAATCATAAAAGCATATAAATTGAGAAAAATAAATGAAAGAAAATTGTATTTAAAAAAAAAATGCAACATTATAAAGAAATGTAAAAAGCTAAAAGCAGGAACATGTCTGCATTGGTTTTTGACATGAACTGTTTGAAGCCATTTAGAGGTCAAGGTCGAGAGCTTCTAATCTTTTTGCAAGATATTCCAGGAAACGAGCGGAGTAGGAGAAGGCCCTTTTGTTTAGTTCAGTCCTCACTGAGGGGACACTGCAGGTAATAATGTCCTGAGAGCGCACGCTGTAGCTGCACTGACGACATGACAGATAGGAGGAGATGTATGAAGGCAACAGACCAAGAAGTGGTTTAAAGATGAAAATGTACCAGTGAGAGAGCCTGTGTGAAGTTAATGGTGACCAGTTCACCAGTGAATACAGGGTGCAGTGATTGGTATGTTACAGCCAGTTACGAATCTTAATACACCATGATAGACAGCATCCAACATCTGCAGGGTGCTTGTAGCGTTCATGTAAATAATGTCACCGTAGTCAATGGAGGGAAGGAAAGTCACAGTTACAAGGCGTCTCCTAGTAGTCAGAGTTAGACAGGATCTGTTTCTGAAACAGAAACCCAATTTAACTTTCAGTTTCTTTACCAAGTTTTCCACTAAAAGAGAGATGCGAATTGATGCCGATACCCAAATATTTGTAGGAATCAACAACTGGAAGAAAAAATCAAGGGACGGACGGCTGGGACCGACTTCCTGTTTGAAAACAACATCACTTTGGTTTTGTCGGCGTTTAGGACAAGTTTGAGATGGAACAAATCTGACTGGATGATGTCAAAAGCTGATTGCAAAAGTTGGAAAACCTAAGCAACTGTTTTAAGCACAACAATAAACAACTGTATCATCAGCATAGAAATGTAAGGATGCATCAGGGATGATCTGACCTACATTACCAATGTAGATGGTGAAGAGGGTGGGTCCTAAGACTGAGCCTTGTGGTACACATTAATAAAAAACACCTTGTTCACGTGAACCCCCACATTTCAAGAGATATATCTGTTTCCTTACTTAGTTTAGGTCAAAATATGATCATTTTAAAGTGGCAGCACAATAAGTTGTCCCCTGCTCTAAACCCTCAAACAAATCCTATCGCACACAAAAAAAAAAAAAAAAACATCTAAGATCTCAATAAGCGTTCAGTTAAGTAAACCAAACTGAAAGCTAAACTTTCCAGTGAAAAGCTGCTCATGCTCTCAAAAGGTTTAGACAACAAAGTAAATTTCCAAAACAAAAGCATGTTTTTCATCTATAATCCCTGCTTTTCCAAATGTTTTCTTCAGGATGCTTCCCCGAGAGTTTGAGGTGGGTCAGGAGTCCAGTTCCAGCTGAGCCTTTAATAGCGAGCTTTTCAGGAGATCCTTTCGCAGCCAGACAGCTCTGAGTGCAGGTATTTGAGAACGGGGAAGTCTTGAGTGCAGGTATTTGAGAACGGGGAAGTCTTTAAGCAGAGTGTACGCAAATGTTTCCAGGGACACTTTGAAGTGCCGCCTACTGAGCAGCAAAACTGAAAGTGGGGAGTCATTTCCAGCAAACAGGCTGTAAGAAGTAAACTGTTGCTAGCTAATTAATATGTGGTTGTTTAGTTTTTCCAAAGCACAGCTGATCATTTATGTGACCAGTCATGACTTTAGGTGATTTTCTCATGTCAAAACTAGGTTTCTGACCGGCCAGAATGTGTTTCTTCTTTCTCCAGAACACATTAACTCTGAAAACGGTAGAACCCATGGCAAATAAACAAGTTTCACACACTTTACAGCAGATTATTCCTCACTGGAAGCAGAAATAATTGAGAACACTGCAGCTGGATGAAGAACTTCATGCAGCAAGCTTAAAGAGCACGATGTTCACGGTTTGTGTGAATGACGCTCAGCCACTAACGCACATATCTGTAGACATTTTTATGCTTTCTAAATGAGTGCGAGACCACGGTGTGACAGACATCTCATGTTAGTCGAAGTGGCCAACTTATAACCACGTTAATCTTCGTTCATTCCATCCATCACATTACAGGACGATGCCTCATTTTTACTTCATTAAAGATTATATTTTGGTTTAAACTCATTGAGCTGTGGCAGATCTGTTGTAAACGTACGTCCAATGATTATTTTCTGAGAATGTTCATGAAAAATTATGCTAACAAAACAAAAACACATACATGCATAAAGATGTGGGCTAAAACCATTTCCCCTTTTCGCCTTCAGTGCCGGGTGACAATAAATCACTTGTAGTCACTTCTACCAATGCAATGCCAAGTTGTTCAAAATACCAAAACATATTTTGATTTTTGTGCATCCTTGTTCATCAAAAATGCTTCTGGCTGAGGCTTAGGCCTCAATATCTGCTTTACCAATAACCAGCAGAGATGCACCGATCCGATATTTGTATTGGTATCAAAAATATCTGGATCGGGTATCAGTGACAATAGTTATGTTTACATGTGCAAAATTCTTTGACTGGATCATTCATTCATTCATTCATTCATTCATTCAAGTTTATCTGAACAAGGACAGCACAATAAACAACGTTACATGATAAAAATGAAGCAACCGTTGTTTTGTGCTAAGGTTTTCTAGCCACAGGCTAATTTGCAAACAGTCATTGGTTGGAATTTTATATAAAAACAGCTAAAACGAAATTAAATTTTAAGTAAAATTAAACAGTTCCCTCACGCACATGCCTGCTTCTCCATCACCATGAGGCTCAGTGTTCACAGACTTGGTTTTGTTTCAGCCATTTTTTTCATCTGGGAATTATGTTAATGTTTTTATTGCTGATGGTAAGCTGTTCAAAACATGAGGGCCTTTAAATGACAAGGAACTTTGACCAAATTATGTTTTGTATTTTGCAGGTTTGCAGCCTCCATCAACTGCACCTCTTGTTGCAACTCCTGAGCTGCTGGCTTTTAAAATCATTCTGCTCACAGCTCTGGGGCAAGACCATTAATGTTTTTAAAGACAATTTTAAACAAGAAAATAAAAAAAATGTCATAGCTTAAGAAATTATATTTCTCCAGTATTTTACAGTGGTGCCACATCAACGGTTTTCAGTCTAAAACTTTCAGTGCTTGTGAATACAACATCCTCATAGGTTTTAAAGCAGACTGAGTTGCTTGGCTCCAGACAGTGACACAGTATGAGAAATGAGACATAATCATGGCATGTAGGTACAACTGAGCAGATTTTCCACATAAACGTGATCTTATAAGACAAAAACAATTTGTTTGTCTTAATGGTTTTAAACACTTTCCTAATGTGAGCCTCAAAATTAAGGTGGAAATCTAGAATGACACCCAGATATTTAAACTAATCCACTTTTTGGATTTATTTATGATCAATCACAATCGAAAAGTTACAGACTTTACACCGGATAGTGAAACACATTGAGACTGTTTTAGTGCAGCTCAGAGTCAAACTGTGATTCTTAAAACACTGAGACACTCCCTCCATCCCCGTTTTCAGATTAAATAATTTAAATGTATAATTTACATGGGCACAATCTGTTCACGACGAGTGTTTATGCAGCGGGCTTTTATTCTGAATACAAGTACTAACACACGCAGAGTGGTAAACTCTCCTTAAAAAAACACAGAAGAGGAAGTAGTTCCGGTTTACTTCCGGGATGAACGTAAACAAACCTGAGTGCCCAAAATGGACCTGCGACTGGTTTTAATGACGGTGAAGACGTTACTGCACTCCCTGACTGAGCTGCAGGTGATACAGATAATTTTGAGCTCTTTCAAAGTTTCTAGTAGAAATGCTGTGTCGCTCACCGACTAGTTTTGCTTCCCCGACATGCTGATATTATCATTAGCCAGGCGGAAAGGAGATAGGTCGCACATGCACAGTCAGGTCAGTTTTTCACCATCAGATAAAAATGAACAGATTACAGTATTTTCCGCCTGATAGGCCGCACCGTTTTGCCTAATTTGCATGTCCTGCAACTTATAGAGAGGTGCGACCTGTTTATGGATTTTTTTCCCATGTTTTTAGACCCATTTTTGGCTCAGATATGACCGTTTTTCATTTAGGCCAAAAATGGTGCAGTACCACTTTTGTCCGCTAGGTTCCACCGACCTTTTCCAGCTCATGTGTCCGACGGCAGCATCCTCTGGTCGGACTTACCGGTACTCTGTGGCAGCCCGGCCTCCTGCTCTCTGGAGCTCTGACACCTCCAGAGAGTCCACCGACCTTTTCCAGCTCATGTGTCCGACGGCAGCCTCCTCTTTTCGGACTAACTCTATGGCAGCCCGGCCTCCTGCTCTGGAGGTATGAACTACAGAACCACAGGACAGATTTCTATCAAACTCACAGAAAGTAATTATTGGGTGGACTTTTACAAACTGTTAGCTGTATGAGATGTTTGAGCTAAAATTCAATTTATTTATAATTTATTTTCGCAGCGCGCGACCGTTTGGAAGACGTCAAAGCGAAACAATTTAAATCCAGCAGAT
>JARVGS010000548.1:13586966-13598979 GCA_031762315.1 Hypsolebias antenori | reverse complement strand
CACACACACACACACACACACACACACACACACACACACAAAAACTGTCTGTACAAACAGTGCACAGCTCAAATGTATCGAGCTAAGCTAATGGCACGCAATTCTGGCGCTCTAGCTAAAAAGCTAAAGGCGCCTTTTCCCTCATGCTTCACTCATACGTGTGTCCGTCCCTGCCGTCAACAAAAATCATGGGTGAGATGAGCACCCTACCATGGCAAGTTAACTAGAGGAAACACTGAATGGAAATGTATATAATGTCATTGTTTGCCAAGCTTGTATACGTTTATGAATATTACAGTTTATATTTGCATTCTAAGTTTATAAAAACATTTCATTATGAATAATTGTGGTTTTAACAGTAAAAAAACTGTAATTTTCTGATACAGATTTTTTTTTGTGTGTGTGATATTAGGTCTGTTGTGTTGATACAGTAGGTCAGAAGTTAAAAAAATAAAAGTTTCCTGTTTTTATTTCTCATGTCTTATCAGTCATGAAACTCAGTTCCACATGTGAATCTCACAAAGGCTGTTGTGTTAAGAAAGCACTGGAGGGAAGAAAAAAAATCAGCTTGTGTGCTTTGTTTTATGCGTTTGGGTTTTAACAGGAGATCGACCCCAGCCTGGGTGTAGCAGAACTGCCTGATGAGTTCTTCGAGGAGGACAACATGCTCAGCATGGGCAAAAAAATGATGCAGGAGGCCATGAGTGCCTTCCCTGGCATCGACGAGGCCATGAGTTATGCAGAAGTCATGAGGTGAGGAGGTAAAATAGAAGCTTCTGAGAAGCACGAACCCATGAAATGTTGATAATGAGCTTATAAACAAGTATTTTCTGTATCTGTGTATCTCAGGCTAGTGAAAGGGATGAACTTTTCCGTTGTGGTCTTTGACACTGCCCCCACCGGCCACACACTGCGGCTGCTCAACTTCCCCACCATCGTGGCGCGAGGCCTGGGTCGACTCATGAAGATTAAGAACCAGATCAGCCCCTTTATTTCTCAGGTGAGGACGAATCAGCAGCTCTCCTTTTGCTCCAGAAATATTCTGCACAGCTGTGGCTGGTGCTGTAATACCCTCTGACGTTTTGTGATTTATTTATTTGTTTTTAGATGTGTAACATGCTTGGTCTAGGTGACATGAACGCAGACCAGCTGGCGTCTAAGCTGGAGGAAACTCTGCCAGTCATTCGCTCAGTTAGTGAACAATTCAAAGATCCTGTAAGTATCTAAACTATAATGTGCTTCCTTTGTTGTGTTTGCTTGTTGTATTATTATTATTATTTTTATTATTTTTTACTTTTTTACTCAGCTGTATCTGCTGCTTTGTCTGACTAGACTTTATATTTTTTAGAGCTTGTGTTCAAGTGGTTTCAGGTAGAACTGGTACAGTTACCTGAGGTGTAAATGAACAACATTTGAAAAAACAGAATTACATTAAGCTAAAGCGGAAGTGATTTATTTTATTTTATTTTTTTAAACTTTATTAACAACATGGAACAGAAAATTCACAGTAACAAGATACAAATACAAAGTCTCGTGAAGGGTGTGGGGTCAGTGTACCATTTGTTCAGTTGTTTTTTTAATTGAGAATCCAAAATAATACTAAAAATACACCACTCATGGTTTGGCTTAATGTAATTAATTTTTTTCTCAAATGGGATTCCAGCCACTTCCAATTTGGCCACTTCCTCTTTGGCCGCTTCCTCTTTGGCCACTTTCGCTTTGGCTACTTCCGTTTTGGCAACTTCCTCTTTGACTAAATGTAATTTTGTTATTTCAAATGTGATTCCAGCCACTTCCACTTTGGCCGCTTCCTCTTTGGCCACTTCCTCTATGGCCACTTCCGCTTTGGCTACTTCTGTTTTGGCCACTTCCTCTTTGGCTAAATGTAATTTTGTTTTTTCAAATGTGATTTTGGCCACTCCCATTTTAGCCACTTGTGCTTCAGCCACTTTCTCTTTGGCCACTTCCGCTTTGGCTAAATGTAATTTTTTTTTTTCTTTTTCCAATGTGATTCCAGCCACTTCCGCTTTGGCCACTTCTGCTTTGGCTACTTCCGTTTTGACCACTTCCTCTTTGGCCACTTCTGCTTTGGCCACTTCCTCTCTGGCCACTTCTGCTTTGGCCACATCCTCTTTGGCTAAATGTAATTTTGTTTTTTCAAACATGATTCTGGCCACTTCCTCTTTGGCCACTTCTGCTTCAGCCACTTTTTCTTTGGCCACTTCCGCTTCGGCCATTGGCCACTTTCTCTTTGGCCACTTCCGCTTTGGCTAAATGTAATTTCGTTTTTTTTTTTTTTTTTCAAATGTGATTCCGGCCACTTCCACTTTAGCCACTTTTGGTTCAGACACTTTTTCTTTGGCCACTTCTGCTTCGGCCTCTTCCGCTTTGGCTTAATGCGATTCCGTTTTTTTCAAATGTTGTTTTTTTGTTATTTTATTTTATTTTTATTATTATTATTATTATTATTTTTTTTTTTTTCAAATTTAATTTTGTTCTTTGAAATGAATTCCGTTTTTTTTTTTTTTTCCCCAAATGTTCTTCATTTACACCTCAGGGCCACAGTAAACTGGTTTCCTGATGACAACTTAATCCCCATAAGTTCTTGCCAAATCCCAATTAGTTCATCAAATTACAATTAGTTCATCTTATTTTGAAGTTAAAAATATTGCAGTTTTAAATTTTTTGCAGGCTTGTTGAAAGCTTTCCGTTTGTGTTTTGTAACGGCTTTCTCTTCTCCACCTCGCCCGCTCCCAGGAACAGACCACCTTCATCTGCGTGTGCATCGCCGAGTTCCTGTCACTGTACGAGACCGAGCGGCTGATCCAGGAACTGGCCAAGTGTCGCATCGACACTCACAACATCATCGTCAACCAGCTCGTTTTCCCTGACGGAGAGAAACCGTGTAAAATGTGCGAAGCTCGTCATAAAATTCAGTCCAAGTATTTAGATCAGGTAAGGTGGTTTTTAATCTACACTACTACTTGAATGTCTTTGATTTATGTATTTATTTTTTAGGCTTAAAACCTTCAACTATTTTATAAACTCAAAGGAGACACCAGATTTGTGCCGACACTTAAAAAACAGCAGAAAATGTATTGAAAGTGATGTTCTGTGTTACAGGAGCTGAAGCCACAGAATTTGTTCAGATTTCTGTTGTTGAATCCAAAATATTTAGAACGCTACAGCTCTTTTTACTATTAATCCACTCATTTTGATTTATTTATGTCACACAGATGGTCGTTACCCTTCTCTTATTTTTGTGTTGACTGTCTAGAATAATTCTCTCTTTTGTTTTTAAATGAAAAGTTTAGCCTGGGAGTCTGGTACATTGTGTAAGAAAGAAAAATCAAATGTGAAAGTTTCTTCCATCTGGCCTGAGGCTGCAGTCAGTCCCTCGTTCAAGCGCCTGAAGAACTCGGAGCCTGCTTCAGAAGAGGCTGGCTCCTTGAAGTTTACGTTTGCAGCTCATTTTCAGCCGCGGTCCGTCTTTTCTCCACAGATGGAAGACCTTTATGAAGATTTCCACATAATAAAGTTACCGCTGCTGCCGCACGAAGTTCGAGGCGTCGACAAGGTCAACACGTTCTCTAAGCAACTTCTGGAACCCTACAAACCCCCAAACAAGTGAACCCCTCCCTTTCTGCAGGACCTCCTCTCCTCCCCCTCAAACAACATCTCAACTGTCCAAACGCTCCTCATCGAAATTTCTTTCTCCCACCCCGCCTCACCCCCTCCAGCAGCATCTTCAACACGATCCTGTCAGTCCTCTGAAGAAGACACATGTCCACATTCCTGTGTTGAAGAGGAGCTGATGAGAATGTGCACCTGCATTGGGATGAGACTGTCCATACATACGCTGTCTCGTGTCGTCTCTCTTGTCCTCAGTTGCTCCAGTCTTAATGCGTTTAACTTGTTCTGAACAAACCCCTCGTTCTGTGCAGTTTGCAGCCTGAAATGTGAAAACGGTGACCGTGCTGTGCATCTACAGGACGAAGCCGCTCTCAGACGGTTGGTGTTACCTCTTTACTCTGTGATTTGGTGGCTGTGTCAGTTCTCCACTTTGAGTTTTTGACTAATTTGAAACTCCTTCACCACAAGGAGTTCCGTTCAGATATGAGCTTTAACGACGCAGTGATTGGGGGATGAAATGTTATCAAGACCATTCTGTTTTCATTAAAGAAAGGAACATAATTTACCATCAGATTCAATCCTGACGTGGTTCTGGTGTTGCTTGGATTCAAACAGATCTGAATCCAAATGTGGTTACGTCAAAGCATCGAAGCCTTCGTTAAACCACTTTTGCTTTGTTGGAGACCGTACCAGTTTGGACTTGAGGTTAATTTAATATGTTTTAATGAGTGGAAGCTGAAAGTTGTGATGCTGCTCAGCTCCAGGTTAAAACTCATCCATTACTCTAAATGGTTTTTAGCCTCTTACCCTTTTGGGAACGCTAACGAAGGGCAGTGGTCTCATCATTTATAGCTAAGTGAAACGCCTATGGATTTTTTTTTTTCATCTAATTTTGAGCATATGATTGTAAACATCCTTACATTTTCTGATTGATCGATCTACGCAGGTAGAAAACCTGTTCAAACATCTTGATGTCAAATCCTAACCTCCCTGCTCTGTTACTGAATGCTTCTGAGTCGATCTGTTTTCTAGATTTTATTTAAATTATATTGCAAGTGTGAATTAAACCTTCCTCAGCTTGCAACTGTTTGTGCTCTTTTATTCGGCTGTTTTGTGATGTTTAAAATATTTAGTTTAACTAGAGAAATCTCCATTTTCTGTGCAATCGGAACAACAGCTGAAGGAAGGTGAACTAATAATGTTCAAACAAGCAGAATATAACTAAAGTAGCAAAACTGCAACTAAAGGCTAAAATTAGCAAAACCATAGCTAAAAATTTAAAGTTTAACAATAGGCTAAAACTATAGGAAAATCATAGTTCCCGTGGCTCAACGAGGCTAGCCTGTATAAATAAAGGTTGAATGAATAGTTAAAAAAGCTAAACTACATAAAGGAAAAAATGAGTAGGACAGCAAAAGCTAAAAGACCAAGTAAAATTGCAGCTAAAGCCAAAAAAAAAAAAAACTGGAGCTAAATACTGAAAATGGCATATCTATCTGCAAGCTAAACAAAAAAAAGAAAAAAAAAAGAAAAAGAAAAACTGAAATGCTAAAACTGGCTAAAAGGGAAAATATGTATAACTGCAAAACTAGCTAAAATTACAACTAGCTTAAAGCTAAAGATGGCAAAACAGTAGCTCAAAGTGACAGGCAAAGCTAAAAGCTATCGTAAATTTGCAGATACCTAAATTAAGCAAAACCACAAGTGAAATCTGAAAACATCTAACCTAGTTGAAAAACATTATCAAATGAACAAAAAATTGTAGGACAGAAAAAACAAAAGACAAAAACTAAACTGTAGCTAAATGCTGAAAATGACTAGCTGAAAGCTAAAAGTAGCAGAAGTCATGCTAAAGCTATAGCTAACAGCAAAAATGAAGAAAATCGTAGCAAAAACATACAAAGGCAGTAGCTAAAAGGAAAGTCCCAAAATAAAGCAAATATGCTGAAGTAGATTTCAGAGAACAATAATTTTGACAGAACTGGAATTTATTTTTGTGGATATGACTTTGAAAATGTTCAATAATACAACAAGTTACAATAATAACAGCATCAAGCTGAACATTCTGATAGCAGAACACGTGCCGAAGAAACGCTTCGCTCCGTTTGAAGTAACGCGAGTGAAACTGATGAGTTAGAAGATTATTTCTGACATGAAGCCAACATCTCAGAGACCAAACAAGCCTCCTGCTGAACGGAGCCGGTTTGGAAAAACATCTGCACAGAAACACCTGGAATTAACTTTAATCCCTGCTTACAATAAACAAGTTATTTTTATTACTAAACGTTTAGTTTTCTAGTGGAGCTGCAAGTCGTAAAGTCAGATCTGCAGCAGGAAAAGAACTAATTTCTGTGTCTCTGCTCCAAAGCACCACAGTCCACTTGCTTTGCGTTTCTGGAACTGTGCAGCTCTGTGGCCTGTCGGTTGCGGTCCATCACCGGGCCCCGCTCTCCCGGTCGGGGGCCACATTAATGAGCTCCTCCTTGTTTTGGGGATTTATCCCCTGGGGTGCACTGACCGTAGCTTACTCCAGAAGGCATCAGGGTTGTGAGCTCCGTGAACGAACATCAGAGTCCGAATTCGCTGCTTCAGCTGCGCTGGTCACGCACAAAGATGAGCTGAGCGGATCAGCCGGACAAACCATCTCACGAGGTAAGAGGAAAAGTTGATTTGTTTCCGTTGCTCAAATTGATTTGTTTCTCTCCCTTTTAAAGTGAAGACCTGGAAACGTTCACTGATGACTGTCACCTACACGGCCAGGGTGGCAAACGCCCGCTTCTGCGGCTTCTCCAAGCTGCTGCTTGCCTGGAAAGGAAGCATCTACAAAGTTCTGTACAAGGAGTTTGTTGCCTTTTTTGTCATGTACGCATCAATCAGCATCACTTACAGGTGAGACACGCAGCCAATGGATGTCTTTACCAGTTTTTTGATGCATTGATGCATTCAACTCAATAGTACTTCTTCCAGTTATTTAACAGTTAACAACGGTATGCCACAAGGTTCAGTCTTAGGACCACACTCTTTACAATCTTCATGTAGGTCAGTTCATTCCTGATGCATCCTTACACGTCTATGCCGACGATACAGTTGTTGACAAGCTAGAACAGTTGCTAGGGTTTTCCAGCTTTTACAGTCTTCATTCGACATCATCCAGTCTGACTTGTTCCATCTCAAACTGGTGCTAAATGCTGATAAATCCAAAGGGATGTTTTCAAACAGGACATTGGTACCAGCAGTCCTTCCTTCTATCTTATTTACGAATGGTGTTCCCAGTGAGTTGGTCGATTCTTACAAATACTATAGGAATCATGGTCGATGCACATTTCTCTTAAGTATGGTGACAAAAACATGATAAAGAAATTGAAAGTAAAACTGGTTTTCTTTTTTTCAGAAATAGATCTTATCTCACTCTGAATGCTAGGACATGCATTGTAACTGCTATTCCTTCCAGCCATTGACTACAGTGACATTATTACATGAACGTCCCTACAAGCACCCTGCAGATGTTGGCTAAGATACATAAATGGCTGTAACTACCATACCCATCACTACACCATTTACTGGTTAACTGGTCATCATTAACGTCACGTAGACTCTCACAATGGTGCATTTTCATCTTTAAATCACTCCTTGGTCTGTTGCCTTCAGACATCTCCTCCTACATGTCACGTCAGTGCAGCTTCAGCACGCGCTCTCAAGACATCACTACCTGCAGCGTCCCCTCAGTGTGAACTGAATTCAGCAAAAGGCCTTCTCTTATTCTGCTCCTGTAACCTGGAACACCTTGTAAAAAGATATGAAGCTGTTGACCGTTGCCTCTGTAAGGGATTTTAAACAACTGTCAAGTTCAATGAAAATCAATGCAGACATGTTCCTGTTTTTAATATTTACCCTGTTTCATAATGTAGCTAGTTTTTATTGTTTTATATCACTACTTTTATTTACTTTTCATTGTATAAGCTTTTTATGACCGTTTATTGTTGTGTAAACAGTACCTCTTTTTTTTGTTTATAACAGGTCTCTCTTGAAAATGAGTCCTCATGACTCAATGAGACTAACCTGTATAAATAAATGTTGAATGTATTGTTGTTCAATAAAAACCCTGAATTTCTTTCTTTGTTTTTAACCCACTTTAGATTTTTCCTCTTTGATGACCAGAAAAGATATTTTGAAAAGCTGGCAATTTATTGCAACCATTATGCGAGTCTCATCCCCATGTCCTTTGTCCTGGGTAAGACTTATTGATCTCTTTTAGGACTTTGTCAGACTTGTTGCATGTTCTGACACAAAGGTAGAGATGCTATGTAATACAAGTTTGACTTTAGAGTCTCTCGGGATGTTTCATGACGTTTTCAGCGTTTCAACCATGCCTCTGGGCTGTTGTGGCTCAGCTGTCAGTGCTACGGTCTCGTAATCCTAAGGCTGCAGGTTCAAGCCCAGGTTGTGTCAGGGAGGGTGTTTCAAACGATTCCTCTCCCTGTGGCGAGCCCTGAAAGAAAAATAACCTACGCTCACTTCAGTGCCACTTAATCCTTGTTTTTATTGAGCTTATTAATCAAAAGTTGGTTTTAAGTCTAAAAACAGAAGTTTGTGCTTTTCTTTTTCTGTTGCCAACATTTTCATGATAAATTACACATAAATACCATAAATAAATTGATGCATATTTAATCTGTTTTACATGAAGTTATCACAATTTACTATCCTTCAGATGTCGACTAAATATAGCAATTGCCTAAAATCTTAAATAACCATACATTTAACAACCCTTAGAAGAACTTTTACACTTAACATAAAATGGCATTCTCACTTAAAAATTTTGGGCTACAGTGATTGTATCAGCTGCTGCTGCATTTTTATTTTCCTTTATAGCTAATGAAATATGCACAGCTGCTGCTAACTGACGTTTTATTTTGAAACGTATCGGCCAGTTAATCAGCCTGTGTCTAATTAGATGACATCCTGGTTGAATTTATTCGTTAAGTTGTGTTAATGTTAAATTCTAAAGCATCATGTAAGAATAGCCTTTATAGCCACATTACATACTGAGAATCTGATTTGTGTTTTTGATTTTTAACATTTGACATATTAATCAAGTTAACAAATAGTGGTTCCCAACCCTGGTCCTTGAGGAACACCATCCTGCTCATTTCAGATGTTTCCTGCTTCAACACGCCTGATTCAGTGATTTAATCACTTCCTCAAGTTCTGCAGAAGCCTTTTTAATCACCCATTCATACAAATCAGGTGTGTCAAAGCAGGGAAACAAGTAAAACATGCAGGATGGTGTTCCTCAAGGACAATGGTTGGGAACCACTAGTTTGGAAATCATAGCAGATACATTTTTTTAGTCTATATGCATTTTTTTATTTAATAAAACACCTAAACTACAATAAATCTATACATTTATCAAACCTAACTGGGGTTTTAAAAGTATTGGTTTATTAAAATCTGCCGGCTTGCCTCTCTGTGCTTTTCAGAATGAATCTAGGGTTGTTGTTGGTTGTTTTTCATTCCTTCACTTTTTCATGATTTCATTTGCAGTCAGGTCAAAAATGACCTCAAAATGTTCGTTCTAACCAAGGAGGAAATACATTTTCTGCACATCTTTTTGTTGTAATAGGAACAGTTCTCTAAGAAACCCAGAGAGCAGTGAAGACAAGGTTTTAAAAAGCCCAGCACATTCTTGCAGATTGTGTGTCTGCCGCTGTCTGCAGGTTTCTATGTGACCCTGGTGGTGAACCGCTGGTGGAGTCAGTACACCAGCATCCCGCTGCCCGACAGCCTCATGTGCGTCCTGTCGGGGAGCCTCCAGGGGACGGACGAGCGAGGACGCCTGCTGAGACGCACCCTGATGCGCTACTCCAGCTTGTCTGCGCTGCTCATCCTGCGCTCTGTCAGCACAGCCGTCTTCAAACGCTTCCCCACCGTGGACCACGTGGTGGAGGCCGGTGAGAGACACAGGATGAAACACAACTTCCGTTTGATTTACTTCCCCGTCAGAGCAAACGAGTAATGAACGGTCCAACTTTTAAAGGCTTTATTACTGTAATTTCCGGACTATAAGCCGCTACATTTTCCACACGCTTTAACACCACGGCTTATTCAATGCTGTGGCTAATTTATGATTTTTTTTTCTTTTTTGATGGGCTAACGAGCTTCTTACCGCCAAAACATTTAGCCACGTCACACCTGTGTGCTCGCATAGCTGCCCAATACACGTTGGTTAATGGGCTGGCTTATATTCAGGTGCACTCAATAGTCCAGAAATTATGGTATGTTAGCTTGATTCTTTTAATGAGAACATTGTCTAACTGAACATGTTGCAGCTGCTTATTTCCTTCAAACTGCAAATTTACAACTAAACAGAACACACTGACTTAAATTTTGTTCTTCTTTCTCTGCTGTTCGTCCAGGATTCATGACGAGAGAGGAGCGAAAGAAGTTCGAGGGCCTCCGCTCTCCTTACAACAAATACTGGATCCCGTGTGTTTGGTTCACCAACCTGGTTGCTGTGGCTCGCTGCGAGGGAAGAATCAAAGATGAGCACACACTCAAACTGCTGCTGGAGGTGCAGCACACACACACACACATCTTCACACTCACCTGGTAACTGAGCTGAAGTTCGAGCAGCTCATTTCTGGTTTTGCATGAACAGGAGCTGAATGCGTTCAGGGGGAAGTGCAGCAAGCTGTTTCACTATGACATGATCAGCGTGCCGCTCGTGTACACTCAGGTACGTGCACACGCTAACCTAATTTAAACATATGTAGGTAAAGGTTGGATTTAGTACAACCTGTATTTTTCGTCTGAAACGACTGAAAACATTGAGCACGTAGGAAGAGAAGGTGGGAGATGTTTCAAAATACACCAGTGACTTGTTTTTTCTTCAAAATTTAGATTCTTTCACTACATATTTTTATAAATTTTCTTGTGTGACCTTTGAGTTTTATTCCAAATCTTAAAGCTACTCATTGCAAAGTCATGAAGCCTGCACAAAATCAGTCATAACCAAATAAATAAAATCCATGCAATATTGTTTCTCGTATCAGTGATCAATATGTACTTAAATTAAACATTTGTAAGCAAAACTTGTAAATGGATGCTAATTCTACGTGTATTTTTACTTTTTAAAATAGGTCAACTATGGCAGCATCCACAAGAGTCATTTGGGATGAGATTTCTGACAGTTTTGATGCATTTGTATGTAGTTATGCTCAGATTTGTTAAGTACAGTATTCAGATAAAAAGACAGATTCATTTGAAATGGTAAACTTAGCAGGCGTTTTGTAAAAGTCGTTTGTTTGAATGCCGAGCTCCGTCTTTCTGCTGCTCCACAGCCCTGTTGTCTTACCCGATCTTTCTCATACTGTATTTACTACTAAATCTTCTCAAAGAACATGCTTGTCCAGTTCTGCCATGTTTGTTTATCTGCACAGGCAGCTTAACGTAGGTCAATCGAGCTTCTTTGGTCTGATTTAGACGAGCGTTTGTTTACATTGAGCGTGGGCACGCAGTTCAAATTACCGTATATATCGATGTACAGTACCAGAAAACTACTGGGGTGAACTCTTTCAAACTGCACCGTTTGTCTGGGATAACCTTTTTTATGTTAGAGTTTGCAGTGAGAACCTGCAACAGCTTCTGTGAACTCCATGGTGTTTATTTTGTGACACAGCTATTATTAGCAGCATGAATGAGGTTGGTTTAAATCTGGAGCTCCTGCAGCAGCCACTAGAGGGTGCCCTAACAAAACAGATAGATGGGTAAATAGGTAGCTAGCTAGCTAGCTAGATAGGTAGGTAGTAGGTAGGTACTTTGTAGGTAGATAGATAGGTAGATAGTTAGATAGCTAGCTACTGGTAGATAGATAAATAGGTAGATAGCTAACTACGTGTAGATACCTAGATAGTTACCGGTAGATAGCTAGTCATATAGATAGATATCTAGGTAGACAGATAGATGGATACCGATAGGTAGTAGATGGATACTGGTAGATACAGATAGATGAAAACCAGTAGATACAGATAGATGAATACCGGCAGAGACAGATAGTTGGATACCAATAGAGACAGATAGATGGATACCGGACCGATAGAGTCAGATAGATGGATTGTAGAGACTGATAGATGGATACCGGACCGGTAGAGTCAGATAGATGGATTGTAGAGACAGATAGATGGATACCGGTAGAGACAAATAGATGGATACTTGTAGAGACAGATAGACGGATACCGGTAAGGACAGATCGATGGATATCAGTAGAGACACATAGATGGATACTTGTAGAGACAGATAGATGGATACTTGTACAGGTAGTCCTCGACTTAAGGCGCCCTCGACTTACAGCAACTCGGACTTAAGAACGGGTGTGCGGCGCAGC
>JARVGS010000548.1:13575638-13586866 GCA_031762315.1 Hypsolebias antenori | reverse complement strand
GAAATACAGTACTGTACATGTTTAAGGTACAGAATGTACGCTGGTGTTGTGTTACGTTGAAAAAAACGTGTTTAAAAGCCGTTTACCGTTCTTTTTTCGACTTACGGCCAAAATAAAGACTTACGTTCGCCACGTGTAATGAGTTCAGACTTAAGTTCAATTCGAGTTAAGTTCAGCCCGTAGGAACGGAACTCGAAAGTAAGTCGAGGACTACCTGTATATACATATATACAGGTTTGTATATATGTTTATGTATGTAAACTAACCACCCCCTATCATTTGAGGAAACTATGCTTTCTAATTTTTAATTTGCTTCAAAGTTTATTTTCCTGAAATGACTGGGGTGTCTCTTGGGGTGGCCAAAAAATAAGTAGTGACTAATGTTACCACTGGCCACCCCCCGTCACCCCATTGCACCTGGATGCGGATAAAATTGCTCCCAGGATCAGTCACTTTGTGCTGCCTGAGACAAGCCAAAAAATAAATTAAAACTCTACCTTTATTCTTATACACATTTGTATATCTTGCACCAAAACATTAAGGTTTACTTGCATTCCCTGTTCAATTCCTGTCCAGAAAAACACTGATCTCAAAAACTACCGACATTCACTGTTCACATCCCTCAGTGGGACATCAGCATACGGTTTGTTTTGACTGTACTTTTTCAGTGGAAACAGCAACCGTTGAGATTTGGGAACAAGTCCAGCAGGGGCGAAATAAACAAATGGCTGGAACGACTGAATCACTATATTTTGAGGAAAAAGTAGAAGTGGACACACCCAGAATGTCAGTAATGATCTCTGGTTGGGGTCAAAGCCGGACCAGGAGGAAGGACTTTCAGCTCTCTGACAAATACTTCTCTGAGTTTTGTGTTTGTTGTCCCATCAACGCATGTTGTGTTTCGCCACTTTCAGTTCTTTTTAATATAAGGTCATCTGCGCATTTCAGGCTAAAAATACCTCAAAACAGTATTTGGTTCTTCATCCAGTTGCCTTTCTTATAAAAAGGAATTCATGCATTGAGGATACCAAGTAATGAAGCATTTCATTTGTTATTACCCACCGCTGAAAGACGGTGGAGCAATATTGTTGGTGCCTTGTCCATGTGCCTGTTACCAAAATATCTCACAAAATATCTCAAAACCTACTGAAAGTAATCATTGGCTGCACGTCTGTAACAGATTGCTTTGTGGAGCCAACTGATTCAAGATTCAGTGTCAGTTTTACAGACACTGACCTAAACTTACTTATTTTACTACTACTTTACTACTACTTTACCACTACTTTACCACTTACTTTATTTAGACCTGTCCGAAGCTAGACCATGACGTCTTATGCCATAAGCTCTCAGACCATGTTTTTTCAGACCACACTATCGGTTGTTTTTCTAATTACCTCTCAGTTCGTAAGCAATGTGTTCATCATAACGGTACTTCTATTTAACTGTCAACAATGGTGTACCGCAAGACTCAGTCTTAGGACCCACCTACTTCATAATCTATATAAGTAACGTAGGTCAGATAATTCCTGATGCATCCTTACATTTCTATGCCGACGACGCAGTTGTTTATTGTCGAGCCAAAACAGTTGCTAAGGTTTTCTGGCTTTTGCAGTCTCTATTTGATGTCTCCAATCAGATTTATTCTGTCTCAGGCTGGTACTAAATGCTGATAAAACCAAAAGGATGTTGTTTTCAAACAGGAAGTCAGTACCAGCAGTCCGTCTTTCCATCTTATCTACGAACTGTGTTCCTATTGAGTTTGTTGACTCTTACAAATACTTGGGAATCTTGGTCGATGCACATCTCTCTTTTAAGCCTCTTGTTGAAAACTTGGGGAAGAAATTGAAAGCAAAATTGAGTTTCTGCTTCAGAAATAGATCTTGTTTAACTCTGAATGCTAGGAGACTCCTTGTAGCTACCGGTTATTGACTGTGGTGATATAATTTACATGAACGCTCTTGCAAGCACCTCGCAGATGTTGGATGCTGCCTATCACGGTGCACTAAGACTCATAACTGGCTGTAACTACCGTACCATCACTGCACCCGTATTCACTATTCAGTTCAATTCAACCTTTGTTTATACAAGTTAGTCTCATTGAGCCTTGACTCATTTACAAGATTGGTCATCATTAACTTCATGCAGACTCTCATACTGGTACATTTTCAACTTTAAATCATTCCTTGGTCAGCTCCCTTCATGTAGCTCCTCCTACATGTCACGCCGTCAGTGCAGCTACAGCGTGTGCTCTCAAGTCACCATTACCTGCAGCGTCCCCTCAGTGTGGACCAAACTTGGCAAAAGGGCCTTCTCCTACTCTGTTCCTGTAACCTGGTACATCTTGCAAAAAGAGCTGAAGATCTCAACCTTGACCTCTCTAAGGGATTTTAAAACACCTGTTAAGTTCAATGCAAAAATCAATGCAGACATGTTCCTGTTTTTAGTGTTTTACACAGTTTTATAATGTAGCATGGTTTTTTTTTCCGTTTTATATCACTTCTATTATTTACTTTTCATTTTACAGTATATGTTTATTTATTGTTGTGTGTACCTCACTGTGGTTTTTGTTTAAAACAGAGCTCTCTTGTAAATGATTCCGTGTGACTCATTGAATAATCTGTAGAAATAAATGTTGAATGAATAAAGTTTGGTGTGGTAGTACCTGAGCATCAGTTTCAACGCGTACTCCAAGTATTGTATTACTCTGCACAACACACTACACAGTATTTTTGCTTAAAACTTTGCCAGTGATGTTTGACGTCAGTCCTGTTTGTTGCAAAATACCTCATGAATGGGATAGAATTTATAAAACTCACTTGGAATCAACCCAATTAAAGATGGCCACCACTGCCTTAGCCAGCAAGAATGGATGTTAATATATTTTGATAATACAACTCAGAGAAGTCCATATATATGTAGTCACAACTTGGTGTGGTAGTAGTTGAGAGTCATCCAAGGTAGCAGCACAAAATGATCTTAGTCTAAAACTCTGCTGTGAAAGGTGGCGGGTGATCTGCATTACTTTAAGGGATGCTAGGCTTTTATTTTAGAGGTCATCCCCGTGTCTCAGGCTAAAAATAGCTTTCTTCTTAAAAATGTTTGCTTTTCCCCTCAACATTCAGGCATTGAGGAAGTAAAAAAAAGCATTTGAGTTATTTCTTGTTTTGTTTTTGTCTCATTCTGTCTGCAAACATGTCTGAAAATGCAACAATACGGCTTTGTTCTCTCATTTTCTATTTCAGATTCGGCTCCAGGACAAGTCGGGCCAGTCTACTATGAACCCTCAGCCGTTCCTCTGTAACGACCGCAGAATGCAGCTTTCTGTTGAAAACAAAAATTTACCTTCTTGGAAAGATGGCATCATGAAAGCAATTTAGATCGCTCTGAAATGTTTTCTACATTAATCATTGAAGAGGAAATGAGCTACAACCCTGTACCATCACAGCACCTGTTTTTTTTTATTTTTTTTTATTTTGGGGGTGGGGTGTGTGAATATTTCCACTGGGTGATTGCCTAAAACCTTTTATTTTTGCACAGGGGGAGTTCATAAATGTAACTTCATCATCTGGCAAAGATTTTCCAACTAAAGTAAAATGTTTGAAGAAATTCATCTCATGTCACTATAGATGCCAACGTTTTAAACAAAGATGATACATCATCCCTTAGAGGTTAAAGTATGTGGTGAGGGTGATGCTCAGCTACTATCACGCCAAGTTTTAGCTCGATATCTATAAAACCGACTGAGTTTTAGCCATTTTTGTGTTGGTTAATTTCGGTTACCACGGCAGCCATCTTGAATTGAGTTAGTTGACTTCAAAAGTTACAGTTGTAAACATCTAAATCTACATCCATTTATTAAAAAACAATAATTTTTTTTTTTACATTTTATAGTTTATTTTTTGTTTGTTTGTTTTCTTTGTTTTTTACATCCAGTTTGACCACGTCTTCTTTATTTGCTCTTTGTGGACGCTGCTTTTGCATCAAGTTACAATTTTGTTCAGCACAATTTATGGTCTATTGTTTATAAATAGGCTCTATAAATGTTTTTTCCCTTTAATTCTTATAACCTGAAATTTCTTTTACCAACTTTGTTTTAAATTGGGATGGAGGAACAAATGAAAACAAGGCTGATGAGTCAAATTATGACATTATGGTTACGTAATATCTGCAATGAAGCAACAAACAAAAACAGAAGTTATTTCCTGATCATTTATGTTTCACAAAGGTTAGGTGGGGAAAAAAAAAAAACCCAACAAAAAACCAACCAGTGTCATGACGTTTCAACGCAGTCTTCAAAAACACGGTTGAAGAAGAAGACACAGAAGAATTCATCAAAACTAACTGATCTGTGGTGCGTTCTGTGACATGGAAGTGATGGAGATGGGAGACAAAACATGAAAACAAACACGTACGTTCATTTCAAATAAACACAACCAAGCACAGTTTGAGTAAATAAAGTTATTAATGTGATGGAATTATGGATGAAAAACAATCGCAGTTTACAAACAAACACAGCTTGTTGTCTTTCTGCACATTATGTCACAAGATTTAATGTCCGCTTTCTAAATGACCAGACATGTGACTCCCGTCAGTGTCTGTTCTATTTCCAACCCTGTACTTTTATACTTGTTTTGGTCAGGTGTGTGTGTGTGTGTGTGTGTGTGTGTGTGTGTGTGTGTGTGTGTGTGTGTGTGTGTGTGTCCTGTCTTATGCACCCTGCTTCATGAAAAAGTGCTTGGTGTGTGTGACGACTTGTCTGTCTTGTTCTGTGTGTAATAGGCTGGTTATTTCTTTCTATCACACACACACAGTTTACATTGTCATCAGCGATGACGCGTAATAAACGCAAAGCGTGACGCATAATAGATGCGACTTATATGGCAACGCAATGTATTTGTGGTTTTTTTCCCCCACTTTATTAGACATATTTGGACTGAATCGACTTATACGGCGGTGCGACGTGTACGGCAGCAAGTACGGTAACTTTAAGAAAGCGCTATCTGTAGCCACAACAAAACAACATGACACAATGAAATACAGTACAACAAAACCGACGTTTAACTTAGAAGCTTAAAAAGTACATTGTAAAAAAAAAAAATTAACAAAATAACCAATTAGGTAACAGTTTTTTTTAGAGAATAAGAGCATTTCAAGTTAAAAAGACCACTGAATAAGTGAAAATACAGTTAATTTTTAATTATTATTTGAAGCTGTTTCGTGTAAAAGTAACGTGATAAACTAATGCACAAAGCAAAAACTCTTCATTAACTGAATATCATAATTTAAAATGGCAGCTGCATGAACTGCTTGTTCATTTAAACTGACTATATTAAAGTTCAGAAGTCTCGCGGGCGGCAGATTAAATCTATGATTTATTGCCTCAACTTGAGCGCGGTATGAGGACTAAGCTGCTCTTCTTCCTGCTGGCATCAAATGAAAGTTATATAATCCTGCACCGAGTTATATTTAACAACAATAATCGTCTCAGATGTGCTTCCAAGGGATCATCTTAAAAAAAAAATCTAATTAAACAGGGTCCGTGCACGGTTTAATGCAAATCACTTTTGCTGGCAGTGTGGGTGAGTGGTGGGTGGAGGTGAAGAGTCTGATACAAAAGGCTTTAAACGGGCACCGTTACAGAGCGTGCTGCAGATCCACCCCTTAAGTTCTGCTGTGTGGAATGATCCTCTGTGGGTTTTTCCATCTGTTTGAGTCGGTCAGTTCTGCAGACACAGCATCACCTTCCCTGTCTGACCAGCAGCCTCCATCAGCAGCAGCTTCCTCTGCCGGGCCACACCACTGTTTATGTCTGGGCTGCAGCCCTTCAGCTCAGGCTGTGCAGCAAAACTTGTTTTTCTCTCCGGGCTCCCAAAAGCAGACGGCATCTCCACAGGCTGTTATCAGAGCCGGCCTCAGGATGTTATTAGTGAGTGAGGAGCAGACGTTTTGACACTTAACATGAGAGCAGCCAGTTTTCTCACTCCCGTTGGAGATCAACTCTGAACGTCACATGTGGAAATTACATTTTTCATGGAAAATGTTACATTAACTTGTTAGACGTGTGTTTTTGAGGATTAACTTGTTCATGGATGATTTTTCTGTTCATCCATTCTTCCGTTTTGGGTCACGGGGGTCGCCAGTGCCCACGTCCGGCAAGCACTGTGCGAGGGGCGGGGTACACCCTGGACAGGTCTCCAGTCCATCACAGGGCCACATAGAGATAAATGAGACAAACACCCATTCACTCTCTCACTCACACCTAGGGGCAATTTAGAGTTACTAATCAGCCTAACATGCATGTTTTTGGTCTGTGGGAGAAGACCCATGCATGCACGGAGAGAACATGCAAACTCCACCCAGAAAGACCCCTGGACCGGGATTTTAAACAGGGACCTGCTCGCTGAGAGGCAGCAGCTCTATCAGTTGCGCCACCGTGCTGCCCCATCTTGGGTTTATAATCTAAAATTAGAACTTTTTGAAAAATTTAGTCAGGTTTTAAATATTTAGTTTTGTTTAATGTTTAAATGATTTTGCATTGACCGTCAGGTTATTAGAAAACAGCAGATGTGAACATTTATGTTTTTTCAGCAATTCAGTGGAAGTGAAGTCGTAATCAATAATCAGAGCAATCGCTTAATTGCAATTTTAAAAAAAAATCTTTGATTAATTTTTTTTTTTAGCTTTTATTTGTTTTGAAACTAAGAACAGCCGGTGCATGAAATTCACTCAACAATCTTTCTGTTCTTTGTAACCAGTTGTGTGTCTACTTCAGTGGTTCCCAAAGTTGGGGTCATGGTCCCAAGTGTGGGTTGGGAAACGCCAAGTGTGGGGTCCTGGGAAGGTCTACATGAATCAAATTAATGTCAGAATTTCATAGACTATAGCATTTTCAGCCTTGCCTGTTGTAAATAAATAAAACAATGTTCAATTACCCTTCTGTGATATACTTGAACCAGTAAAAGTTGGTGTTACAAGTTTTTTACACTTTTATTTTGTTGGTCAAAAGCTGAAAAGTTTGGGAACCACTGGACTGACCAGTTAATCCATTTTTAAAAATATGTTTACTTTTGATAATTGGCACTAATTTTAATTAAGTTCTGTGGTTTGTTAAAGATGGTGTTCTGGCACGAACACAAGTAGGCCTGCTGTTCAGTCAGAGGCCTGTTTCTGTTCTGGCAGATCCTGATCACCACTCCATGGTGAGTTCAGGTTGCTTCCATCTGGACGCAGGTATCTGCAGCCCAGATGTGGAACGAACAAACTGAAAAACTCATTCATCCTTGTAGCGATCAGGCTACTCAACGAACAGTGATTATCTCTGTACTGGGATTTTAATGTCTTAATGTCTTGTCTAGTATGGATGTTTTGTGTGCCGACTGACTGTGAAACAATTTGCCCCTTGGGGATAATAAAGATTCTTTAACTTGTTTCAATGGAAACTTATTAAAACCTGCCTGATTAGGCCACAAAATTAGTGGTTTCCAAAACTGGGGTTGAGATCCCACTGTGGGTCCTGAAACATAAAGTTGGAAGCCGGGTCTTGACATGATTTTCAGAACCAGTTTAACAATTGATGCCTAGACACTTTTTTATTTTATTTATTTATTTATTTATTTATTTATTTATTTATTTATTGCTGTACTCGCAACAAGTAAATATGGTAAAATAGTTTGTACTTCGTAATAAAAAAATGAATTTGTTATTATGCCTTTTCTTATTTGGCTTAATATCAGTGTTTGTCAACAACAAATATTTGGGGTGACGGGTATTTGCTGAAGTAGCCTACATTTGTGGGTCAGACTCTGAAAAACTATACACTTTTAAAAACTTTGTTTTTTGCTGTCTAAATTTTGAGAAATTTCCCCAAAATGAGCTGAGCAGAGCACAAAGAGTATATCAATGCTAACACAGTAGCAACATTAGCATGGCGGTTCAAATCGAGCTAATGCTAAACTAGCACTGTTTGAGCACAGAAGTGCCAAAAATAAAAATAAAATAATCTGTCATTTTCTCTACTTTCTAGCAAAAATGAGCTACTGAAGGGTCAGTAGGGACAAAAAAAGTTACTGATGATGATTCAGAAAAGGTTTCAAGCGTAGGTTTGTCCATTTAAGCTAAGCTAAGCTAAGCTAAAGGGCTGTTGCTTCCAGCTACATATTTAAATGCAAATCTGACTATATCATCTAACTTTGACCCAAATAGTAAATGGTCTAAAAAAATAGAAAGTAATTATTTCTATTCATTTTTCCATTTTTTTCCCCTTTAAAATATCATCCCATACGTTTGCAGCCCTGAGCACTCAGAATGATTTAACATGTGAAACAACTGCCAGAACTATGTACTGCAGGCTTAAACATCTGCATTGAGAACAGATGTGGTACGGGGGCATACGAATGTACTTGAGGGTGAAAGGGTGACTAGTCTCAGTCCGGCCTCCCCCCTTCGTTCTTCCTCTTCCTCGCCTGCGTTCATGTCACCCCTGGGCGTCCTGATGGATGCTGACAGTAACGGCTGTCCTCCATCCACGGTCCTCACCCTCACCCCTTCATTTCTTAATTCTTTCATTCTTTCGTTTCCCCTGCTTCGTTCAGTGCTGACCTCTCGACCCAGCTTTGGAAGTTCGGATCCGGCGGCTTGGCTCACAGTGGGGGACACACTGTCTGCGCCTGGCTGCGAAAAAGCACATTCGGAGCGTGATCTGAAGCCCATCCAAGACCATTACTCCCTGATGCTCATTTACGTTTCTCATCGCCACGGGCACGGCACAGCACGTCTTAGGAAGATTTAAAAACAAAAAAAACAAAAGTGGTGTCAGTGTAAGCATCGACTCTTGCCCCGACTCATGAATGAAACGCCAAAGAGATGAGTCAATTCAACACCTGCGCCGAGAGAACGAGCTCACGCTGCCTCATCGCGGAGGCCTGTCACGCGTCGATCACTTTTCGTGTGCGAACCGGGTGTGGCGTTCTCGTTTCCTGTTGTGCAATTCCACAAATTTCCCGACAAAAGACAGAACTTGCTGGACTAGTTGGGAGACGGCGGTGCGGCGAACCAAAACTGGGGCGAACTCGCCCAAACGCAAGACGTTCCTGTTATGAAAGAAACTGGACAAAACAGCAGATGATGGAGAGCGAAGGGGAAAACGGTGGTGAGGGTGGGAGTGGGGGTGGGGGGGGGTCATCTTTTTGGGTTGGGACATGCATTATTCATGCTGTCAGTGGGAGCGTTGTGAAGTCACAGGAGTGTAAGTAATCGTATGTGTCACATAAATCAACAGCAATGATGACCTCGTTTTACAGCACAACTCCCTCCACCCACACGCTCTTCAAAAGGCTCCAGATGCATGGGCACACACACGCACTCACACACACACACACACACACACACACACCTTGAAATCCCTTTATTTTCTGTGGGTTACTTTGCATCTCATTAGAATAAACAAAAAAACAAACAGAAATTTTAATGTAAATATATTTCATTGGGAAGAACAACCCAGATCACAAGGAAAATGTATTTTGTGGCAACGTTACATTTTCATTGCATCTTTTGCAGACCTTTATCTTGCCACAAGTCTACGCATTATACCACACAACATAAGGACAACCCGTAAAATCTCTCCTAAATTTAAAATGTGAAATAAGGAAGCAGCTATTTTGACCAAAACAAGGAAGAATAAGGCAAATTAGCATTGTGATAGGGGCTCCATAATATTTACCTTGCACATGTGGGTGTTATTGGTGACTTAAAATTGGGAAAAATTTGGGAGAAAACAGGCAAATTTTCCAGTTGCTATGTGAGTGAAGGTTGAATGTTTGGAACTGAGTGACATTTTGGAGACTTCCTCTCACATGCAGTTATTTTTCAACAGTCGCAGCCCATTGAGACGCTGGCTCGGGCGCAAGCCTTAAAACTTTAGAACGCCTTGGTGCAACTTTTGGAATTGAAACAAACTGTAAGAAAGAACGCAAATTGCTGCTTGGAATCGCTGATTAGTACTTAAGGCATGTCCGTGAAAGACGTAGTTGTGAATCATTTACAACGTGTGCAATTTGTGTGATATTCCTGTGAATAACAAGCAAATATATTTGTTTTGATTTAGTCCCAAAGTGTCTTACACACGTCTCAATCTGGTTGCAGTTTGTCACAGACTTGTTCTGTTTTTGTCTCCAGTTCAGTCACAGGTTTCCCCAAGTTGCTCCAAATTTCTGGTACTTTTTGACTCATGGAAACTAAGTTGAAAAAGTCCAACAATGTTCAGTCAGGTCATCTGGACGGTTTCTTTTTTGCTGAGATGTCTCGTCCTTCATCTGAAGGACTTCTTTAGTCCGAGAAGTCACAAACAAGCTGGAGTTCCACAAATACCACACTCCCATAGTGGAAAAAAAAAAAAACAACAACACTGAAGAAGTTCTTCGAATGAAGGACGAAACATCTCAGCAAAAAAGAAACCTTCCAGATGACCTGACTGAACATTGTTGGATTTGTAACCTGGATTATTGAGCATGAACTTTGGTAAATTGAAAAAGGGTTGGGATGAATTCCAGATGTTCTTGACTGACTTATGTTTTGCAGATTTTTTTAAATATTCATAATTTCTGTGGTGTGAAAGGGAGGCCCTGCAACTCAAACCAGGAAATTGAGAACCCTTGTGACTCAGTGTGGGGAAATATGACTTTTATTTTGGCGCCTTTGCAAAATTATTCTTAAAATATGTCCTTGAATTTTTTTTAAAGTTTCCTTTAAACATTAATGATGTGTCTGAAATAACATTTCCTAATCCGTGCACGCTCTAAATGTTTCCCTCATCCATCTCACTGAATGCCATAACAGCTTCCCATTGAGTTCTGCAGAACTCATCAGTTTTAACTGGGTTTGTTTAAACAGGGAATTGTCTAAAACACGCAGGGCACTGGTTCCAGAGGACCAGGATTTGGATGTAAAAATGAAAGTCAATGGTGTCTGGTGCACTGAGCACCAAATTATGTGACCAGTCTCTGTAACAACTTCTTCTTCCAGCTGTTTCCTCGTCAGGGGTCACCAGAGCGAGTCATCCTCCTCCATCTCACTCCGTCCTCTTCATCCTCTCTCCTCACTCCAACTACCTCCATGTCCTCTCTAACTGCATCCATATATCTCTTCTTTGTCTTTTTCCTGGCATCTGCATTTCGAACATCCTTCTACCAATATACCCACTGTCCCTCCTCTGGACATGTCCAAACCATCTC
>JARVGS010000548.1:13512035-13530389 GCA_031762315.1 Hypsolebias antenori | reverse complement strand
CTGTACTTCATGTTCAAATGCAGTGTTTTATTTGCATAATATCTCTAAAATCTCATTTCGCTTTTTGTTTTTTCTTGATGTTAAACAGTTTTAATGGTGGTTTAGTATTAAGTATAATGTAAAATAATGCCAGATATTGAAAGTTCTACATATTCTGGAAAAATGTGCTGAAGCACCTGGCCATAGGACATTTTCTTCCTATTTTCTAGTGAAAAACAAGTAAAAAATGCCAGGCGGAAATTTGAGACTTAGGTGTTAAAGGGTTAAAGGGAAAGGTATTAACACCCCACACACAAAATAAATGGCACTGTGTGCAGCTATTGAAAGTCAATGGGAGGTGTGATGACGTCACTGTGAGGCATTCGTAGGCGTTCGTAAGTCAGAGTTGCCGTAAGTCGAGGGCGCTGTAACTCGAGGACTACCTGTACATCCATCTCTTTGTGGTTTGGCTCATCCACAAACAGGAGAAGTCCAGACTGCAGTGAACAATCAGGTCAGCAGAGAGGATCATCGGGGTTGACCTTCCCTCAGGCCAGGACTTGTACAGGGTTAGGATCAGGAAAAGGTCTGGTAACATCTCTGCAGACCCCACATGACCTGGACACAAACTGTTCAGACTTTTACCCTTAGGTTGGTGCTACAGAGCGCTAATTGCAAAAACCAGCTGCCACAGAAACTCTTTCTTCCCGCAGGCGATCTCTGATGAACTCTAAACACCAGGATCACGTGACTCTGCATGGTCATGGTGTTTAACCTGCTTTCTTTTCCTTCAGTGTATTAAAAAAAGCTGTATATACTAATACATGTACATGTTTATTTTATCCTCAAAGATTATACAAGTTATACATGATGTCTGGACGCTGTGAGCGCTGAAACCAAAGTCAGGTTCCTCGTCTGTGCACACAACCAGCTCTGTGAGTTTCAGCAGGTTGGGTGTGGTGCCATCATCTTTTTGTTTCCTCAAAATGGAGTTAATGAAGCTCAGTGGCAAGATCAGGGTTCTGGGATTTATTTTACAACTCAACCCAGTAAACCTCTCCACACCTTTGTCTCTGACCAGTGTGGAGAGATTCTTGGCCTTCATGATGTCCATTGCTTGGTGGCAGCCCTCACTCACTAAGTGTTGGACTGATAAGCAGGTGTTTTATTTACATCATTTGACACTTAAATCGCACACATGAGACTTATTGAACAATGTGGCTTCTGAAGGCAAAGCAATGGGACTGATTGTGCAGGATGCACCAATTTTTAGGTCTAAATTATTTTAAACAAGCTCAACCCCATTTAATCTCATTAATCTGGTGTATTTTAGGAGAATTGCTGCTTTTAATTCAATTATGTTCCAGGTTGAAGAGCAACAGAATAGACAAATTATCAAAAGGGATGAAAAAATGTTGCCATTAAACTGCATAAAGAGGCAAAAATATGACTTATCAGATCATCAAAGTTCAGACAGTCAACAGAATATAACATTCCTGAAATGTATCATCTGCAGTGACCTTTAATAAGTGCATGAGGTCACTCTGAAACTGCAGCTGACCACCGACTGAAACTACTTCTGTTTTTCTGTTTCCCCTGATGTTTTCCCTCCCTGACAGGAGACCGGACCAGAACACCACCCCACAGTTTCACAGGGCTTGGTGCCAAACTGGGTAGAGGAGGAACCCAAGGTACGTCTGATGCCGCGTTATAATTCATTAGATTGTGGGTTTAATCTGTTCAGCAAACAAAGAAATGCACATCGCAAATCAATAATCCACACTGAACAGAGCTTGACTCAGTCAGCTTCGCTCTGAAGGTGTTGCTCTGAATTCAAAAATTAACTATGATTATGCCACATTGATGTCATTGCCATTATCTCACCATCAGCTTCACGCTCGCAGTGTTGAATCTGGATTTGTCAGATTTTTCAGGGGATGTAAAGGCAGCTGCTGTCGAGTGGCGTTACGATAAGAAAAATCAAGTGTTTCTGGAGTTTCTGGTGTTTCAGCTGTTTTGTCTTTAACCGCTTCTTTTTTTTATGGTGACTCATGTGTTGTTCCCAGAACTGACTGATTGCAATACAAATAGAGCGCAGGCCTTTATAAACACATACTTTGTACTAGAAACTACAAGTTTTTGTGGGATAAATTACTCAGAATGGCCACAGTTCAGTAATTACATTATCTGCAGCATCTTTCTTGCTGAGATCACTTGGTTGGGATGGACTCACTGCAGTATGTACACCAAAATATAATTTTGAGCATTTAAATAAGCACTGAAGGGGAAAATAAAGTCAAAGTTTCTTTATTTGTCATACGCACCACATGTGGTACATGTGGTGGAATGAAATTGTGTTCACAGGGTCCCGGTTACATCCAACAAAAGTATGAATTGTAAAAGAAAATAAGTAAGATCTAAGATATGAACTAAGAAAACCGTTAAATTAAAAATATGCTAAGTACTAGAACAAAAACAATACACCTAACAGAAGCAAATAAGATCCTTGAACTAAAAGAACTTATTCCAGAGGGCTTGAATGATCCTAAATGGTCACACAATGGCCGACACAGAGCTCTTGCACGTCATATTGGTGAATATTTTATTTGTCTTGCGTTTTATTTAACAACTTAGAAATAAAACGTGCAAATGATACACTAAAGGATGCAACTCTGTTGGGAAAAGTGTGCTGTGATTTTTGGTGGTGGTACGCTGCTGCATAGCGTGGGCAAAAAATTAAGAACGCTAACAGAAAAATAATAATGGGCGCCCTCTTTGGAGCTCTGTCACTCAGTAGGAACATCATTCAAAGTATAAACGCGTCATGGAAAGTTGGACTTTACTGGTCTGCACAATCACAGTTTTAGTTTTATTATTTTCTCACTTTTTTAATTTTTACACAAAATGTCGACCTGTTGATGATGTCACAATAACTTTTAAGCAGTTTGATTTTTATAAACAAAGATTTTTTACTCTGATAACTCTTTCTGGTGCATATACAAACTATGCATCAAATCATAGTTTTGTCTTCTTTCACCCGTTGTGTCGTCGACTGCTTTGGGGTCAACGGTTTTCTCTCAAATCCCCCCATAACGCAGAGTTCACAGCCAAGCTTCAATAGAGCCTAACCTGCCTAAATAAAGGTTGAATGCGTTTTAGCTCAGAGTATCTCCATTAAAACTGGAAGGCTCTTTTTTCATGTGATCTATACACTTCATTCTGGTAATTTAAGCTTATTTCTGCCTTTTTAGCTACTACTGTATTCAGCTATTTATTTATTTATTTATTTATTTATTTATTTATTTATTTATTTATTTATTTATGCCTTTTTTTTTCCAGACATTTTTTTCCAAGTTTTTTTGTTCATTTCTGGTTCCGTCTGGTAATTTAAACTTCTTTCTGATTTTTTTTTTAGCTACTATTCAGCTGTTTTTCCTACGAATTTCTGCTTTTTTGAGATAATTTACTTGTGCTAATTTTACTTCATTGGGCCCTATTGTCCTTGCACTACTTCATTTGGTAATTTAAGCTTATTTCTCCTTTTTTGCTACTGTTCAGCTGTTTTTTGTTTTGTGTTCAAATTTCTGTTTTTTTTTTCCTTCTGTTTTTTCCACTTTTTTGTACTCATTTCTGATCTTTAAGCCTAAATGAGCACATTCTTCTGCAATAAGCACTCACACTGCATTTGTGCAGGAAATAAAATTTCTCTAGTTAATATTTCATTCAGTCGTCTGCCACTCCCATTTTGAACGTTTTAAGATCTTACTTGTAGTTTTTGCACAGTGACTGTTCGTTTGAGCCTTATTTTCTGTCTGCCTCTCATTAATGAGGCCTGTGGTTACCATGGTGACCACAAAGGTTGTGACTTTATCCTTTCTTTACATCGCGGTTGTTGTTTTTTTTTTTTACCTGTACAGTTCATACATCAAAATAAAAGGCAATTTTTTCTGAATTTGGGGTGGATTTCTTGGGCCGCAGTGAAACTTGTTAGTTCAGTTTGTAATTTTATTTGCGTAAATAAATCAAAGCAACCAAATTATGTTTTCCTGATGGGTAAAAACACGTGCAACTGGAGACAGAGGTCATCGAAAAGTGTCAAAAAACACAAAAATGTGAGTCTGAAGTTGTTACTGTGAAAAGAAGACGAACTGTTTTAATAAATAATGATCCCGATAACAATGTGAAGGCCGTGGAAAAAGTAATACGGTGAGAAAACACTTACTCGTATTGATGGTCAATGTGTACCTAAATTCAAAACATTTTTTTAAAAACAGGTGATTGCTTCTATTTACGATGTGTGCTTTGTTTACAGACAGAGACAGCCGAAGTGACTAAAATAATAATAGCTATAATAAATAAGTCAATTGCGATGATCTGTTCGGGATCAATTAATCAAACCATTTTGATGTATCGATATATATATATATATATTCATGTTCAAATCTGTTGAGTAATGCAGATAAAAGCACTTTGTTTACATTGAGCACGTGCATTTCAGAATTACATATCAGCATCAGATGTCACTCAGGTTTATCTTTTTTTTTTTTCTTTTGGGCACATTTAAACATAAAGTCAACTATGAGGTTTTTTTAAAAATGGTTTGTTCTAGGAGCATGTCTGATCTTTATTGCTTTCCAGAGTTTAGTCTGGTCCCATCACCTCTCATCTCCCTGCCTGGTGGCTGGAGGAGGACAGCACCTCCTCCTCCTCCTCGTCGTCCATCCCATGCCAGGGGATGGTCGCAGGGAAGGGCTCGGCTTCCTGCTCCAAGGAGGAACCGGTGCGCCTGGATACCCAAATATGGAGCGGCCCGGCTCAGTTCGGATTGCGTAAATCATCTATTATATAGCTCCCTGGTCCGGTGGAACCGCTGCCTCACTTCTTTAAGAGCCTCAACAATGGAGGATCACCTGAAGCCCTCTGAAGCTGCAGTACTTTTCAAACCACATTAAACAGATTTAAAATCAAATAAATTAAAAATAGATAAATAAAATTAAGTGTTCGGATGAGTTCTGCTTCACCTGGACTGAGTTTCCTCCGGCACCGATGGAGGCCCGGTCTTGTTTACGTTCGCTCTTACCGGCATCGACGTCATCGTGTGACAGTCAGGGGGGCGGGGCGCGCGGCGGGGAGCAGCCAATCAGCGCGCTGCGTCCTGACAGCTGTTATAAGCGAGCGGAGCGCGGCGGCTGCTGGTAATGAGGAAACCGCCTGACAGGGGAAGTAACTGCACGCGAGAGGATTGAAAACACCTGAATTAATCTCTGGACTGCGCTTTGAATTCGACTAAAGGTACAAACCGACGTCTTGGTACAGTACAGTTCCACTGTTTTGGAAGGTTTTTTTTTTTTTTTTTCTGTTTTTAGCTGTGGACTTTGCGCTGCGGCTCCTCCGGGACACTGAGGAGCGTCTCGGTGTCTCTCTTGTGTTTGACTGTCTTGATTTGAATTATGTCCACAATAATGGAACAGCCTTTTTATGACGACTCGTTTCTCTCTGCTTATGGCCACCCAGGCGCAGCGCTGCCGGACTACAAGCTGCTAAAGCAGAATATGAACTTGAACTTCTCCGATTCTTATCGGAACCCGAACCTCAAGGCTCTGCGCGCCGACGCGGACTTCTACGCGGCGGGGCCCGCGGCGGACGTGGGCTCGCTGAAGCTCGCCTCCCCTGAGCTCGAGCGCCTCATCATCCAGAACAGCAACGGGGTCATCACCACGACGCCCACGCCTGCGCAGTACCTGTACGGCCGCGGGATCACCGAGGAGCAGGAGTGCTTCGCGGAGGGCTTCGTGAAAGCTTTGGACGACCTGCACAAGATGAACCAGATGGCGCCGCCGAACGTGTCCATCGGCGCCGCCGGGGTGGCCTGCGCGCCCCCGTCGGTGTACGGCGCGTCCGTGCAGCCGGAGCCGCTCGAGTACACCACCCTGAGCAGCTGCACCGCGAACCCGAACTTGTCCTCGGCAGCCAGCTACCCCTCCACCACCATCAGCTACCTGCCGCACCACCAGTACCACCAGCACCCGCAGGCCGTTGCGCACGCGTCCCATCACTTCCAGCACTCCCTGGCCGGAGCCGGGTTCCACTCGCAGCGGTTCGGGGGCCTGAAAGAGGAGCCCCAGACTGTGCCCGACATGCAGAGCAGCGACAACGGCTCCCCGCCCATGTCCCCCATCGACCTGGAGAACCAGGAGCGCATCAAGGCGGAGCGCAAGCGGCTGCGCAACCGGCTGGCGGCGTCCAAGTGCCGGAGGCGCAAAATGGAGCGCATCGCGCGCCTGGAGGACAAGGTGAAGGTGCTGAAAACTGACAACGCGGGGCTGTCGAACACCGCCTCCCTGCTGCGGGAACAGGTGGCCCAACTCAAACAGAAAGTCATGACGCACGTGAGCAGTGGCTGCCAGCTCATGTTAGCGCCCAAAGTCAAGTCCTACTGAAGAGATGAAGCACTTTTTAAATACAAACACTGGACCCGAGCTGGACTGAAACACAAAACATGGCTGTGTGTGTGTGTGTGTGTGAGAGAGAACTGAACCAGAATCTGGAAAAATGAAACAGTCTGCACAATAATAATAATAATCCAAAAGATTACAACACTTGGACATTTTTAAGTTTTAAAAGCAGCTTTGCCTGTTTACATTTCTGTGTTGTTGCCGTTTGTGCTTTTTAATGCAAGTTATTTCTGTCATTTGAGCCTGTTTCTTTTTGCTACTTGTACAGTTAATATTTAAGTAAATGAAATTAAAAGTGTTTTCTTAAAAAAAAAAAAAAAACTTTTTAAAATGTGTTTTTGGGAAGTCTGGTCGTAGTTCTCGTAAACATGACCGCACTGCTGGTCTCTGATCAGAAGTTGTTAAAACGTCCCAGCGCAGGATTTCCCCCACACCCACTTTCGACGTACGTGACGTCAGGCCATATATGGTAAACGCTGCCGGCTGACGTCATATCGCGACAAGGTTTCCGGGAACTCCCTCCTACGCTGCCAGGAGCAGTAGCGCGCGCTCCCTTTCCACCGCAGTCAGGTTTGTCAATGAGTGGTTTGTTTGGAGGGAAGGGAGTTTCCCTCAATATCTGCTTTCAGTTTCCCAAAACAAGACAGAAAAACAAAAAGTTCCAAGTAAACAGACTGTCTGAAAACAGGCGGAAAGAAGGCGTCGAAAACTAAACGGGAGCTTAAAAATAAAAGTTATGTTTAGTAGCGGGCTAGCGTATCTGGTAACAGTTGAAATACAGAAAAGGGCTGAAATCTGCTAAAGATGAAACAAAGTTCTTACAGCAGCTGAACTACGGTGGCCCCGAGGTTTAAAACGAAATTGCATTTGAAAAAGCACAACAGCAAAACAGTGAAAATGGGGCTCAAAAGCTAGCAAAACAGCAAAAAGGGTAGCAAGAGGCGCTAAAGCTAGCTAAATCTAACTAAAGGGTAGCAGAGACTAATGTAATAAAAGGCTGTCTAAAAGCTGAAACCTAAAGTAGATAAAAATTCTAAACTAAAAGGCTAAAAGTTTTTTTAATTCAACTTTTATTTATATAGGTTGGTCTCATCGAGCCATGAGGACTCATTTTCAAGAGAGACCTGTTTTAGACATAAAATACAGCCATCAATACAGTAAAAATGCAATTAAAATAAAAGTTACAAAACAAATCACGGTGGCATTTAAAACTAGTTCAAACACTAAAAACATTTGTTTTGTTTCTATTGACCTTATCAAATGTTTAAAATGCCCTAAAGAAATTAAGGTGGACAGCTTCAGTTCACGTTGCAAGGTGTTCCAAGTTAGAGTAACAAAATATGTTTTTGCCAAGTTCAGTCTGCACTGAGGGGACACTGCAGGTAATGATGTCCTGAGAGTGAACGCTGTAGCTGTACTGACATGAAATGTAGGATATATAACGCAGCAGCATGCAGACCAAGGAGGGATTTATAGATGAAAATGAGCCAGTGTCAGAGCCTATGTGCAGATAATGACCAACTGACCTGAAATGTTGGCTAAAATAAATGTAAGATTAGATAAGCCGCAAAGGAGAACAAGAATCTAAAGAATCAACAAGATAGCTAAAAGATAATGTAGTAAATCTATCTAAAATGTGGCAAAAGGCTAGATAAATTTATGAGAAAGGAAGGTAAAAGCTAAAGCAGCAAAAGGCTAGATAATAGCTAAATGTAGTACAAGTTAGCTAAACCTTTAGGCTGGCTAAAAGTAGCAAAACCTAATAATGTGAAAACAGCTAAATGTCAGCTAAAAGTTAAGTATGAACCGGCTAGCTAGAAGTAGTAAAAGCTAGAATTTAAAAATCGTTGAATGGTGGGTAAAAGCTATGAAAGGCTAGCTAACGGCTAAAGGTGACAGTCAAAAACAAAAAGTGAAGAGCTGCTGCATGTTTGGATTCATGAATGGCTGAAGTGATTACTAAAAGTGAATTAACATGAAAACGTGTGAATGTTGTAAATATTCATACTCGAGACTGAAGTTTGTAATTGATGTAAAATAATGACATTAAATGGTTGTGAAATCAGAATATTATAGAGCCTGTTATTTTATAGTGTTCCTGAAGCCACAGACTGCAGAAATGTATTTAATCTGCAAAACTAAAACACTAAAATGACATTTCATAAGTTTTTGCAAAAAGAACAAAAGCTCTTAAAAGTTTAATGTCACTGATTGGCTCAGACCTGGAAAATGAGAAACCGTAGTTAAATTACCCACAGAGGCTAAACTGTCACCAGTGTAACGCATTAAAATGTAAAAAGCCTTTACCTCCTTGAAAACTCAACTACGCCCATCTTTTATCATCAGCACAAACCCTTATTTGTAGGTAAATTTTAGAAACAAAATCCAATTTAAAAAAAATTTAAATTTTGAAATAAATTCATCTTCATACTCTCAGACCTGGAAAACACTAAAACGTGACGCGTTGAACCCTCCAGTTTTAGTTTAGTGAAATAGAAAACCAAAAGCCAGGTGTAAGCCGTGATGATTCAGGTTAGAGCAATAAATACCCATAAATAGGACAGCTACAAGTCTAAATAAACATTTTATCCAATCTTTCCCAATGAGACTCTGCCGTTTGGCAAAAACAAGTTGTGAGTCAACAAACCACAACAACTCCAATGTTAGGCAAGACTTTGCAGCTTTGTGACGTTCTCAGATCTTCAGCCAGGCAGGCTAGAAAAAAAAAAAAAAAAGCCAAAGCTGCTCAAATAAATCAGTTCCAACATATCTTTTTGGAAGCATCCTTAAAATTCAGATCATCTGCTCAAACGAACGGTTTAGTTGGATTACACTGCCACCTACTGGTCATTAATGAAATGACACGGCATCATTCCACAAAGACACTTGAATGTTAATTTTCCCAGTTTTATTAAAGATGGTAGCAAATCATTAGTGTCAGCAAGGAAAAAAATACTTTCTCTGAACAAATCTAAACTTTCAGTGCTCAAGACTTAGAGGTTTGTCCCACCAACTTACAAAGATAAGTATCTGTTGACGAGGATCTCTAGAGGAATTTAACAGGTTTAGATCTGACGCAGCCTTGGGGGGGGGGGAGACACGTCTCATATGAAGTGCTGAGCTCTGGACACGAGCTGGACCGAAGACCTTCACGTTTACTGCTTTGAGAAGAACTCTTTGCTCTTTGCTACGTCGGGGACGATGGTGTCGCTCCCAGGTTTCCAGCCGGCGGGGCACACTGTGACGAGAAGGACAAGGTTCGTCTGAGCTGCCTTTCAAAGCTGATAAACTTTATACTGTCTATGAACAAAGTCCACATGGGAATGCCCAGAAGGATAAACCTGTAACCACGACCGTTAAACTGAACACTGCTTTAAAGGTGTGATAATTTAACTTTAAATTTGAGAAATGACATGTGAAATGTTATGGCTTTGAAAATTCTCGAGCTTCAGTACCACATAAAGACTTGACTTGTGTCCATAACTGAGCCTGTGCACGTTTGTTGACTTAAGAGTTAAATGGTTTTGTCATTATCTTTGTCTTTTTAAAGAAAAGACTCACCAAGAATAGTTATTTGAATCACCAGAAGTGATCAATTTTAACATAATGTGAAAATAGTCAGATAAAACGATTGCAACTTCTATACAATTAAATTTTGAGCCCGCAAACAGTCTCTGGACACTGAACAGGAACCACGTTCAACATTTTGACATTTTTTAAGTCAAATACTGCCAGTTGATCTGCGAGATGTTCAAATAAAGAGAGTTCATGCACAGAATTAACCCTCCAATGTTAAATGTTTTGCTCTTTTGTATTTTTTAAGTGAGCAAAGGTTCAAGGATTAGCTGAAGGTCATTCAAAGCTCGACAGCTGCAGCTTCTACACACCCGACTGACCGGCCTCTGCTAAACCTGAAGACATTCCGAGCAGGTTACTCAATTATTTAAATCAGGTGTGTTGAAGCAGGGAGACAGCCAAGTAGGCCACGAGGACCAGGGTTGGAGACCTCTGGTGAACAAGAATAGTAGCTCAAGACTGAACTCTTAATTATTCAAAATTTAAAAAACGCATACCAGAGAAACAAAAAGGAGCAGAATACTTCCAAATAAATTGGCTCATAATACAAATGTACCTCCTCGTTCAGCTCCTGGCTTCTTGTCCATTTCTGGATTGATTTTAAAGATTTTATTTCTCGCTTTAAGTTTTAACACATCTGGCTCCATCATACTTTTGTGATCTCAAGATCTACTGCAAAAAACCTGCGTCTACCACTAGCCTCACTCGGCGACAGATACTTCTACAATAACAGTTTACAGAGCTTTACATGCAACAAATACTACTAGATTCCACGATAAATACTACTACAAAAACTAAAGTTTACAGACCTTTACATGCGACATACCACTAGACTCGGCGACAAATACTACTACAAAAACTAACAGTTTACAGAGCTTTATGTGCGACAAATACTACTAGAAGCAGACCACTAAGACTTCTTCAATCTTTAAGACCAATCTTTTACCCTGGGGTTTGATTCTGGCAGATTTGAGGTCCAGCTAGAGCTGATGGTTTTTATCTTCTACAATTTGTTTTAGTTTATTTGTACCTCTAATATTTTTGTTTTGTCCTGTTTTACCCTTACGTTTGAATTGAAAAGCACTTTGGTCAGATTTGCTTTTATAAATCTGTGCTCAGTTGTGCTCTGGAAATGTTCCCAAAAGCTAAAAGTTTAATTTTGTGCGGAACATTTAGTAGCGTTGCTTCAACCGGTGTTTCTCACCTTCTCCATATTTGTCAGTGTGCTGGAAGGCCTGAACCAGACGCAGGGTCTCGTCCACAGAGCGACCCACAGGCAAGTCGTTGATGGTGATCTGCCTCAAGATGCCCTTGTCATCAATCACAAACAGACCCCTGAGAGCCCCCACACAAAATAAGTTGGGTAACAAGATCAGATCCAGTCATTAGACAGTGACCAACAGCCTCACAAAGATCTAACGGACCTGTATGCAATGCCTTCATCCTCCTTCAACACGCCGTAGTCTCTGGAGATGGACTTTGAGAGATCTGCAACCAGGGGGATCTTCATGTTACCCAGACCTCCTTGTTTCCTTGGTGTGTTAATCCTGAAGGCAAAAGCAGAACTTCAGTATTAAATAAAAACTATTTACAGGCCAGTAATGATAAAAATATCAAAGCTCCAGTGCTCTACAGCTCAAGAGCTTCATTCCTGATTCATTTCAAACGGTGGCTCTTGACAGAAGGTTGTCCTGCCGAGTCAGAAACATTTAATATAAAGCTGGTTTTGTCTGCACATTTGTGAAGTTATCCTGTAGACACCTGAATCTAATTAATTATTTAGAATCAAAAACTTGTCAGGGACCCACTTATAAAAAACAGAAAAATAAATAAAGTGTGCTGAAGCAGGTGTTAAAATAAAACAGGACTCCTCACACATTTATTGAGGAGGGAACAAACTGACCCAGAGGCCGTTGGTTTATCACCACCTCGCAGAGAGCCCGTGACAGGAGATAAACTGGGGTGGGTGCTGCTTTTAAGTCGCCAGAATCTTCAACTGTGGACATTCTGATGCAACATTTATTTTCAAACCTTCCAGTAAAAAACTGCTTCAAATTTCTCAGTACACTCCACAAGTCAGATACCCTGAAAATAATCCACTAATCCCACCTGCTGACCGCCGGAGACCATCCCCCCCCCACTAGTAGAAATTCTTACCATGCCAAATGGCTGAAGTGGGAGTCGACGGAGCAGCCGATGACCTCGCAGCCAATACGGCGAAACTCCTCTGCTCTGTCGCTGAAAGCGATGATCTCAGTCGGGCACACGAAGGTGAAGTCCAAGGGGTAGAAGAAGAAAATCAAATATTTCCCTTAAACATACAGAGAAGGGGGGGGGGGGGGGAAAGGGTCAGTATTTGTTGAAATACCAACAAAAATATAAAAATGAACTAACAAATCCTTGATTTGCATCAAACGGTTGCAAAACAAAACAGGAATACCTTTATAGTCTGACAGCTTGATTTCCTTGAACTGCCCATCAACCACAGCGGTGGCCTTAAATTCTGGAGCGGGCTTGCCAATCTGAGCGTTTCCGGATGACATGATGTTAGCGGTACACACCTGAGGGAGATACAGCTCAAATATTCAGCTCAGACTAACTGGGGGAAAAAAAAAAAAGTATGGATGAATCCAAATGGGTGGAAAAGTAAACCATTTGTGCAAATATATAAAAAAGACCCCCAGTTTAACAAAGAAAAAACAAATAAACTTGACAAATCTCTGTAGAGCTAAATGCTCAAAAGTACTTGTTCACCCTTAAATGGTCACATGCAAGTCATGATCCACCAGCAGGGAACAAAGGCCTATTAGACAGATTACATAAGAAGCCCAAACCCTCAGAGGTTCCTTATGAATAATGCGCGTTTTAAATCATGATCTGCTGCTGATTTACCATGCATATATACATTATAGATATATTAAGTGCTAAACTGAAGCACTGACTCGTTCCTTGTTGACTGGGATGCACTGCAAAGTGCTTCAATAAATGTGTAGCTTTGAATGCAAATATGACTTCTGGCCACCAACCTGCGACCCTTGGTTTAGGTTTTCAGTCACTCAGCTAATCGCTGGTCAAAGTTCAACAGAGTTGTAAACGGCGTTACATTAAACGTAATGCTATTAAAATTTAGTATTTAGAAACAAACCAGGAACCAACTGACTAGGGCTCCCAGGAATGTGGCCCACAGGAACAAAGACTCAGAAACACTTCAAAGATGAGCTAACCGCACACACAGGCTAGCTAACATGTCGTTAGCTTAATCTAATAAACTGGTTCTTTTTTGTTTAGTTTCACCAAAACACACTCTGTTCGAGCTGTGCGAACACACGGCTAAAAGTAAAATGTTACACTTCTCTTTTTCTACTAACCTGTGTTACGAAAAGCCTTTAAGAACTTGGAGGCGGAAGCCTGCGACTGGCAGAAGAGGGACGAGAAGGAAGGAGGGTTCACGCGCAAGAAGTACCGTCAGGTAGCTGCCGTCCCGGAAGTGCAGATTCAACACTTCAAAGTAAAAGCGAGCTAGATATAATGTACTGTAGTACTGTAATTAAAAACCTTGAAACACAAAAAGAGGGATACTAAGAATTTAACAATTAAATGATACATTTAATTGTTATGCTTGTATTGTGTGTTTATTTATTTCATTTTGTCACATCCTGTCCTCCATACAAATACACCCATTAATTTATTGAAGCTGAATCCTGCCGGCCCTGCTGACTAAGATTTAATTATTTATGCATTTATTTACTGTATTTATGAGCATTGCAAAGTCTGACCATGATGTGACGCCTTTTTCTGTGTAGACTAGTAGTAACTTCAGCTCAGGAAGAAAAATACAGTATTTGTAAACACTCAAGCAGACAGTCATCAAGCCTATTTTAATTAATTTTGTTTAACTTAAAATATGTGCCCTAACAGAATCATTTATACATTTACTGTATATGTCCCAAGATATCCTTGTAAAAGAGATTAATAATCTCAATAGATTACTGTCCTGGTAAAATAAAAGTATAAATAAAAAAATAAATGAAACGTCTATGAGTCTTATGGTATCCACATTATTATTAAATAAAAAATGCACATACATGATAAAAAAAAAAATTTTTAATTCAATACTGTGTAAACAGTTTTTAGTGGATCAACCAGTTCCTTGAAAAAGGCCTCTGCTTTTATTTTGACAAACAGTAGCGTCAAAAGAAAAACACACCGCGCTACTTCCGCTTAGCCTGGTGGGTTGGAGACCGCTGCACAGAAGCAGGCTTTTTTAACGTTTCTTTGGTAAAAGAAAATTCATTATTGTAAATAAATGTTTCACATGTATTTATTCTCGAACGGTTAAAATGTAGTAGTGTGCTGAAGTTTTTCTGAAATACGACGCGCCGAGAGTATCACGCGGTTAATGGTAGCGTTTGGAGTAAAAAAACAAAAAGAAGCCAAGTTTAGCTTTAACTTACAAAATTAGTCGGTGCATTGTACTGCTAAATCATTTAATATAATTAGCTAACGTGCGATGAGCGGAGTTGGCATGTGGATTTTATTACAAGGTGATAAATATTTAAAATCTAACACTTGTAAAGATATTTTTCAACGAGCGGCTGTCATCGCGATATTTCGTTGTTCTCGCGATATTTTATGTGCTTGAGTCTCAAACAAACTTGGTGTTTCTGTCAGATTTTTACTAGATGTAATGGTTTGTAAACGTTGTAGTTTGCGTTAGACATGGTGTTAATTACTCTGTGATATTTATTTGCTTGCAGATTTTACAGGAAAACAACTTGTTTCAGCTAAATAAACACCAGCACAGTGACATTTTTCTATGCACATGGACTCACAAGGTTTGTATAACACATAACTTAAACTACCTGTAATTGCATTAGACTAAAAACATATTTAGTAAACATAATCATTCTCGTTTATCTAATCAAATATGGATGCATTTGAATAAAATTTCGCTGAATATATTCTAGAGCCAACCCTATTGCTGACACATAAGTGACTATAAAGCAGCCAGTTTGACAGATATTAAGAGAAAATTTAGTGTGGTAGTAGCCAGTATTCATAACTGATTAACTAATTCTGCTTGAAACATTTGGATCAACCCAACTCAAGAACTCAGTCTCCTCAAACACGTTTGGAAACATTTGTGTTGATCAGTTTTTTGTTTTTTTTTGTCCTGTTTAGAATATAAACCTTGTCCTCATTAATTTCCTTGACTCTGATTTAAGTTATTCCTTTTGTTGTCTATTAACAATCTTCAGTATGAACCCACCCACAGCAAACTCCGAGCCAGTCATTTGTGAGGTCTGCGGGGCGTACTTTGAGAACAGAAGAGGCCTCTCCAGCCATGCTCGCCTCCACCTCCGCCAGCTCGGTGTAACGTTCACAGAAAACAGCGGGTCTCCCATAGAGCTGCTCTACCAGCTCATTGAAAAGAAAGACGGCTCTGCAGAGGTTTCAGAACTGAATGACTCTGCTTCTGCGTCGACTCCTCCCAAAAAGGCTGATGGCCAGTTGGAGTCCAAGATGTCACCAGTGCAGGAAGACTTTGTGTCTTTCTCCAAGTCGGGGGGGAGAGTCTTATCAAAGCTGCAAAAGAGTGATCATCAGGAATCTCCATCCAAGCTGAAAGAGCAGAGAGCAAATCTTCTCCCCTCATCTCCTTCTTCTCTGATGCCACATGAAGGCAGCAGCTCTTCATTTTCAAATCAACAAACCAAGCCGCTGTGGGCGCCTTTGGAAACTGATGCTCCAATCACTTTAGGTACGTTAAACCTCCTCCACCTTACTCTGTTCTCTGCGTCCTCTGTCCTCACTCCAACTACCTCCATGTCCTCTCTAACTGCATCCATATATCTCCTCTTTCTCTTTTTCCTGGCAGCTGCATTTCTAACATCCTTCTACCAAAATATACCCACTGTCCCTCCTCTGGACATGTCCAAACCATCTCAGTCTGGCCTCCCTAACTTTATCTCCCAGTTCTTTCTCCTGTCTTTTTGCCAATGCCTTAATTTTTACAACCCCAATTCTGACAAAGTTAGGATGCTTTGTTGAATGTAAATAAGAACAGAAAGCAATGACATGAAAAAGTCCTAAACTCGTATTCTATTCACATTGGAACATATTAAACACATCAAATGTTTAATTTTAAGAAATTGTACAACTCTTATTTAAAAATAAAAAAAATTGTTGTAACAATTGAAGGCTGTAAAAGGGCATGGTACACATAAAAAACAGCAGGAGGAGCATTTTGCAACTGATTTAATTGGTAACCAGTCAAGAGGACTGGGTATAAAGAATGTTTTATTAGAGAGGCTGAGTCTCTCAGAAATAAAGACTGGCTGGTCTGTGAAAAACTAATCTCAAAATAGTTGAATAATTTCAGAATAATGTTAACATCAAATTGGAAGTACGTTTAACACCCTGTCATCTACAGTTTGTAACATCGTCAGATGATTTGAAGAATCTGGAGAGAGCTCTGAGCTCAGGACAGTATCATAGTGGTAAACATGACCTGTGGTGAACATGACATGTTGCTGCTGTAAAGTTCAATATTAATTTATTTTCCCAAAATGGTCCAATTAGTTTCAATATATATGCATTTACTATGTTCCACTAAAAATTAAATGTGATTTTTTTTTATGAGTTGTCAATCATCTCATTCTTGTTTTTTTTATTTACTGGTATTTACATCTTACACAATGTCCCAACCTTCTTGGAATCGGGGTTGTATCATTTTGTACTTGTTTCTGTTTTATTACAGCTTCTGTCTCCAATGATGAGGTCCATGTTTGTCAGCTTTGTGGCTCCTGGTACGAGACCCGAAAGGGTCTGTCGAGTCACGCTCGTGCTCATCTCCGGCAGATTGGAATCCCCGACAGCGAGATCAAAAGTGCCCCGATTGACTATCTTTATCAGATCATGAAGGAGCAGGACTTGAAGCCCATCAGCGCCGAGCGACAGGAAGAGCTTAAACCAACCAGCCCCTCTAAATCTTCCTCCAAACGTCCCTTCGATGTTTCGTCTTCTCCAGCTTCTATGCCCAGCAAACGGCCCAAAACGTCTGCGGACTTCACCTGCGTTCTGTGCGGGGAGGAGTTTGAGAATCGAAAAGGTCTGGGCAGCCACGCGCGCTCCCACCTGCGGCACATGGGAGTGAGCGACTTGGTGGGGAAAAGCAATGCAATCAGCGCTGTGGAGGAGCTGGTCAGCAGCGGCATGTTAGAACCCGTACGCCTGCCCAAACTAAACAGCGCAGCCAGTTCCTCCGCGGCACCGTCTCCGGCACCAGCTTCGCCTGTTGTCCCTGGGAAGCAATCCAAGACTTCGTTTTCTCCCGTGTGTCTCTCACCGAGTCCTACGAGTTCTCAGTCTCCTCAGCCTCTATCAAACAAGGCGCCAAAGGCTAAGAAAGGATTTCGGCTGGCGGTGGACCCCCTTCACAGAAAACCAAAGCCTGAGCCCGTAGAAACTGAGGTTTTTATTCAACCAAAGCCGTCCAGCAGCGACAGCAGCTCTTCTATGCAGAAAGTTTCTACAGCTTCCATTTCCAAAAAGCCTTCTGACGCAGGTAAAGCGATGACGGTTTGTGTTTGGTGTTTTTTTTTTTGTTTTTTTTTTTCATTTATTCGTTTGTGGATGTGCACCAAAGTTTATAATTCTCCACAGATGTCATGTCTCCACCAACCGTCCTTTGTGACTTCTGTGGTCAGCTGTTCGATACCCGCAAAGCTCTGTCGTGCCACGTTCGCGCCCATCTGCGGCAACTCGGTGTCACGTGGTCGATTAGGACATCTCCGATCGATCTCCTCAGATCGGTCATGTCGCAAGGTGAGGAGAGGAAAGACCCAGCGCGCAGCAGGTCGTCGGGAGCAGGCAAAGCACCGTGGAGCTCTCAAGGCTCCAGGAGATCCCGGAGCAGCCTCCCGCCTCAGGAAAGAGCTTCCAACTCCAACGCAGGGCCTGTTGATTATTCAATGAAAGATAAATCTCCATCTAAGGCTGCAGGCTCAAACCTCGGTAAGTCAAGCTGGGCTTTAAACACAGAACATGTGAAAACGTCAAACTACGACCCATGTAGGTTCTTTAAAATACAGGCAGTCCTCGAGTTACGAACGGGTTCCATTCCTACGCATCGTTCGTAACCCGATTTTGCCGTAAGTCGCACACCACATGAGCCGACACTTAGACACGTACATGTACTGTACTGTACAGTTACCAAGCACTTCGCCTATCCTAATACAGTACCCTACATAATGTTCAAAAAACACACATGTACAGTACTGTACATTTTGATGAATAAAATACATTTTATTGATAAATAAAAATTAATTTCTTACTTTGAGCT
>JARVGS010000548.1:13459694-13473950 GCA_031762315.1 Hypsolebias antenori | reverse complement strand
TATAGAGAATATAAAAAGAGAGAGAGAGTGAGAGAGAGAGAGAGAGAGAGAGAGAGAGAGAGAGAGAGAGAGAGAGAGAGAATATAAAAAGAGAGACGAGAGAGCAAGAGAGCGAGAGAGAGAGTATAAAAACACTGGACAGTGTTTCAGCCTGAGACAGGATCACCATGAATCTCAGACCTGGACCTCACAGAGGAATCTGCTCCTCAGGACTCGTCCATTTGTTGTTTGTTCTCCTTCATTGGTGGATTTTACTACAGAGACACTCAACCTCTTAAAACTTTCGATCTTCTGTTTCCATGTTGCTGAAACAGTTTTAGAGTCAGACTCTGGCTCTGCTCTCACTGGTGAGTTCTCATCTTCACTGATTTGTGTGAGGGAAGCAAAGCTTTGTGGGGAAAGATGGATGAACGCATTTTTGCTCGTGTCTAGCAGGTGTGTGTCTGTTAGCAAAATATCTCATGAACCACTGGACTGATTTTAATTCAACTGCATGAAATAATCATAAGTAACTTTTGAAGTCAATCCAATTTAAAGTGTCTGCAGACAACTCTGAAAGATGGCGTGCATTAAAAAATAAATCACAGCCAGAAAGGTCCATTTTTGGATCATCTGGTAAAACAGTTTAACAAAGACGTGCTTATCTGAGCAGAGCAATCAAGAATTATTAGAAAAATGAATCTAAAGCACAAGTCTTGACCGTTTGTGGGCATCAAACTCAGCAGAAATCTAATCTCCGTTAGGTTTCCTGATGCACGCTCCTTGTTCTGGCCCAGATCTGCGCCGCAGAGATGAAAAACGTTCCTCAGATAGTTTCATCCCTCGTTTGGAGACGATGTGCAGAAACGCTAAATTAACCAAAATTGCACATGTGGCTGTTTGTTTTGACCATAAACTCTCATTCAGTCATTTTTGGGTGTTTCCTGAATTTCAGTTTGCAAAAAATATTCACAAGTACTGTTTTATTAACGTAAATAAATGGTGTTCCAGGAGCCTGCTGCCCCAGCCATCTGCCACACCTCCGGTGTATGTGTTGAGGATGACTCTCAGCTACTACCACACCCAATTATAGCACAATATCTGTAAAACCGATTGATTTATAGCCATTTGTGTATTGACTAATGAGAAATGTTTTAGGCAAATGTCTTGAGAGCTCAGTGTGTTTGGGATCAGTCTCAGCTACTACCACACCAAATTATAGCTCAGTGATTGTAAAATTAGCTATTTCAGCTCTTATCTGTGGCAGCCATCTTGACTGGCACTGACTCCAAGTGAGTTGTTCAATCGAATCGCAGGGGTTCCCAACCCTGGTCCTTGAGGAACACCATCCAGCATGTTTAGTTGTTTCTCTGCTCCGACACACCGGATTTTAATAAATGGGTGATTTACAGGCTTCGTAGTTAAATCACTGAATCAGGTGTGTTGGAGCGGGTAAACAACTAAACATGCAGGACGGTGTTCCTCGAGGACCAGGGTTGGGAACCACTCATCTAATGGTTACTTTCTAGGCGTTTCGTTCAAATCTGTTCACTGGTTCATGAGATGTTTTACTAACGGTACAAACAAATGAACACACCCACTTGCAGACATTAAGACGTAAAGAAGTTTATTTTCTGTGTCTCCTGCAGCTTTCTTCGATGATGAACCCCATGAACCCGGGCAGGAAGAGATGTTAGCTGTGAGTCACTTCAACTCCTCTGCCTCCCCGCTCCTCCCCCAGCTGGTTGATGGCAGTGGAGGTTTGGTGGAAACCATGGTGACAGCTGTGGGGCAGCTGCAGCAGAAAAACATTACGTCGGCACAGAACCAGACCGGCGGCACCATCGTTGTCGTGCTGTTCATGTCCTTGGGCATCTTCTCCAACATTGTGGCTCTGTTCATCCTGGTCAATGCCTACTCTCTGCAGCGCCGGCGCTCCAAAGCTACGTTCCTCTTGTTCGCCACTTCTCTGGTGATTACAGACTTCTTTGGCCACGTGATCCCCGGCGCCATGGTACTGAGGCTCTACCTCATTGGAGGCGTGAGCTCGGAGGACTTCAGCTCCTCTGACGGTATGTGTCAGTTCCTTGGGGGCAGCATGGTGTTCTTCGGCCTCTGCCCGCTCTTCATGGGCTGCGCCATGGCCGCAGAGCGATGCCTGGGCGTCACCAAACCGCTGCTGCACTCGTCCCTGGTCACCAAAACACGGACGAAGTTGTGCCTGACGGTGATCTGGCTGGCAGCGCTGTGCGTGGCCCTGCTGCCCTGCTTCCAGCTCGGATCCTACACCTACCAGGAGCCCAGAACCTGGTGTTTCATCAATGTGCTCAGTGACACCAAGGAGGTGGACGTGGCCTTCGTGGCGCTGTTCTCTGGACTCGGGCTGACCTCTCTTGCCGTGGCGCTGGTGTGTAACACCGTCAGCGGACTGACGCTGGTGCTGGCCCGGATCAGAAGGCAGCCTGGCTCCCATCACTCAGCCAGGTCTCATGACATAGAGATGGTGGCGCAGCTGGTTGGCATCATGGTAACCTCGTGTATCTGCTGGAGCCCTCTACTGGTGGGTGCAAGAAACTACAACAAGCCGTAGATAAACAGCACGGTTTTATTGTCCACTGTCGAAGTTAGGAAAAGGAAACATCACTTTATGAAAGGGTTGATTAAAATCTGCTCACCACTTCACAAGATATTTTGCTAACACATACACACTGTCAAGATTGGTGGAAGATGGGATCCATAATGAAGACAGAAATGAGAGCTCAGAACAAATTTTAGGCTGCAATTCCTGCAAAAATACAGTTTGAATGTTTGCTGAAGGATTTAGCTGAAAGCTGCTGAACAAGCTAAAGCTTACCCGAAAGACTGCAATAGCTGAATAGTAGAAAGAAGAAGCTGAAAGTAGCACTAAAAACTAACGCTGCCACAACAGTAGATGAAAAAAAAAATCTGGAATTAGCAGAAAGGAGCTAAAAGTAGCAGAAACATGCTAAAGTTAGCAAAAAAATTAAAAAAATATAAAAAAAACAACTGGAAAGAGAGTAAAAAGCCTGAATTAGCAGCTAAAATGGGTGAAAGTAAATGAAAGAAGCTTGGAGCACAAATCAGCTGAAATTAGAAAAAAATTAGCTGAAAGTAGCTGAAAAGGCAGAAAAGGCTGAAATTAGCAGACAGCAGCTGAAGAATCACAAGTACTGAAATAGTCACACAGAAGCTGAACAGGGCACATAAAAACTAAAAGTAGCTTAAAAGTAGCCAAAAAAGCTCAAATTAGCAGAGCAAAGATCACATGTAGCTGAGAAAGTAGAAATAAGAAGCTGAAAGTAGCACTAAAAGCTAAAGTTATCACAATAGAAGATGAAAAAAAGTTGGAAGCTAAAAGCAGCAGAAACATGCTAAAGTTATAGCAACTACAACAATAACAAAAAAGGCTGAAAAGAGTGTAAAAAGCCTGAATTAGCAGAGAAAAGCCCGACACAAATTAGCTGAAATTAGAAGCTTAGAGCACAAATAAGCTAAAATTAGAAGAAAAATAGCTGAAAGTAGCTGAAAAAAAAACCCAGAAAAGGCTGAAATTATCAGACAGAAGCTGAAGAAGAACAAAAACTGAAATAGTCACACAGAAGCTGAAAAGAGCACAGAAAGCTAAAATTAGCTTAAAAGTAGTGAAAAGCTAAAATTAGCAGAGCAAAGTTCAAATGTAGCTGAGAAAGTAGAAAAAGACCAAATTAGCCAAACAAAGCTGAAATTAGCAGAGAGAAGCTAAAAGTCTTTAAGGAAGCTCAAGTAGCTGAAATTAGAAGAAAGAAGCTGAAAGGAGCAGGAAAAAAAGCTAATAAACAAGTGCTGAAATGAACAGAAAGAAGCTAAAAGGAGCTTAATGAAGCTGAAGAAAGCCGAACCGGAACAAAAGGTTTTAAACAGCACAAAGGCTTTAAAGGATGTGAAGAGAGCTCTATTTATTTTAAATGAGGAAAGCATGGCCGAAAAAGCTTAATGTTTGAAAAGGCAAACATTTTACAAACCAAAAGTCATAGGAATGTCCTGAATGAGCTGAATGTTTTGATATGTAAAATAGCACAAAAACTATGGAATAAAAGTCAGATGCGAATGAACGGAAGAACGGAGCTAAATGATTTATAAACAATCACACAGTAAAAAACAGAAAGAAAAGGCGCCGTGGCTGAAAATACAAAGTAACTGAAAAGGTGAGGTGCACAAAGAAGACCTGCCAGTTCAACCAGCTGGAGACAGACTGGAGGCAGGATCCGATGGGAACATGGCTTCGAGAGAGACTAGGATAACAAGGGGCAGGTGTGAAGAAGATGGTGCACGGAGATGCTGAGAAATTAAACTCTCAAAAGAAAACACAAAGACCAGCAACATGACAAACTAAATCTACAACAACAAAACCGTTAAATCTAAAACAAAACACAAAGAAAACAGAATCCTGCTTCAGGCGAGGCTGTAATATAGCATTAATGTAAAGTTGTTCAAGCTGTCACCCACTAAAACGAGAGCTTTCAGTGCTTTGAGCTTCTCCAGCTCATATTTCCAAGAATTTTCTAGGTGAAACACTTAACAACACAAAAACACCTCATGCACTCATGTCAGTGACAGAAAGGGGGTTTACAGTATATAATGAACTGAAAGTCCTGCCTGTGTCTTTTACTGTAAAGTGGTTCTGAGTGGTCCATGAGACCAGAAAAGCTCCTCTGTTTAACCTGTTGGCAAAGATGGCCGAGACTCTTTCAGTTTCATTAGCATCTGTAAAGTTTATTTATTTATTTATTTATTTATTTATTTTTTTTAGAGGAAATCACATAACTTGAAAAGTAAGTGTGTGGCTGCCTCTAAAAAAGTTTCCTTTAGAAAATTGGGTTGAAATGTCAAAATACAGCATGGCTGCCGCTATTAATGTCTGTCTGTGTTGTGATCATTAAAACATGAAGAATAAACAAATAGCCGACTTCCATTTTGGTGTGGATGCACTAAGTGTGAGAAAGGTCACTATAAAAATTAATTGGTTTGCCAAGTGAAAATCCAAGATGGCCACCATGTGTATAATACATAAGCTGGGACCACCCCTACTATTCAAGGAAACCATGCTTTCTAGTTTTTATATTGCTTAAACGTATAGTTTCCTCAAATGACTGGGGTGGCTAAACTTTTATATTTGGCCAAGGCCACCATTGGCCACCCCCTGACTCCGCCATTGATCCTGGTGGATAAAACTGTTCGCTCCACTCGCCAGGATCTGTCACTCATGCACTGCCTTGGACAAGCAAAAAAATTAAAAAAAAACAAAGCACGTTTTATTCTTATACACAGTGTAACCTTTTAAATATTGTGCACCAAAAATCATTAAGGTTTACTTGCATTCTCTGTTCAAATCCAATCCAGAAAACACTCATCTCGAGAACTACAAACTGTATTGTCCTGATTTACTGTGGTTTATTAGTTTATTGTGTTCAAAGTAATAAACCTTGACAGAAACAAATATTTAGCAATAAAGGGAAGATTTTTTTTTTTTGCTATGTAAGGTAAACTCTGTGTCAGACAATCCTTTTATAAAATAATACCTCATGCTCACTGAACCATGTTCACAGTTCTTCTCGTGCTTAACTTTTTTTTGTGTGTAAAGCTGAGAAGCTACTCAACTGCATCAGTTCTGATTTGAAAACGTGCTGCTGGCTGGAAAAAATAAATAACTTGAGTCATTGGAGCCAGTGGGATAGCGTTTGTTGTATTAAATCCATAAGAATAAAAATAAATTTTGTTGTATATAAAATTAGAGGTTTATGGTTAAATCAACCTGAGAAATGACCTTAAAGATGTGATCTGTCAACAAACTCCTGTTAGATCACAGCCTCACAGCAAATATCCAAAGACTGGAAGATCTTGTAAACTCTAATTCAAGATCCAAACAACACAAATACAGTTTATTTCTCATTAGAGGAGGAAACAATCTCAGTACTGCTTGCTTCATATATTGAATGATAAACTATACCCTTGCAGGTTACACATACATGGAGGTGTTGCAGCTTATTGAAAGTTGTTTGGACTTTTTCCAGCTGAGCTCATTCAAGAAGACAAAGCAAAGTCCACAATTCATCACTTATTAGCACTCAGATATTAACAGCTGATAGAAAACATGGTGTGCATGTATGAACCGAGGGCAGACCTGCTGTGTTTATTTAGAAAAATACATGAACTTAAGTGTCGGAGCACAACAGCTCCGTCCTTAAATTCATTTAAATTATTGGCTCGTCATCATGAGCAGGGCTGCCATCAAAGGTTAATGAGTTGTAGACGTAAAGAGACCACTTTCTGATAGTTTTGTTAAAATCTGTTGTCTGGTTCGCACTTAATCTAAGCACAGAAGTCGTTCTGTAAACATTTATTTATCCATCAAAGTACAGTCGCCCCTCGCTACTTTGTGGTTTGACTTTTGCGGACGCTGTTTCGCGGGTTGGTTGTACACAACACACGACTGGCTTATTGATAGAAGGTGACCATTCAGAGCATTGTGCTGAGGGGCAGACTAGCCATTGGGAGCACTGGGACACCTCTCGGTGGCCCGGCCCACCCAACGACCGCCGAGGGGCTGGACCACTGGCTCAGGTGTCCACCTCCCAGTGAGGTGGACACCTGAGCGAGTGGCATGGCCGTCCACCCAAAATAATTAAGCGCGACCCAACCAAGCCCCAGTCCAGCCCCTCAGCAACTACCGAGCGGGCCAGGCCACCAGGAAATGTCCCGGTGCTCCCGATGGCCAGTCCAGCCCCGGGCGCCGATTGGCTCCGTAACCGTAGTATCAGTCTGTGTTCTCTCTTTCGCTGTGCTCTTTTAGAGCGTTTAGAGAGTTTAGAACATGTTGAGAACTTTGCAAGAGTATGGGAATGGTTAATAAAACCTTAAAATATACATATATAAATACTAAAATAAATATAGCGTCCCTACTTCGCCGATTTTCACCTATTGCGGGGATCTCTGGATGTAAACCCCACGATAAGTGAGGGACTGCTGTAGTGTATACGTGTAGAACCGCTGTTAGTAATTGACTCGTGTTTGGTCCAACCAACAGAGCAAAACGACTTTTAGTTCAAACTAGCTGGTATTAAATTTGGCGAGTCTGTTACTTGAACACAAATGTATGCATTTGTGTTACAAACTTGAGCAAGAAATCATTTTTAGATCACCTGAAATCTGTGTTTGATGCAAGGGCAAGAAAACTTGGATGCATTTTACATGTTTTAGTTCTTTCAAATTGTTATCATTATGTAATATTTCTTGTTTTTTTTTTTTTCCACAGATCTTAGCCCTGGTGTCGGTGAAAAGACCCATAGGTGCAAACCCATCGAACTATCAGACCCTGATGCACGTGGGGGTGAGGCTGGCCACATGGAACCAGATCCTCGACCCCTGGGTCTACATCCTGTTGCGCCGCACCGTGCTCGGCAAAATCTACCTCATAGTGAAATGCCAGGCGGGCATGAGGGGAGGCGTGATAGGCCGCTGGGAGAAGAGCTCCTTCCCCAGCATGGACCAGAAGGAAGTCAGCAAAGTGTGAGCAAAAAGAGACGGACTCTGTGGACGTCGGTCGCTGAACAAAAGAATTCAAAGACTTTCAGAGAACGCGTTGAAAAGGGTCAAACTCTGAAGCGATGCAGCTTTTATTAGATAATTCTTCTCAGATTTACATCATGGATTCATTCTGTCCCCGTTATCATCATAACTGACCAACAACGCTGTCTGACCTGACAAAAGAAAGCTAGCTCATGCTTTGATTTTGCACAAAACATTACACATGCTAAGCAGTTTACTTGCAATACGTGAAGATTCCTTTATTATAATCACATTATGAAAGGATTTTAAAAAATTCTGAATGTAGCGTTGAACGCATTGTACCCTGAAACTTAAACGTTTGCGGAAGAGCTATTTATGAACGGACTGAGTTGTTTGTTTGTTTCTCCTAAAATAATTTCCCACCAGACTGCGTGCAGTCAGCTGACCACAAGAGGGATCAGTGTTTTGCTAATGTCGAGTATTCTGCTGAATGTAACTTATTACAGGATGTTAATGTGTTTAAAACACCGGGGGAATTGTCTCAGTTTGTGTTTGTGTGTTTACATGTGTGAACTAATGTACGATTTTACAGGTTAATACTTGAACGTATCCCTCAGTGTGCTGAGGATGTGTAAGCTGAATGTAAATAAAACGTGATTTTAAAACGTCGTATTTTCTACTTTGTTTGTGGTTTTTGACTGTTACGCTGACAAGTTAAGTGTTTTTAGTGAATCTGAAACGAGCTTAAAAGGATTGTTGGACTCTTTTAAACTTGACTTCTGTTGAAAGGTTATGAACAATAAACATCTTACCTGTTCTGGATGGCTCCATGAACAACCTCAGTTTGGAGAAATAAAGTTGATTTCTGCCTTGAATGACAAGCTGACGACTAATCTGAGGAAAGTCAATCCCAAAGGGGGTTTCTTCCAGCCTAAAACAACTCCATTTAAAAACAAAAAGCAAAGTCTAGTGCACAAACCTCAATCAGTTATGCATTACAAGATTATTTAAGCAGAAATATTATTAAATTCCTGTCAAAAGTGCACCACTATGCACCATAAGGCCTATGGCTATGAATAAATTCTGCTGTCACTAACTGTGCTGGTAAAAACAACAACAAATTTCTTTGTAAATAACTGTGTAATATGAAACTGAGACTAATGCAGAGGTTTGTAAAATATTGTTAGCATTATTAGCTATATTCTTTTTAGAGTCAAGTTTTATTAAGACAACAGCAATCCACTATAGTGTGTCCAACTCATGGACGTCAATAAAGATGGACCAAGTGGGCCTCCGCCTTCTCCAGATGCTCCGAATTGAAGTTAAAATGTATGTTTTTGTCTTCGTTTTCAGTAAGTTGGGCCCCAGAATGACGACAAGAACGAGGAGCTGGAATAAAATAAAAACGCAATTTTATTAATGAACAACACCAAAGCCTGTCGTGGCAACAAAGACTTACAAAAAAACACAGATGCAGACACAAGGAGATGAGAAAACACACAAGAGGAACTGGACGCGGTGTCAGAAAACACGATTAACTGCAGATGAATGACAACCCAGGGACTAAATATACAGGGGCTGATGAGTGGAGCAGCTTGCTAACAGTCTGTTAGTTGCATTGTATATTATGACTCTTTTGTAAGCTTATTTAACTAAACATTGAGGGGTGGGGTGTAGGGGACAATTTGTGCCTTTATGATATGAAACTAAGCAGCACTCACATCAGCAAGAGAAGATCTGCATGAACCAGCAAAAATCAACACCTAAAAACATGATATGAAATGTATTTTTTTTATTTTCTTTTTTTTTTTTAAACTGGAAAATGTCCCATTTGTTTAACAGAGGGTCGGGACGTTCTTTACAGCAGCCAGCCACTAAGGAGCACTAATCCACTGTGGCGTCAACTTCCAGTTTATGATTATCTCTCTATAGTTTATTTAAATGTTGCAGCTCAGATTTATTCATATAGCACCTTTCACATGAAATGACTCAAGATGCCTAACAAAGCAGAGAAAAATAGGTCCATCCATCCATCCATTATCTTTATCCACTTGGAAAACCTAGTAAAGAAACTGAAAGTTAAACTGGGTTTCTTTTTCAGAAACAGATCATACACTGAATGCTAGGAAACGCCTTGTAACTGTGACTTTCCTTCCCTCCATTGATTACGGTGACATCATCTATATGAACGCTCCTACAAGCACCCTGCAGATGTTGGACGATGTCTATCATGGTGCACTAAGATTCATAACTGGCTGTGATTATTGTACCCACCACTGCACCCTGTATTCACTGATTAACTGGACATCATTAACTTCACACAGACTCTCTCACTGATACATTTTCATCTTTAAATCACTTCTTGGTCTGCTGCCTTCATACATCTCCTCCTACATGTACTGTATTGGCGTGAGTGCAGCTACAGCGTGCGCTCTCAGGACATTATTACCTGCAGTGGTCTTCTTCTACTCTGCTCCTGTTTCCTGGAATATATTGCAAAAAAAGATCAAAAGCTCTCGACCTTGACTTCTCTAAATGACTTTAAACATCTGTTGGACTTCTGGCAAGGACCAATGCAGACATGTTCCTACTTTTAGTTTTCTACATTTTCCTTATAATCTAGCTGTTTTTGCTAATTTTTTTGCCATCTTATTTAAAAAAAAAAAATTTTAATCTCTATGCCTCTTTTATAAGTGTCTATTGTTGTCGCTGTTGTCATCATTCTTTGTTGAAACCAGGTCTCCCTTGTAAATGAGTCCTCGAGGCTCAATGGGATTAACCTGTATAAATAAAGGTTGAACGAATGGATCACAGGGTCGATAAAAATAGGTATGAAATAAATAAATAAATAAAATCAATAAAAACGAGACTGTTATAAACTGATATTATAAAATAAATTAACATTAATTAAAAACAAAGCATAAGAGTACATGGTAAATAATAAAACAAGTAACACACAAGCTGCTCTGATTAAAAGCTGCAGCGCATCCATCATGTGCTAAGATGAGCTATTTCCACAATTTTTAGTTTAGTTTGGAAGGCACTGAGGCACCCAAACATGTTAGAAGAAATCAAAGTGCTGCATGCTGAGACAGAAAGATGGCATGTAGGGACAATTTGTGCCTTTATGATATGAAACTAAGCCTTTCGGGTTTTGTATGAGATGAAATGGATTTTAGTTTGAAATTGAAAACTCAAACACAAGAACGGAATTAATGTAATTTCACATGTTATCCCTCCAGCCATGGTGGCACAGATGGTAGAGCTGCCGCCTCGCAGCGAGAAGGTCACCGGTTCAAATCCTGGCCTGGAACCACCTCTCACACAGGGATGGCTGGATATGGGCACCAATGACCCCCACAACTTTTTATTTTCCAAACCTGAGCCATTCAAAGAACTATCTATCTACAACAGGTAAGATATTACTTTCCACAGAACTTAAAAAGATCTGAACTATCCCTTTAAAGAACAGTGTGTGTGTGTTTGAGTTTGAAATTAATGCCATTTTTCAGAGCCCTCTGTGTTTAAAAGATGCTTTGTTATTCATTTTTCCTCTGAGGGCCAAGTGATCTGCAGCCGAGACATCCTGCTGAGTCATGCTGCACTTCACTTGCAACAAATGATGACAAATCAAAAAGGATGACCCACAAAGGTTATGACGATAATAACTAAACAAGTACCAAACACAGAACAGAGTGTTTTGATTCAGGCTTGATTCAGTTTCTGTGTCATAAATACAATTAACATTTAGCACAGCAGTAAGTTGTAAAGGAGATACGCTGCCTCAGTGAAACACTATTGATCCGAGCCGGTGAGCCTTTTCTCCTCCGTGGCATTTATTTATTTTTACCACCACATTCTCCTCTGGAAAATATTTGTCCTCTAATTCAAAAGATCTGCACAATCTTCAGAGATAATCAGTGAGCAGGTGCTGAGAGGAATTTAATTAAGAACTATCCTAAAACCCCTTTATCCAGTTACTGAACAACCTACAAATTTTCCTGTCGTAGAAAATGAGCAAGCCAACAGCAGTAATAAAGTGTATAAAAAAAGAGTGAACATGGACACTTTGCTTCTTGACTGGCTTCCATCAGCTGAATAGGTCTTGGTGTTCCTGCTCTGACAGTATCATCTCCATCTTTGACCACTTTGACCATCTTTGTGTAGCAGAGGAAACCAAGAGGAGAGAAATCTACATCCCTTTCCCCCACAACTCTCTAGCTCCACCTGGAGGACTCCAAGATGACCCCAAGACATTCCCAGGTGAGAGAGAATATACAGGCATACTCCCTCCAACCAGTTCTGGGTCTGTCCCAAGACCTCTTACAAGTGGGACGTAGAAATGGGACATGCCCGAAAAACATCCAAAACGGGATATCCAGGAGGAATCCTAATCAGACGCCTGCTCACCTCAAATGGACTGCAATTATTGTGTACTGTATATGGTAAATGGACTGCCCTTGTAACGCAGTCCATAGTACTTTTCTATCTTATCAAGACATTAAAAGCACAAATTACTATTTTCAGTGCAGGGGAGCAATGCTCTGCTTCGAGTTATTCCCATCAGAGCTCCTCTGATCTCGGCTTAGCCCAGCCATCCAAAGGGAGCTCATTTCAGCCACTTTTATCCGAGATCTCTTTCTTAAGACCATAGGTGAGGGTTGAAATGCTGATAGACCAGTAAATTAAGAGCGTTGCTTTTTTACGAAACTCGTTCTTGACCACTATCAACCGAAGCAACGCTCTCATTACTGAGGATGAGGCCCCAATCCGTTGATCTTTCTCTCACTCCATCCTATTATCACTCATGAACAAGATGCTCAGATTAAAAAAAAAAGTTCAAGACAAAAACAACTGGATTTTATTTGTAACAGAAGATATTTTGTTTCTCATCGAATAAGCTTTCCCAATTCAAAGATGCTGGTGAAGATTCTCAGTCATCCAAAACTCCTCCTCAGGTAGACCCAGAGCAGGCATTTGTATGGAGCTTGTGTGACTCCTTTTGAGACTGGTTCATCTCCATACATTCCACCTGTTTCCAGTTGAGAACCATGGTCCCAGACTGAGGAGATGACTCTTATGCCAGTCGCTTCACACTCTGCTGTGAATCCTGAAAGTGGCCCGAGCCACTCCCTAAAACTAGTTTATGCAAAGAATCAGCATGGGCAATATATATTCAGACTATCCTCATGCATGCTCAATAATCCAAGTGGAAAAATCTAAACTAACTTTTTTTAGATATATTCAGACAGTAAAAATCCAACTTGTTTTGGACTTTTAAAAAATATTTTTTCCCCACTTTTATTCTTGAGATGTCGCAGACACTATATAATCATATAAGTGCACTCCAGCATATGTTACCCAGGTTGATGCGTAAATATAAATCTAAAAAAAGAACTATCGCTGCCTTGTTGTTTTTTTTGGCTCCAGAGTCTGCGGCTGCGCACAAGGGATGCAGAGTGAAAAGTCCCGCCCATACAAGGTGCGCTCCGGAGCAGCAGGGGGCGCTACTGAACACATACGGTCCGGCTACTGCTGCAACAACACACGAAGGAAGGGGGATAAACAAGATTCTCTTTTCTCCAGGAGGACATTAAGGCGATAACATCTAAAGAAACATTAAAAAAGAGTGGCAACGCTCTCATAAACGTAAGCCGTGATTACGTCAACAGAACGGCACATTTTGAGCGGTCGTAGCTCGTGCTAGCTAGTTGATGAACATCACGCTAACGTTTCGAGGGCACTAGTTATTGGTTTATAGATTAATTAAATCACCGACATTCGGTATATAAATAGTTCAAGCATCGTGTACAAGTGAATAATTTGCCAGCAGCCTTTCTGCGCAAGATGTTTATATGCGTCGCATATATGTGACGCATGTTTATATGTTGGACGCTAACGTTAGCTGCTAGCTAACGTCTGAATGATTCGATCTTCCTCGCCTATTTGATCCCACTTTGTATTTCTGAACAATACGTTTCATTTGACACAACAGGAGGCCTCGAAAGGGCAGTCGCGACGACATGGCGACGATGGCGTGGGACGAAGAGCAGGCCTACGAGGAGCTGCTGTACTGGGACAGTTTGATCCAGCAGGGCTGCCATCTCGTTCCTGGGGATGAGTCCAGGTGCTTTATACTAAAAGCGTGCACAGTGTTTTTCTTCATGCACTCTAAACGATAAGTAGTGAAAAGCAAGCATACTGTTTATCTTGCACCTTGTCATGTGGACATGCATTGCATTTTATGGAAGTCCATACAAGAAGGAAGCACTAATTTGCTTCATAAGATCAAAGTTTCTACATGCATCTCATTAGTGAATATATCATACTATTCATTGCTTAATTTGTAAACGGAACTATGGTAGAATGCAAATAGTGGTGGGGGAGGGAGGGTCTGGGATCCTCCCCCAGAAATTTTTTGCATTTTCATTCATTCAACCTTTATTTAGACAGGTTAGTCTCAATGAGTCATGAGGACTCATTTACAAGAGACTTATTTTAAACAAAAAACAGGTGCGGTACACACAACACGCCTAGTCTGTATCGTTTACCCAAAATTTGCAAACAAGGTGTACCTTTAAGACCGATTATTAGCATGATTAACTCTGTCACTTACAATGTTTCCAAATATCTAGCATCTGTACTCATCCCTTTAGTTGGCAGCTCAGAACACCACATACAGAACACCATGGACTTTGTGGATAAGGTGAG
>JARVGS010000548.1:13391416-13409952 GCA_031762315.1 Hypsolebias antenori | reverse complement strand
TTTTGTTTAGAAGGGGCAGAAATGATAAGAATTCATTCTTCTTCTGCTGCCTTTCATTTTATAGGTAGTTTTTTATTGTCTTTGTTTTGAAATTGTATTTTTTAATTGAAATTGAAATGAAATGAAAGGTCACCTTTTGATACTTCTAGCTTTTAACTATTTTTGTTATTTTAGCTAGTCTAGCTTTAACACCTCAATTTCAGCTTCTTCAGCAAACTCATTCACCACTTGGCGTTAAACACAGCATTTTCACAGGAAATGTGATATTTGGTTACATTTTGTGAAACAAAATGCAGGTGGCATGCTGGAACAGTGGTTAGAGCTGTCGCTACTCAGCGAGACGGTTTGATTCCCAACCTTTCTTTGTGGAGTTTACACGTTCTCCCATGCACACATGGGCTTTCTCATGGGGGCTCTGGTTTCCTCACAAACCAAAAACAACTTGTCCCCAGGTGTGAATGGTTGTCTCGTTTGTCTCCATGTGCCCCTGTGATGGACTTGCGACCTGTCCAGGGCCCCCGCCCCTCACACAGCAGCTGCTGGATGTAGGCGCCAGCTCCCTATGAACCAGAAGCAGCTAAATATAATGGACAGATGGGATTGTGTCTCAGAGGTTTTATAAACCTGATTAAATTTCATACATTTTAATTATTCATCGCTTTCCCAGAAAACCTGCACTCGACACGTTTGTGGTCAGCAGTTCCAGTTAACCGAGTACCGTAGTGTAATCTAAAGATGGGTGACAATGTCTTGTATTTATCTTTTCAAAGTTTTTTTTATTTTATGCCCTGGAGCTTCTTCAGGTCTGCATGGAATCACAAAAATATCACCAAACATGAAAACACGTCTTTAAGTCTGCTGAGTACAGGTTCACTCTTCTCTGACTCATTGTCACAGACATTACACTTTGTTCTTCCAAATTTACGCTAAAATTAAATGTTAAAGCTGTAAAAGTTCACATTTTTTGCTCTGGAATCAGCAGAGCATACAGGAAGATTAAAACACAAATACACTCTGAAGATTATTGAGACTTTATTAGGTCAAATAAAAAAAATACTTAATTTTAAATACAAAAACTAATCTGAAGCTTTATTAATGCCAGACACCAAAGGGAAAAGAATAGTGTTTTTGCCTGTGTGCATGTTTGTTTAGTGTTAAAATATTTGATGACCCACTGGATAGACTTTAATAAAACTCTTACGCAAATAAATACTGGGTGTACAACTGATTGTTTAGAGTTGATTCAATTCAATATGGCCGCCACAGCAAACTGAACTTAATAAACACACACAAAGAAAGGTTATAACTCAGTCAGTTTTACAAATACAGTTGAACTTCAGCACAAGTTAAACCTCAAAGGTGGCCTGCAATAAGCATTCACTCAATAGCTTTTAATATTTAAAATTAACTGGTGGCTTTTTTATTGCAGTGGGCTTTTTTATTCAGTTTGTCAATAAAAACAAAGTTGTTGTTTTATTTACAAGAAAACAATTATAGTTTTACTATTATTACATGTTTCAATTAATCTAAATGCGTTCTAGTCACTTAAAGACACACGAGTCTTCCCACCCTTTCTCTTTACATTCCATCGCAGTTGGGAGGGCTCTTTTCGCGTTGAGCTCTCTGATTGGTTAATAAATCTTTCAGTTTGTACAGCTCGCTCTCTGATTGGCTGTAGCCACACCCCGTTAGCCTGGAACGCTCCGTTTGATCTGGGAGGGTCTTCTTCTTCGGCGCTTCTGTAGCAGCAGCGGTCTGTTGGTCTCTCGGTTGTGGTTTTTGATAGGGGGCTCTCCGCCTCGACATTTCCATGGTAACTGAGCTGTCTACGGTTTGATCTGCCGCGAGGGGCCGAGCAGGAACGTGAGAATGGAACTGGAGGAGAAAAACCCGGACCCTAAACACGGTAAGAAAAGCTGCAACTCTCTTTTATCTTTTGTTGTTGTTGTTGTTGTTTTTAGCTTCCGCCCTGAACGGGAGAAGAAATGGAAACAATGACTGCAATGGATGGATGGGTGTGGACCTCATGGGTCTCATGCAGCTCTGGACTAGAGAGCTGCTCCTTGTCCTCATCAGCAATTTTTAGTTTTAATTTATCCGTTTTCTTTTACAAAACACAGAAACAATTGTTGTTGGTTTTTTCTTCATTTAATGTAGCCTCCATTACCATTTAAATTAGTCCAAAGCTAAATCTGGTTCTTAATGGTTTAATGGGATTTTAAAAAGCTGATGAGAGCTTTTTGGAGATGTCTGCCAGGTCTGCCATGCCAGGGTGCCAAGCCTTGGATGATTTTTTTTTTATTTTTTTTATTTTTTATTTCTGTGCAGGAAACAAACAAGTGTTTATTTGGCTCATTGGTTTCTCCCCTGGGTTTGGAAATGGAAACCATTTGGTGTGTGGATCAGCATATGGTCCTGTCAGCTTCTCGCAGCAACACGAACACATGGACCAAACAGATGTTGGTCTTTTTGGTGACATTTTCAGAGAACCACAAGATTGTTTGCACTTTTTTTTTCTCTTCATTTTCTGTAGTAGTTTTGTGCTATCTCAAATGTTCAGACCTCAAAATGTTCAGCTCATTTAGATGGGTGCTGTGACTTTTGTTTTTTGTAAGTTTAGTATTTTTCAAAAATATTTAACTTTACTTACAAATGTTTTCCCCATATAAATACTTGAAGATTTGAAAGCTGCAGCAAACAGGCTCTCTTTAGCTACCTTCTGCTTCTTTTGACATTTAGCAAGCCTTTGCTATTAGCTACTTTTAACTTGCCTTTTGTACTTTTAGCTACCTTTCAGCTTATAGTTTTCAATTAGCCTCTTGCACTTTTAACATTAAGCTAGCCTTTTGCCCATTTTGGTTTTCTGTGTTCTCCTATGCCACTTAGCATTTTGCTATGTTTAGCTTTAATTTGATCTAATTTTAGCTAGCTAGCTGTTTTTCTACATTTAATTTTCAACTAACCTTTTGCAACTTTTAGCTAATAGCCAACAATTTAGCTATTAGCTAGCCTTATGATACATTTAGCTTTTATTTAGTCTTTTCTACATTTAGGTTTTTTGAAACCCTTTGCTTTTTTACTTTTAGTTAGTGCTTAGCCACGCTTCCTTTTAAGTTATCATTCTGCTATTTTTACCTAGTCTTTTGCTACTTTTAGTTTTCAGCTAAACTTTTCTTGTTTTTTAGCTTTTACCTCCTTACTAATATCTGCTTCTAGCTAGCCCTTGGATACTTGTAGCTTTCAGCTAGCCATTTTCTACTTTTTTCTTGTAGATACCATTTTGCTACTTTAGCTTTTAGCTAGTGGTTTGTTACTTCTGGCTAGAGTTCTGCTAGTCATAGCTATGACTTTGCCATTTTTGGTTTTTAACTGGCATTTTGTTTCTTTTAGCTTTTAGCCAGCGTTCTGCTTATTTTAAGCTTCAACAGCTCACTTTTTAGCTTCTTCAGCTAATTTCAGTGCCGTCATTCAGGGCTCAGCGGTTACACTGCGTCTTCAGTTCTGTTCATCTGTTTACACATGGAGTGTTATTAATAATTTCAGACTAAGGTGTGAGTCACTGCTGAATCAGTTCAGGTCTGGTCCTCCTGTGTCTGAGCTCATAGTTGCTCTGGAGCCATGAAGTTTTAATAACCAGCCTGAGTCTTGCTGCATGGCACTAAGTCAGCATTGTTACACGAGAAGACGATCATCGAAGGAAGCAAAACACGACCCTTCGGCTGGTATTTCACCAAGCACGCATGTTGCCTCACTGCTAAATTCCATAACGCAAAGAGAAATGTTGAGTTCACATTCAGAAACTTGACTCTTGCATGTATGCTTGTTAGCAAAATATGTCATGAACCACTGTGCTCTTGTGTGATTTCCCCAGAACGAATGATTGGATCCTTCTCTGATCCCGTTACATTCCCCTGAAGTTCTCAATGTGACACATTTGTTGTAGCTTTTCTGTTGCCACATAAACACCTTTTTCTTGACACCTCTCCCCCCACAAGGGCCAAAAGGGCAAACCCTCAGCCCACTTGTCAAAGACTTTTGTGGTGCAGCTCATTGTTATCCCTCAGTAGTTATCAGCAGAGCTTTGCCTGCGATAAGTCCACAGTTGCTACACATCCGTCTATCTGAGCTGCTGTCTGAGCATGAAGGCAGGCTGCAGCGTGCGCCGCCTGGACCGTGTTCAGCCTTGTCTGCTCAGCCCACACAGCAGACACCAGTCATGAGGCTCCCAGTCAATGTTAAGCCAACAAACACACATTTATTGCCGCACGCGCTACAAGCATACACACAAAAACACGTCTGAATGTTCTGTGACTGTTTGGTGAGAAGATTAGACAAAGTATTTCTGCTCGATCTGAGCTGTGATCACGAGGAGCACAGAATGAGGCGTTTACGGTTTTCTCATTTCAGCACCGCCCTCGAGGCTGAGTGATAGTGATTTTGTCTTTTTGTGTTTGTGGAACCTGTTAGTACCGTTAGCACAATAAGCCATGGATCACTTGAAACTTTCAGAATGTAATCGTTGGATGTACAACTGATTACCTTTTGGAGTCTACCTAAGTCAAGATGGCCACCACAACCATATGACATAAGAAAACACAAAATGGCTATAACTGAGACTTTAACCTGTTAACGGGACGCCATTTTTGAAGCGAAAACATAGCATTTCTGTTTAGGCCTGTCGCGATAAACAATAAATCAATGAATCGCATGATAAATGAAAATTATCTACCTGATTTTCATTTATCGGATTTATTGTTTCTTTGTGTCTCTCTCTTTCTACTAAAGACATTGGATGACAAAGGCTCTACTCCGGTGCTCTTCACTGACCCCTCCCTTTCTCTTTTCTCTTTAAAATCTGTTTTAATTGTCCAAAAAATCATGTTTTTGGATCGTTAAAAGCAGCTAAGCTGAGAAGCTAAGCTACGAGCTAAGCTAACAAGCTGACCTCAAGGGGAAAAACCTCTATCTTGTCGAAGCTCCAAAATTCACAGTTGAAACCCATGCCTTCATGAAAAAAGTTGTTTTTCTCTTCAAAAAGAAGCTGAGAACTTGTTTACTGATTATTTTTTTTTTAAAGCTTTGTGTGGAAAAATGCTATGCTAAAGAGCTCAAACCACTCAGAGCGTCCGCCAATTTGAGAACCAAAAAAAAAAAAAAAAAAAGGGAAGGAGAGACAGCCCATGTCATGTCAAGGAGCCTCCCTCCCATTTTTCTTAAATGGACACGCTGCTCGCTCCCTCACTATCCATCCTTCGATTCAAAAAGTTTCATACTGCCATTCAGTGGTCAAAAAAGGTACTACACACAAAAATGTAACATTTCTTCTTAAATTTGACAATAATTACCAATTATTGTCAAATTTCAAACAATATTTATTGCACTAATTTCTGAGACAATTAATCGCCCAGCAAAATTTGTTATCGTGACAGACCTATTTCTGTTGCTCTACATGAGCATGCATCAGGCTATTTCTGTTGCGTTTTGGTTGTTTGTGTACACGACAACAGCAGCTGTTTTTTCTGAAACTGAATCTTTTTGAATTCAGATCAGAGTGGAGGATCTTGGGAAATACCTGGTGGTGTGGTGAAGCATCATGTCTGGTATGAACAGCTGAAGTCAGGAATTTTTCTGCACCCGTAGATGAACAACAGTAGCAGAGTGCTGTTTGTGCTGCTCACCCTATTTCAACATGTTCCGTGTAGGAGCGATCCAACTGAATCCTCTGTCCAAACAAGCATTCGCCTTTTCACCATTACGGATGTAACCGTTTTCATTATCAAAACTCAAGCGTCTGCATGCACATGCATCACTTTTTAATATAAAAACCACAGCACCAGCTAGCAGCCTATCATGGAAACTAGAACAGATTCAACAAGTGCAGCATTACTGTGAAAACATGTAATAAATATAGGTAAAATGCCAACGTTTCAAAAAAATTGTTCACGTGTAATCGAGGCCTTAGTCACTTGTACACATACTAAGCTAAGAGTTGGTGTGGTAGTAGCTGAGAGTCATTCACCGCATGCACTATAAGACGTTGCTATATCACTTGAGATCACACATAATGTTATTTAAAAGTTGTAAACAATCCAGCTCCATAATTTCTCAACATAAAACAGTCTGGCATGAGACGTAGCAGGTGATACTGTATGTGTTCCTTCAGGGAATGATGGGTCTTTATTTTTATTATGTAGACCAGTGGCCTCAAAAGTGGCTGAATAAGATTTTTTTAATCCTGTGTAGTGCGTTTACAACTGATTTAGTAGAACAGAAGCTTCCCTGAGCTTGCTCTGTCTTTTTGTTTGATAAAATAATCTTTCCTTTTATCTTTTGATAAAGAAGGGAGTAAGAAGCAAAGGAGTCTTTCTCTTTAGAGTACGCACGCATGCATGCACACACACACACATACACACACATGTACAACCACAGTAGCCACGAAGCCATTAGGTTAGGCAGGGAAGGCTTCATTTGATAACCCCTTAGAGCCCATTAGTGAATCACTTCAGCCATGACATCATCACACTCTTAACACACACACACACACCCCTAAAATGTTTTAGTACTCTTATAAATACTAACTACAGCTAAATGTTGACTCATTTAGAGTCAGGGTTTATTTAATTTAGACACTGAAAGATGACTAATAATATATTAAAGATTGAGCATTCTTTGAAGGAGTGCATGTTGCCATGACGGTCAGAGATCTCATGTTAAGGATAAAGTTGTAGCCACTTTGGTCAAACCGTAAAAAATCTTTTTAGTGCTTGCCAAGATCTATCGGCCGTGGCAATAATCTTGAATCAGGCTGACTCAGAAAAGTAATAAATTGTAGATGAACACCCATGTTGCAAGAGTTCCATTAAACTTTGTCCTTTAGTGCGTGAGCTATTTTGCTGACGCTCCAGACAATCAAACTCACAAACACGGACAAAATATCGCCTTTTCCCCTCAGCGACGAGCGATAATGACGAGCGATAATCAAACCAGGTCACCTAAATTAAAAATGACAAAATTTGGAATACGCGTACGCAGCTAGGTAGACTTAGAGAAATAAAAAACCATTTATTTAATTTGATATTTATACACAACTGGATAAAAAAGCATTTAGAGCAGAAATCTATTTTCTTGCTCTGGAGACAACGGGGCGCCTGTTCCTCTGGTGCTAAATGAGCGGCCTTCCAGTTTCACAGACCGTCCTCCAAATGACAGGCCGATGGGAACAAAACGTAGCTTTCAGAGTTTATCCTCTTCAGTACATTACAGAGGAAATGTTTGCAGAGAAGAAAAGTAGAAGCTTCAACAAACGCTTAGTGTTTCCCGCGGCAGCTAAAACATTCATTATCTCAGCCATCTCTCAGCGTTGCTTTTATTGTTTTGTATTTGTGTTTTCTCAGCTAAAATAGATCCCAGCAGCAGTTAAAACTGAATCAGTGGTTCCCAACCCTGTTCCTTGAGGAACACCATCCTGCATGTTTTAGTTGTTTCTCTGTTCCAACACATCTGATTCAGTGATTTAATTACTTTCTAGTGTTCTGCAGAAGCCTGTAAATCACCCATTTATTAAAATCAGGTGTGTCGACGCAGAGCAATAACGAATACATGCAGGATGGTGTTCCTCAAGGACAAGGATTGGGAACGTCTGAGTTATACCACCTGCTTACTTAAAAATACAGGTAGTCCCCAACTTATGGCGGTGTCGACTTACGGCGATTCGACTTTACGAACACACTCCCGTTGAAAAGCATTGCTTTGAAGTTACGGCGTTTATGCAAGTTTTTTTCTGTTTAGATTACCGTAATCAGGAGGAAATTGTTCAAGTTCTGCTTGAATGACTTTCATTTCTCTCATTTAAGGGTGTGAGTTTTTGAAGCTGATGTATTTTCTACGTCATCTGCAGTTGTTGTTTTCATTTGCGCTGAAATGTAAAAATAACGTCCCTGTGATGGACTAGAGACCTGTCCAGGGTGTCCCCCTGCCTCTTGCACAGCGACTGCTGGACATGGACACTAGTGCGACCCAGAAAGATGAAGCAGATAAAGAATATGAATGAATGGATGTAACAATACCAAGAAATGTCAATAATTTAGTATAGATTTATATAATGTAACACATTATTTATATACTGTACAAAGTATTCACAAGAACAAGTTGTTGACCAAGACTGACTGGGTAGCTGCCCTTTGGTGACCTGGAAGTGGCCCATGGGCCAGCAGTTGAAAATCACACATATCGCATATTGTACAGCTCTGGACATTTTTTATTTAGTGATTGTAAAGGTTGTATGCATCCATCTGTTCATCCATCCATCTATTCATCTATCCATAGTGTATATCTTAGATCCTTATATACTGTTTCTTTTTATACTTTATATTTTTGCTATTTTTGGGTGTAACTGGGACCCCGAGTACATAATTTTGTTCCACCTCATGTCTTGAACTTGATTTGAACTTGACTTGATACATGCATATGTCATACATCAGTCCATCCATCCATCAGTCCCATCCGTACATACATACTTACACCTGTCCATCTATCTATCCATACATACATACATACATACATATGCACGCCCATCTGTCCATCCATCCATCCATTTGTCCATCCGTACATACATACATACATACATACATACTGTAATGCACACATCCATCCATCCATCCATTCCTACATCCATTCATCAGTCCCTTCTGTTCCTCTGTACATACATACATACATGCATACATACTTTGTACATACATCTGTCCATCCATCTATCCATCCATCTCCATCCATCCATCCATCCATGCATACATACATACATACATACATACATACATACATCTGTCCATCCATCTATCCATCCATCTCCATCCATCCATCCATCTGCCCATCTATCCATCCATTCATTAGTCTGTACATATATATATACATACATACATACATACATACATACATACATCTGTCCATCCATCTATCCATCCATCCATCTGCCCATCTATCCATCCATTCATTAGTCTGTACATATATACATACAAACATCCCTCCATCAATCCCATCAGTCCATCCATTTGTCCATCCGTACATACATACATACAAAGTACATACATACTGTGATACACACATCCATCCATTCCTACATCCATTCATCAATCCCATCTGTTTGTCCGTACATACATACATACATACATACATACATACATACATACATACATACATACATACATACATACATACATACTGTAATACACATACATACATACATATATACATACATACATACATACATACTGTAATACACATACATACATACATACTGTAATACACATACATACATACATACTGTAATACACATACATACATACATACATACATACACCCATCCATCCATTCATTCATCCATACATGCATACATACATATACGTATACATAAATCCCGTCCGTCCGTCCATCCATCCATCCATCCATCCATTCATCCATCCATTCATCCATCCTTCCCTACTTCCATCTATACATCCATACAAGAAGAACATGCAAACTCCTCACAGAAAGACCCCAGGCCAGGAGGCAAACCTGTGACCCTCTCTCTGTGTGGCGACAGCTCCGACCGCTGCACGACCATGCCACCCTGAGATAACCTATCCTCCTAAATGTACTTAATGAGACGTGAACATTTTACCATTCTATTCACGCTCAGAACAAGAGCACAAATAAGATTATGTAATCAAATGTGGCACTTTTTCTTGTTAGCAGATATCCAGTATGTGTCGAGCCTTTATTCATGTTTAAAAGTGGATATTTTAAAATAACTGTGTTAATTTGTAAGTAGAAATAGATGACAGATAAGAAAAAAAGCTTACTGTTGTGTTTTATTCTGTAGCAGCCTGTTTTCCAGTCACATGTCAGCAGAGGTGGTCGTAGGACGGCCTTATCTCAATCTCAGATGGACTGGCTGCTGCACGTTTTCCCACACCATGCATCTGAGCCAAATCATTGTTTTAACAAAAGCTTGCACACACACACAAAAAAAAAAATTGAACAAGTCTTTTGTTTGGTTTGAAAGGATCCTAGAGAGGGATGTTGTCAGAAAGCTTTCAGTTGACATTTTGAGTCACAACAGGAAGCTGAGGAAACACATAGACAAAGTCAACAGTAAAGCGAACACCTAGATATTTTTTCTTGATTTATTTTTATACCTTCCAAGCTCAGAATCACTTTGTTGACATGGTTTGAATCAACTGATACAGAAATACAGATAAAATCATCACCGCCTGCCTTTCATGAATCGGTGGCAGGCTACAGACAAAATTAAGACCACTCCTAATGCTGTATTTAAATCTTTCACATTAAACAGTATTTTTAGAGAAACTTCTCAGTCTTTTAGAGTTTTCAAATCTCCCCATCATTGCTCCATTAATACGTCTTCTGCCGCAGCTCTGTTGTCTTTAAATCAGAGCGGGACCAAAGAAAGAAAAGTTGGTGAACGCATCATTTTGTACAAAGCGAAAGAAGGAAGTGAAAAGATCTGCAGACAAACAGAACTCGTGAAGGAAGGAGACGTACAGAAACAGCTTCATTTTGCAGATCGCTGATAAGAAGTGGGATAAAACATACTCTGCATGACAGAACTGGGAAGTAAAAACAGAACAAGATGACAAAATATGCTAAAAAAGGTAATGTTTTAGGATTTTTGAGTCCATGTTGAATGTGTTGTTGACTAAAGATTGTTAGTGCTCAGCTGAACTGTGGCTTGTTCCTTTAATTATTTATGAAGAATCGCTTTAAGTGCTGCCGTCACATTTTCCATCTTTTTAAAGTGGCGTATTACAGTTGTGTCTGCTTTGTGTTGGCAGGAAATGTTTGGGCATCCTGTGTGCACGCTGAAGTGTTTAAGGCTGTTCTAACAGACAGCAGGACCTGCTTTTCCACACGAAATATGAATTTATTTTAGTCGGTTGTTGTGAAGGTTGTGGCGGACCCTTACAGGAACAAGGCAGGATGTGTAGAGGGGTCAACAGTATCTGGGAAGATGATGTTCTCTGAACGAGAACTCCTCCGTCGAGCTGATTTCCTGTAGAAACTCATTTAAAGGTGTTATTTCTGGGAACATTTATGCTCTCTGTGCCCTGACAATGATGGATCTTCAGCTCCTGGTGGCGTCATTGTGGTCGGCTCGGCCTCGGCGGCTTAAGTTTCTCTGTCTTGTCTGAGGTGTTTCCATGGCGGCGGGCGAGGTCTATAAGGAGCTCACACTGTCGCCAGGGAGCCATTTTGTGGGTTGCTGAGCATGTCAGGCTGAAGAATCGTTTTGTTTTGCAGAACTCCTACTGTTCTCTCACATACGTGTGCACACATAAAAAAAAAGTGCATTACGGGCTGTACTGACATGCATACACATACTGTATGCTTCACAGCTTGCTGTCTTTGTTGATATTTTTTCTTCTATTTGATGGTAGGGGGTGTATTCAGACAGGAAGTATGGAAATACATAACTTGTGCAATGATTTCCTTGAAGACAAAATGTGGTCATACGTGTGGTCGCGACGCTAACAGACTTGACAGGTGTTCTGAACCATCGACAGCTGCCCGCCATAGCAGAAATCCACTTTTAGCTCTGTACCTGCTCATTCCAAGACTACGCTATCGTCTTCACTTGCATATTTTATTTTTGGATTCAAACTTAAAAACATTTAACGAGCTGACTGTCCCGGTTTTTTCTCCTCAGGGGAGCCCAGGAAGTTTGACCCAAATTTTAAAGGACCAATCCAGAACAGGTGCAAGCCTCAGTTTTTGTTTCTAATCTTTTATGCTTTACTGTCTTTGAAGACAACACTAATCACATTTTTGTCTCCCCTCTCAGAGGTTGCACAGATATCTTCTGCTGCATCCTCTTCATTATCTTCTTGTTGGGGTATTTTGCTGTTGGCATCCTCGGTAAGACTCCAGAGTGAATTTATTTATTGATTTTGTTCATTTAAAATACAATCATGATGCAAAAATCAAGTCAATACACACTTGGATAGAAAAGTTTATACCAGCTTTATTAGAGCTTAAAATTACAGTATTCTTCTAACTATAAGGCGCATCGCATTATAAGGCGCAATATCAATGAATGTAAGGCACATTAAACAAAACAAAACAGTCTGATAAGTCAAACTTTATTCAGCTCATTCACAATAACCACATACAATCGGTTCAAGGTCAGTAAGCACAACCAGAATTTATACATAAGTTACACCTGATTATAAGAATCACTGTCGATTTTTTGAGAAAATTAAAGGATTTGAAGTGCGCCTTATAGTCTGAAAAAAAAATTCAATACCTTGAATGAAGAAAATTCAATGCTGGACTTTATGTTAATAAAATCATTTATGCCCCAGACCTCTAAATTACCAAACATTTGGTCAATTTCAACCCATAGCTATCTTTTTGATTCTCTTGAAAGCATCAAGGGTCGACTTAGTTTTGTTTTGCTGTTCATCTGAGGTTGTCTGCCTAAATTTAAGAATGGTTAAAAAAAGTTTTTTTGTGTTCTTAAATGTTAAACCTTTGACATAATCAATTCTGAACAGTATTGTTCTCTCTGCAGCCTGGTCTCAGGGTGACCCCAAAAAGGTGATTTATCCCACAGACAGCAGAGGACAGTTCTGTGGACAGTCGGGGACACATCTGGAGTAAGTCACCTATAACTGGAAACCCAAGGATCATTTTGTGTACATTCTATATGTTGGGGTGTTTTAATAAAAATAAGTAAATCACGTCTTTGCACGGTTTTCTCTGTCACGCCACAGGAAGAAACCGCTTCTTTTCTACTTCAACATCCTGAAATGTGCCAGTCCTCTGGTGCTGCTGGAGTTCCAGTGTCCCACCACACAGGTACGTCAAATCATATGGCTAAATCTGACCACTGCAGCTTTTTAAGGGTGATAATGCACAAGTATTAAAGCATGCTCATTACTTTTCTGTTCAAAGGTTTTGTCCTGTATCCTGTCAAACAGCTTTGAAATAAAACTAATAAATTATACATGGAAACGTGCGGCTCAGTCACATAAATCTATGTGGAAAATAATCAGTGTGATCAAAGGGATTTGGCACAACAGATTAAAAACGCCTTCTTTGGAGCTGTACTGCTCATACTTCACAGTAGAAACCACTCAAAGTTTAAACAGAAAGTTGGACTTTACACGTCTGAGCTGACATTTTGGTATCTTTCAATCACAGTTTAAGCTTTCTGGTTTTTACAGGTTGATGTTGTCACAGCACTGTTTGAGCTGTCTAAAAGTTTCCAATTTGTCCCACAATTAATTTCATGAAAACGTAGGAATCTTTGTCCATTCTCACCCAGAGAAGCATGCAGTCTCTCACTGCTGTAAGACTGACGGTTGTCTCTCAAACTGTAGAGAGTTCACAGCCAAGCATCCACAGCTTCAGTTGGATTTTAGCTTCAAACATTCTCTTCAAAACTGAAAGTACCAAAGTTCATGCTCAATAATCCGGGTATAAAATCCAACAATGTTCAGTCAGGTCATCTGGACGTTTTCTTTTTTTTTTTTTTTTGTTTTTTTTTTTTTTTTTTTTTTTTTTTTTTTTTTTTTTTTGCTGAGACGTTTCGTCCTTCATCCAAAGGACTTTCTCCATCCGATAAGCCACCAAACAAAACTGATTCTCACAAACAGCATATCCATAGTGGAAACAAACAGATTGCTGCGCAGTGTTGCCAGATCTCGCGATAGAAACAAACAACCAGCTCCATGAAAACAAGCCCAACTGGCAACCCTCCGCAATGTGTAAAACATAGGCTGTTTTTAAACAATATAAAATACATTTATTATGGCATTGCACATAACAACAGCAAAATTATGCTAAACACTTTGACTAACATACATTTAAGCTCTGATTAAAAAATACATTTTGCATGTCATTTTTTCTACATATTTTTGAAAGCAAAACATCCTTACATCTGCGTGTGAGTGGAGCCACCTAGTGGTCAGCCACAGTATGAGTGTTTGGGGTTCATGCCCACAGATGTATTTGTATATGTCTGTGTGTGTGCCTGTCGCCTTGTCAACTTGGGCGGGAGCGATAAACAGGAAACAGGCGAGTGGAAGGGACAACCTACCAACTACCACTCATCTTTTGCTTTATTGTGCGGAGCTGGGAGATAATCAACTAGTTTCACTCGGAACGAAAGTCAAGCCCAAATAAACAACTTCACGTTCAAAACAAGCCCAAAAAACACAACACAAGATTTACAAGCGATTTTAGACAAAAACAAGCCCAAAGTCACTTATAATAAGCAGACTTGGCAACTATGATGGCCTCTGGGGCCCGTCCTCCCCTCCGGGGCCCGCCTTCTCCCCTGTCAGCTCCCTCCAAGACAGCCATGCCAAAGTGGTATGAACAAATTCATATACAGTACCACTATCATTTTTTGGTGTTATTTAATTTTGGTATTGTTGGTGTTTTGAACCACTTTGGCCTGACTGTCTCAGAGGGAGAGGGCGGGCCCTGGAGGAGAGGCTGGGCCCCAGAGGCCATCTTAGCATCAACAGTTTATTTATTTTTTTTTTGCATGGAGTGTGCTGTTTGTGGGAATCAGTTTTGTTTGGTAACTTCTCGGATTGAGGAAGTCCTTTGGATAAAGGACGAAACGTCTCAGAAAAAAAAAAGAAAGAAAAAAGAAACCGTCCAGACGACCTGACTGAACATTGCTGGAAAACTGAAAGTAGTGTTAGGGTCGTTTTAACTTGTCATATAAAATCAAACTCATATTTGTCACCATCGTCTTCTGTCGCTTACGGTTTGAGATTTTGTAAGCTCTGGTTTGCAGTTTTTGCACAGCGACTGGTTGAGGTTTTCATTACCGCGGCAACCAGGAAGTGACAGATGCTGGTTTGTGGTTACCACACATGAGCCACTGGCAGCAGCTTTAAAACTTTATTTCATCTTGTTAACACAGTATAGCTACTACATCATAATGTTGGTATTTTTCTCAGCTTGATCACTGTAAAGGTTTTGGAAATTTTTGCACACCTTTAAATATTTTGTTTTCTTGTTTTCAACTGCCGTCCAGTGTTTCGTGACTGTTTTCTGTGTCCAGATATGTGTGGAGAAGTGTCCTGACAGGTACCTGACTTTGATTAAAGCCAAGTTAGGGACATCTGAAGACAAGGAATACTACTCAAGATACTGCCAGGAGGGTGTGGACTTCAGCAAAGTACTATATTTTTAAATCATGCCTTCTGTCTTTATCGCATTCTTCACAAGCTGAATTTTTACAGTCAAATGCGTATTATGACAGAAACGTTAACTAAAGGCTGCTTTCACCTGATTCAGAGTGCTCCAGACATCCTGAAGGATGGCCTGTGTCCTGCCATGTTGTTTCCCAGCAAAGCTTGTGAGTGGAAAGATTTTTCGCTTGGACTTTTACTTCACGTCTGCAGTTCTTTCAATAAACGTCTTTCCTCCGCAGTCACACGCCGCTGCCTCCCTGCCCTGGAGAAGATTAAAGGTGGGGTTGTCGTGGTGGGCAACGAGACCACCTTTGTTGACGGCAACAATAGAGTCAACGCCTCCGATCTGCTTGAAGCATCAAAGTCAGTCCTTGTCACTGAAACACATTCGCTTAAAACACAAGACTCAACCTGGAGTTATTGCAAAATCTTTCAAAAATTACACATAAACACAAATAACAGTTTTTATAATAATGGAGTTAGCCTCATCGGTCTGTCCTCGTCACTCTTAGTGTTTTCTAACTAGTTTAAGGCTCTCTTATCACATGAAAGAACTAGGACTAAACAACCTTAGTCTAAGTATAAAAGTGTATTTCTTTACAAACCTACATTATTTACAGATGAAGAATTGAGTTCTGAATCAATAATTCTGATTATTAATCTGTGAATCATTCAATCAGCTTTATTAACAGAATGAATCGAGTTTGAACTGAAGTGATCTAAAGTTCTTTAGATGATTTTAACATTGAACAGTAGGTGGTTTTACTCAATAGTTGTGACTAGAGGTAATTAATTATTGGATATTTGTTTCTAACTAGAACAAAAAACATTTTCTGTGAAAATGCAGTGTGGATGATTTTTGCTGAAAGAAGCTGAATACAGGTGAAACCACGCTGAAAAGATTTCATCACTAAACTGTTGATGTGAGCTGAATTACAGCTCATTACAGCTGCTAACAGCTGACATTTGATAAAAGCATTACATTTTCATTCAACCTTTATTTAGACAGGTTAGTCCCACTGAGCCTCGGGATTTACAAGAGAGACCTGATTTGAACAAAAGTGATGAGAAATGTGAAGAAAAACCTGAAAAGAGCAGAAATGAGCAGAATAAACTGAAATAAGCAGAGAAAGGCTGAATAGATTAAAAAAAACTTTAATTATCAAAAAAGAAAATGAAATGGTAAGAAAAAAAGCTTATATTAACCAAAGATGTAGCTGAAAAGCTAAAAGGAAAAACAGCTGAAATGTGCAGCATGGGGCTGGAAGGAGCAGAAAATTTTTACCTTTTTCGAAAGAATCATCTGAGTTGGAAATGAGCTTAAAAAATAGCAGAAAAAGGCTAAAAGGAGCAGAAAAATACCTAAAATGTAGCTGAAAAACATAAAATGTAAAATATAACAAAGAATCTGAAAGGAGCCAAAAAAAGCTAACATCAGAAGAACATAGCTGAAAAATAACAACAAAAAAAAAAGCTGAAATCAGCAGTAAAAGGTTTTAAATAGAGCAAAGCTAAATATGTCTAAAAGTAAAACTTGCATAAATAGGAAGATTAAAAGGCCATAACAGAAATGTTCTGAATGAGCTGAACGTTTTGATATATGAATTGCTGAATCAGCACTAAAATTGCAGAATGGGTCACATGCAGCAAAACAACAACCTGACCAGCAGAGCCACAGAACAAATAAAACGGCCACTGTGGCACCTTTTTAGGTATTAGACCAGCATTTTAATCCTTAATTTGTTTTTACTGTGGCTTTCTTTGCCTTTTCAGAAAGAAAAGTTATGAATGAACAGTAAATTTAGCTCTTAACTATGAAATATAAATTTAGCTCTTAACTATGACATATAAATTTAGCTCTTAACTATGAAATATAAATTTAGCTCTTAACCATGAAATAACACCACGTGATTGGTTAAGACCTTTTTATCACACCATTTCTGTTTCATTGTCTACTTCACCGTAAAAGCTCTATAATTTGCTCAATATGCACAGTTGTTTATTATATAATTCTTTAAACTGGTCTCAGTAATATAGAAACCAAATTCAGGATCAAGTATTTTTCTTTAGACTCTACACAGGTTTAATGACCCTTCTTGGCTTTACTTTTAAAAATCGAGGCCAGTGTTAATCTTTTAAGTACAATTAGTGTAAAATAACACCAGAGCCTTGTGAGATATCAACAACTAAACTTTAAAAATAATTTTTGGAGTCTTAAAAACACTACATTTAATGACAGAAGGTATAACTCTCACTGAAACATAAAACAATACGATGTGTTCAAATGGCTTTCGTTGAGGCTGTAGAGCCTTTTATTTTATAACAACATAATTTTTAGATAAACTTTGTTACTATGCTTACGTTGACACCCAAAGACTGCTATAGATAAATATACAGTAATCACATTTTATGCTTTAATTTGTGTCTTTACAGTGATAATAATCTACATCACCATCATTTTTCACTTCATTTAAAGCACGTGTCATTTCTTAAAGCCTCTATTAGTTGTGCTCTATTTGTGTTCACCCCAAAGGGGTTTTAAAGCTGTATTTTCTGTTAGAATGAATAATTCAGCCTGCATGTTATTTATCAGGATGATGGATAGATCTTCCTGTTGTATCTTGTGAAAGACAGAAAGTCAGAGTCGGCTGTACTGTCAGCCTATATTTGTTGTTTAACATGTTTAACATGAACACTTCAAATTTATAGTGAGTGACCTAAACACAGCAGAGACGTGAACAGCATAAAAATGCCAGTTACTGAATATTTTCTTGTTTTATTAGCATCTGAAAACAAGCTTATTAGACAAATACGTGGTCATTTTAAGTCTGTTGGTGCTGCTAGAGATTAAACATTAACTGTTGACTGAAAATGGATTAAATTCAACTCAGAATTTATTTATTTTTACTGAAATACTACTTTCGTAAAAAGTGTCACAGTTATTGTGTTTATAGTTGAACACTTGACAAAAAGATAGAAGGTAGTTAAAGAAAAAAAAACTAACGATAAATAATTACTGTATTTTTTTGACTATAAGGCGCACTTAAAATCATTTAATTTTCTCAAAAATCGACAATGAGCCTTATAATCAGGTGTGTTATGTATTAACTCTGGTTGTGCTTACTGACCTTGAACCGATTTTATGTGGTTATTGTGAATGAGTTGAATAAAGTTTGACTTATCAGACTGTTTTGTTTCACTTAAAGTGGAACTTAACCCACTGTGAAACGATAGCTCCGCCCCAAGACGTGATTTAAAAAATGCAACAAAGTGGGTGTGCCAAGAGACACCCCTAAAGGAAGGGAGGAGGTGGGGGGTTAGAGTGAG
>JARVGS010000548.1:13346444-13361821 GCA_031762315.1 Hypsolebias antenori | reverse complement strand
TGGGTATATTGGTAGAAGAATGTTAGAAATGCAGCTGCCAGGAAAAAGACAAAGAGGGAGGCCAAAGAGGAGATATGCAGTTAGAGAGGACATGAAGATAGTTGGAGTGAGGACAGAGAATGCAGAGGACAGAGTGAGGTGGAGGAGGATGACTCGTGGCGACCCCTGAAAAGGGAAAAGCCGAAAGAAGAAGAAGAAGTAAAATAGTTTTCGTCATATCATTGGGTAAAGTGTCCTTAAGCAAAAAAATTAAGCAAAATTCAAAATTACCACCTGCGTTTGTTTACCTGCAGAAACAGCATCTACTCACACAGACTCATGTTCGTGCTGCTGTTGTTCAGCGTATTGTTTTTGTACTAGTACTTAGCACGTTCTTAGTTTAGCATTTTTCTAAGTTCATATTATAAATCTTATTACCGTTTTTCTTTTATAATTTGTACTTTTGTTGGATGTAACTGGGACCCTGTGTACACAATTTTGTTCCATCGCATGTACCACATATGATGCAAATGACAATAAAGAAACCTTGACCTTGAGCGTCACAGAAACAGTTTAAAAATTGTGAACAGCATGGAATATCTGTTTGAATGGATAAGTCAACAGTTTTGATGTATCGATGCACATTTACATTTAGATATCTTGAGTAAAGTACACAGATAAAAGGGCTTTGTTTACACTGACTGCGTACCTGCGTTCTGGAATAGGATGTTGATATATATCCGGAAAGCTATACTTTAAATGTTTAAATCACACATGAAATATGTAGCTTTAAGAAAAGTTATATTCTGTCCATGTTTTAAATGTAGAAAGGATCTAAACTTTACTTTGCCAGGTTTGTAACTGTGCATGTATTCTGTACAGTATTTGTATTCTGTGCAGAATAATGTAGTATTTTAATTCTCAGCAGAGAAAGCTATGCAGTTTCTGTATGTAGGTCTAGGGCAAAAAAAAATTGGTATTGGTATCGGTTACCAGCCAAATAAGTTGTAACATACAGTATTGGCATATCGGATATGGGCCAAAAATGCAATATTGTGCATTCCTGATTTAAATGTTGCTGTAATCATGCCAACTACAAGCCTGTCAACACAGGAAACACACGGACAATGTTATTCTAGAAAGAAGGAAAGAATATTTGCTACATGTTGCAAAACACTACAGTATTTACAAAATGTCTTTAGGTTCAAAATTTTTACACTTCAGAACGTTTTCTAACGAGTTTTGTTACATATGCTACAACTTCATTAAGAACAAAACATTTCACATTTTGATTCATAATCAATTGGTCAATCACTGTAAACTGTTTTAAACTTAGAAAAAGTTTATTTTAAACTCACTTCCCAATGGTTATTTTCCCAACTTCTCCTTTGTCTGTGCTTTTGTTCCACTGCTGAGATAAAAACTTGGGAACCTGTACGATGAGAAAATTTATGAGGGTTAACTTATAAAAATCAGTCAGTATTTGCTTTTTGATAAACCTTAAAGTCTTGACATGGGATGAGATAAGAGATTTTAATCAGTTTTCTTAACATTAATATAAATTATTTAAACAAACCTTAACCAGCCACACGCCTTTACTCTGCTGGACTCCAGTTAAATTCACCTCCCAGCTGTGGGACATTGTTTCAAACAAGCTGCTAGGTAGACTGGAACCAGAGGCTCACCTGTGGAAACAAAACTTATTACTTCCTGTCTTTTCAAAATAAAATGACTGTTGAACAGCAACTGAATCCTTGCTGCTGAATTTCAACTTCTGTTCTCTGACACAACAGTCATGTGAGCAAAGTCCATTTTTATGGAGGTAAACTTAAAATCCTACATTTAAAAGAAACATCCCTAGTTTTTTTTTTAATAAACTAACAAATCGTTGTCTCCTGCAATTTGAATTCTGGAACTTGACCACAAATTTACAACATTTATAAGCTTCCCTGAAATAATTTATTACCTGTAAATCAAAGAAAATTGAATGTAAAACATAAACTATTTACAAATTATGACCTTATATTAAGACTTTAGTGAAGGAGAAACCTTTACCAATCATGCAACCAAGTAATTATTTGTTTGTTTTTTTAACAATTTATTCATTTTACATAAGAACAGATAAAGAATAAAACATAACATAAACTTATGAAAGAAAAATGACATAAAATGAAAGGTGGCAGAAAGAAGAAGAGTTTCTTATTTTGTCTGCCCCTTTTTTAAAAAACAACAATTTCAAACAAACAATTCAAACAAGCATTCTTCAAGAAATGTTAAATCATTTGAGCAACGTTTCAATCACAAATTATTAGCACATTTAATGCTAGATATAAAGCTTTAGTATTTTGTTAACAGTTTTGATTTGATAACTTTTTTTAATTCATTCACAGCGTGAATATATTTAACATCATCTTCCACAATTCCACTCCCTTTATTGAAATAAATCGTCCTTTCAAACTAGTCCTATCCTTTGGCTTTGAAAAACATTTAATTTCCCTTTAAACTATAACCGGTTTCTCTCTTAACGAAGAACAATTGGACATTAGAGGGTAGCACATTCTTATGAGCCCTATGCATTACAGTACTAACAAAATACTGTAGTCAACCAAATCATAAACTTTCTGTATTTTCAGTTGTTTAAATAATGCATTTGTTGGATAACAATAAGGCTTTCTAGAAATAATTCTCACCGCTCTTTTTTGTAAAATAAAAATAGAGTTTGTTATAGTTCTACAGGCTTTTCCCCAAACCTCCAAACAGTAAATTAAATATGGAACAAAAATTGCATTATACAACAAATAAAGAGCCCTATCATTCAACAAGTCCTTTAGTTTATACAACACTGCAATAGATTTTGATAACTTAATTTTAACCGAATTTATATGCTGTTTCCACGACAATCTGTCGTCAACAATCACACCCAAGAATTTAACCTCAACTACTCTACTTAATTCAATACCATCAATTTTGATAGAAAATTTATCAATTTTTTTGTATTACTAAATAACATATAATTGGTTTTGTCAAGGTTCAATGATAACTTGTTTAACCTAAACCAAGTTAGCAATTTTAAGATCTCTTTTTTTAGCAAATCAAACTGTTGTTTCAAGTTTCAAGTTTTGAAGTCGTGAACATTTTCTCTTTATTAAAACCTGGACGGACGTGTTCAATATGGGTTCTCATCTAAGCTAGAATTGGAAGCTGTGAAAAAAACTTCTTACTAATGAATATTATTAAAAATAATAAGTAAAGGATTGATCTTTGCATGCTGTTGGACTAATTTCTGGTTTTACCTTCGAATGATCAGTTTTCCCTTGTTAATTTTACAATATTTAAAAAAAGAGGACTGTTATATGAAGGAAGTTAAAATGTATGCATCCTGTTTTCAGTCAAACAAATATTTTAAAATTTACAGACATCCGTCCATAAATTGTTACAAAGTAAAGTTTGATTTCTGGACAGTAGCTTCAACATTTCTTCAGGAATTTTCTATTTTTGTTGCTGTTGTTGTTGTTTGCCCACCAGATGTCAGATTATTGCCCAGTTCTCCAGTTTAATTATACAGTTTTTCTGTTGTTGTAAAGCTGGTGACTAATGATGAAATACGACCGTACACAGTAGCATTTTGAGATTTATACAGTTTACAACCACACACAAATATAAATGTGTCAAAGAAAGGCTGTTTAATATGATTTTACTCTCATAAAGCATCAAACTTCCCATTTCCAGAGGGTAAAGCGTCATATAACACTGTTGTTTGCAGTGAAAAGCAGTAATGTGAGAAGAAACTTTTTTTTTTTTTTTTTTAGGGAGTGACAAAATGTGGAAATACAATGAGACACTTTGAGTTACAGTGAGTTGCAACGTCACTATTTTCATCAAAAAGTCCGTTTAGATCATTTAACAACCACTTTACAGTTTTATTTAGCGTTTAACTTCAAACCCGTGGTTACTCGTTTTAGAAACATTAAACATCTGCACCGTTATTAATGATTTGTGAAAAGCACATCCTCTGATTCTTTTTTTAAAAGTTTAATGAATATTTGTCCAGTGGTGCAGAAGGTAGTTTGCTAACAGCGTTGACTGTATAAGATTTAACACAATATTTTAAGCAGAATATATTTTATATTTGATTGGGCTCTAATTATGCATTGAGAGTGAATCTCAGCTACTACCACATGGAATTTTAGCTTAATATCTGTAAAACTGACTGACGTGGAGCCATTTTTGTTTTGGCTAAGGCCTTTTTTAATTGAGGCATCTCAAAGAGTTATTCACTTGTAGCTGTGGATTTATTGAGTATTTCCTGAAAGTTTCATTCAAATCCATCCAGGGGTTCATGAGATATTTTACTAACAGGCAAACAAGGTTGACTCCAACAATTCTGCTGGTGTTTTAAGCACTGTTCTTGTGCGAGCAGTAGCACTTAGATTATGCGTTGTGAATGACTCTCTACCGTGCTAAATTTGAGCTGAATGTTTTAAAAACGTGCTAAGTTATTGTCATTCTTGTGTTTAATAAGTTGAGTTGACTGCAGTGACCATCTTAAACCAACTTGGCTCCTAAAATTAACCCGTTATAAATATACATCCAATGACTATTTCCTCAAAGCTTCATTCAAATCCATCCAGTGGTTAATGAAATATTTCGCTAACAGACACAAACAGGGTCTTTGTGTTGATACTTTAGGGGTAAAAGCGACTACACTAAATAGCCCAAACTTTCTGAACGCTAAAACTTTTAGTATTTATAGATTTTATATACTGTATCAACAACCAATTACCATAAAGTTATTTAAAGCCACAGAGTTCACATCTGTTACGCTTCACACCTCTGTAACCCCATTGGTCAGCAGTCCGTGGCCCCACCTACAAACGCACAGTGACTCCGCCCAACGGCTCGCCCACTATTTAAAGATTCCCTCTCGCGGCTACAGTCAGTACACAGTCACTATCATAAGAGCAGTGCGGAATATCTTAATCTGTTTTCGACAAAATATTAGTTTTAGGTTTACAGTAGAGCGACTACATTTCCGAACATCTACATGTGTGTAACTTTGCCACGATAATCTTAAATATGAAGACGTAAAATAAAATTAGGAGGAAGATGGGGAAGTGGCAGTTGTCGATGGTGAGTAACTTGTGAAGCTGCCATGATGGAGCTGCTCGGCTCTCCGGCTTCTGTCTTGTTGTGACTTCAGCTGTTTTCTGCGAGTTTTACCACTAATGCAGACACTAAACCTCATTTAAGGCTGTGATTAGTCAGTGGTGCAGTTTCAGCTTTATTTGATCAACAAGATCCAGATTTATTACTAAATGTTGTCCATTTAATTTTTGTTTGTTGTTGACTCCATCAATAGTTTGCCTCATGTGGCTCTGCTAAAACATTTAAACACTTATAAACTATAAATTAAAGTGTCTTTTTCGCTTTCCAAGCCAGGGTTTTATTCTACAATCGACTTTGTTGCTGCTTTAGATGTGGCAGCGCTCAGAGAATGTTTTAGGGATGACTATCTGCTACTACCACTCCAAAATAAGCTATTTCTGTCAAACTGACTGAGCTGTAGCCATTTGTTTGTTTGTTTGTTTGTTTGCTGATGTCAGCTGATTGTGATAGATCTGTAGAAGCGGTTCATGAGATATTGTGCTAACAGAGCCAGTGCCAGCAGTTGACAAATAAACGATAGTTCTGTGTGCGGCATGATGCTCAGCTACTACCACACCAACTGGCTCAGTATGTGGTTAGCAGTGGTGGCCATCTTGAATTTGGATGACCACAAATGATAGTTTTATATTTTCATCCAATGATAACTTTTTGGAAGTTTCACTAAAATTTGTTTAGTGGTTCATGAGTTATTTTGCCAAAAATGTTGACAATTTTTTTTTTGCTTTCTGCTTCGGCTACGGAGGATAATAAGAACCACTGTATTGTTGTTGTTGTTGTTATTATTTTGTTGTTATTATTATTGTTTTGTTTTTGTTATTATTGTTGTTATTGTTATTTTTGTTGTTATTGTTTTTGTTTTGTTATTATTATTATTGTTAATATTATATATAGCTGAGCTACAGATTAATTTAGGAACCTCAGAAAATTGACATGCTTTAGGATATTATTATTTATTTTTAATTTAAAGCTTTTCATAAAGAATGTGGCATGACTGTAAACTCAGTCAACTACCGATTCTTACTTTTATGTTTGACGTTTAAAATAAAACACAATTTCGTCAATTTATTAACTCAAGTTTATTGTATTAGAAAACTTGAACATAGTTTACTATAGTTTAGCCAAAATTTTGTATGTAGACTACAATTTGGGGAGTTAAAAAAAAAAAATGCTGATTATGAGCAAATATTTTAGTGATTTATTGTAATGCTGGCAGTTTTTTCCATGTCTGTGTATGTGTCCACAAAACCTGATATGAACTTTAAAAAAATTAACAAAAATCAAACAAACTTTAAATATAATTACCAGTAGGATAGTTGGCTTTACCAGTTTCAAAGAGATAAAACAAAGGCTCTTAAATGGATTTTTAAAAAATGAAGATTGTTGCTTCTTTTTGTTCAAATGTCCATTAATAATAATGCTCTATAATGAGACCGCTTTTATTTTGTAGCTCAAATAGTTGAATGGTGTTGGACCCACTGAAGGGGACAACATCTGTCCTCTCGTCTCTTCTGGTGACTCATTTCTTCTTCTCTGCTCCTAAAGGTGTTGAGTAAAGAACAATAAGCAGCTGCAGCTCACGGCGCAATGGAAAGCGATCTTTTTGTCAGATTGTATTGAACAGTGTGAGCGTCTGCATCAGTGAATGCTTCTTAACTCGGTCACACAACCGGTCTTCAGGTTTCTATTTTGAACATCTCACTGGAATGTGAGGCATGAGAGTCGTGCACGCTCAGTTTCACCCATCTTCACGCGCACCGATTCCAGTCGCAGCTGTTTCCCTGCAGATCTGAGCGCTGCTTCAGCGTTTACGCCGGTTTCCTGTTTTTAGTTTTTCCTGTAGTTTTTTTTTTTTTTTTTTTGCAGTCGAACTGCGTCTACGTATTTCAACCACTCATACATCAAGACGTTCAGCTCGTGCAGGAGCTGGTGAGGTGGCTTTGTTTTTTTGTACTTTTATGCTTTTCAAAACATTTTACACTTCATTTGTATAAAGTTTCACCACACAGATTGTGTAGAAATGGAGGAAATTCAAGACCATTGTTACCCTCCCCAGGAGTGGTGGACCAACAAAGATCACAAGGCGTGGAATAGAGGGCGAGGTCACAAAGGACCCCAGGGTAGCTTCTAACAACTGAAGGCCTCTCTCACATTGGCTAATGCTACTGCTCTCCAAAGAGAACATGGCTGCAGTTTGATAAAGATCACGTGGACAAGCCAGAAGACTATTAGAAGAACGTTTTGTGGACAGATGAGACCAAAATAGAACTTTTTTGGTTGAAATGAAAAGTGTTATGTTTGGAGAAAGGAACACAGCATTCCTGCATAAGGACCTTATCCCATCTGTGAAACATGGTGGTGGTAGTGTCGTGGTTTGGGCCTATTTTGCTGCATCTGGGCCAGGACGGCTTGCCATCACTGATGGGAACAATGAATTCTGAATTATATCAGAGAATTCTGAAGGAAAGTGTCCGAACATCTGTCCATGAACTGAATCTCAGGAGAAGGTGGGTCGTGCAGCAACACGGTGACCCTCAGCACACAAGATGTTCTACCGAAGAACGGTTCAAGAAGAATAAAGTTCGTGTTTTGTAATGGCCAAGTCAAAGTCCTGACCTTAATCCAATCCAGATGTTGTGGAAGGACCTGAAGGACCTGTGAGGGAACCACTGTTCTGTTCAGAGGAATGGGCTAAAATTCCTCCAAGCCGGTGAACTGGACTGATCAACAGTTACCAGAAATTTTAGTTGTAGTAATTGCTCCATAGTTGGGGAGGGGGGACCACACCAGGTACTGAAAGCAGAGGTTCACGTATTTTTGTCACTCACAAATAGGTAATGATGGATCATTTCCCTCAATAAATAAATAAAAAATGACCAAGTATAACATTTGTGTCTCATTTGTTTAACTGGGTTCCCTTTATCTACTTTTAGGACCTGTGTGAAAATCTGATGAAGTTTTAGGTCATATTCATGAACAATTATGGAAAATTCTAAAGCGTTCACAAACTTTGAAGCACTGCTGTATTATAAAAACTCATTAGTAAAATATGTCCAGCCTCGCCTGGTGTCACACCCTAATAAGCTGATTAACTCCTAGACATGAGCTACAGCTGTCTCATTCCTCAAGTCCAGCCACTCCTGAACTGCATCAGTGTCTTACCTGCTGAGGATACAAAGATCTTGTCTGTTGCTCCGTGGTCCAATGCCCTCTTTTCAGATTAAAGTAAATATTTCATGTCATTTGGAAATCAAGGTCCCAGAGTCTGGCGGAAGAGAATAGATATTTTTAATTAATTAATTTATTTTACTTATAATTGCTTTTAGTTAATCCCTTGCTTGGTTTAGCTAGCCTTTTGCTGCTTTTTGATTTTATCTAGGAGTTTTTCTGCAACTTTAAGCTAGTTTTCTGCTTCTTTTAGCCTAACAAACAGCTTCATCACTCTGCACAGCTTTTATTGTTTTAGAGGTAAAAGTTTTTTTTTTCTTGAAGTTGGGTGAATGGTTTGGGTTCTGCGAAGGAGAACGATGTTTCCATCATGCCAACGACTCTGCCTTCTCACCCTGCAGGATCCGGTGCAGGAGTGGGGCGAGGAGGAGGAGGACGGGGCCGTGTTCGGGGTCACCCTGCGCAGGGAACCCGTCCTGCAGAACTCCGAGTCGCCGGATCTCTCGTTGGACCTCTCGCCGGCCTACGGCTGCGTGCAGTACCACACGGTGAAGGTGCGCAGACTGAAAGCCGCCACCCCGGAGCGTCTGATCGCCCACCTCCTCGACCCCGACCGCCGGGAGCCCGACTTCATCCACGTGTTCCTGTCCACGTACCGGGCCTTCACCTCCGGCAGCGCCTTCGTCGAGCTCCTGTTTAAGAGGTGAGGGAAGCCGAACTTTAGCTGAACTGAGGCGTGTGTTAACAGAAACCATGAGGGCGCAGTCTGCTGGTCCTTGGGCCCACATGAGCCCGTCGGTACCGCTCGATTTGAACTCGACTGTTTTAACACAAAACATCCAGTCGCACCGAGACAGACACGAGGCTTACCGTGCTCGAACTTGACTTAATCTGTTCTAAATAATAGAAAATGTTACTTTTTCTTCTGGAAATTATTCACAGATTTAAACATTTACGTTTTGTAAATGACATAGTTGGGCTAAATTTTCAGGTGTTGCCAAGATCTCCCAAAAGAACGACTGGACGAATTTTAATTAAATTCTCTGAAAAGTCATCTCTGGACCTACGTCTGCGTCTGATTAACTTTTAAAGCTGATCAAGCCAGTTCAAGATGGCCGCCACGGCTAGTCAACATTAGCCAGCTCAAAAGTGGCTATTAGTCTGTCAGTTTTTGAATTATTGAGCTAAAGGTTGATGTGTTTGGCTGTTCTTTCACTACCCTCGCTCTGAACGTCGTGCTCTTATCACATGAGATAACAATTTAAAGATCGGACCAGAACGGCCTTGAACTCGTCATTTCGCAGCTTCAGGTGGTCTAAAACTCTGGGGTGAAAGGCGACGGGCGATATACACAGTCCTTCAAGCAATGCGAAGCTGCTAAATTATAGCCCACAATATTTCTTCTTATCAAAAAAACTGACAAATGTTTAACTCCAGTATTTGCTTCTTGAATATTTTTTGCCGTCATGTCCTACTTTTCGATCCAGACCGTGCTGTTAATGCGTCAGCAGCTTTTACGATGCGCCAGCTGGCGCAAATCGACCTTTAGCTGAGGCGGGGTTTCAGCGCCGCTCCTACGTCACATCAGTTATTCACAGAACAAACCTCTTGACGCCCGGCAGGTTTTCATCTTCACGAGCTAAAGGAAGCCGTCTGAATAGCTTTGTTCCTTCTGCAAAGGCTAACCACGCCCTGCACCTCTGCTTCTGCACGTATCTGGTCGCACTTCATTCAGGAGTCCCTTTTGATCCTTTCAAGCTTCATAAAGGACATGATTTTTTAATTATTTTTTTTAACCTAGAAATTATAACTTTATCTGACTTATCTGTGTGGAACTGATCCTACGTGTCATTTGTCAAACTGGTGCCCTCAAATGTGTCGTGCTGTTAGCAGCAGGTGTCCCATGAGCTTCAAACTGTGAAACCTTCCTTTTAAATTATTGTGTGAAAGTTTATGAAGCATTCACACTGTTCTGATCCATTTGTCTTCTGTACATTTTTCAGCATCTTTCTCGTCCCGCAATTTTTGTGCTATTTCAACAAATCATAAATCAAAATGTTCAGCTTGTTCAGGACAATCCTGCTATGACTTTTGGTATTGGTGCAACTTTAGCTTTTTGAAATATTTAGCCTTTCCTGCCATTTTTTTCTCATAGAAAATGAATTGAGCTCATTTTACATCCTTCAGCTCTTTAGATGTGTTTACAATCTTTTACTGCTCCTTTCACATTTTGTTCTGCTTCAGCTTCTTTCAGCTTCCTTGTGGAAATTTACACTATTTTTCGGCTACTTTCAGCTTGTTTGTGCTTCTTTTTGATTCTTTCTGCTAACTACAACAGGTTTGTGCTTCTAACTTATTTCTGCTAATTTCAGCTTGTTTTGCTCCTTTCAGCTTATTTCTGCAAGTTTCAGCTTTTTCTACTATTTCAGCTACTATATAGCTGTTTTATGCTAATTTTAGCTTCTTTAGCTAGTCTGCATTTTCGTACTCATTTAGACTTTTTCAGCCTAATTCAGCAAAATAGTGCTGTCTTCACTTCCTTCTGGTAATTTCAGCTTCTTTCTGCTTTTTAGCTACTTTTCGGCTGTTTTTGTGGCTAAATTCAGCTTTTTTCAGATAATTTCCACTTTTGTTTTGCTCATTTCTGCTTTTTTCAGCAAACATGTTCTTTCTGCTTTCTTTTGCTAATTTAAGCTTTTTCTACATTCTCTGATGCTGTTTTGGCTTTTTTTTTTTTTTTTTTAGCTAATTTAAGCTGTTTTCAGATAAATTCAAAAATTTAACAGTAATTTCTGCTCCTTTCAGCCTAATTAAGTTATTTCTGCTAATTTCAACTTTTTATACCCCTTTCAGCTTATTTATGCTAGTTTCAGCTTTTTCTGCCTTTTCAGTTACTGTTTAGCTGTTTTTCTGCTACATTCAGCCTCCACATTCTTGGAGCTCTTTTCAGCTCCTGCTTCCTTCTAGTAATGTATGCTTCTTTATGCCTTTTAAGCTACTTTCAATCTTTTTGTTTTTGTTTGTTGCTAATTTAATCTTTTTAGCCAATTTCCTAATTTTTGTGCTCTTTTCAACTTACCGGTATTTAAACCTAATTTAGCAAATTTGTGTTCTGTATGCTTTCTCCTGCCTCCGTGAGCCATTGTTTAGTTTCTGATTGCTCAATTTGAAGCTATTGAGTTTTTTTTCTTTTAAATCTTATTTGTGCCAACGGGGGTCACAATGTCTCCGGCCCCTGTGGCCCCGCCACAGATAAACCCTTCTGTAAACAGTCCTTTTCCTGGGAGGATACGAGCCGCAGATACATTTATTTTTTCAGGCATCTGGGGAAACACAAGAGGCAAGTTTTTGTCATTCCGTCTGATGGATGGGGTACGAGGTTTTCGTGTCCTGGTTTTTCTTTGGTGTCACCTGCAAACTGGTTCAGACCGGCTGAACTTAGACCAGGGGTCTGCAACCTCCGCAGCAACCCTTTCAAGTTTTGACCAAAACTAGCATAAAACTGATTTTTATTGGATGTTATACCCACAACAACAAAACGTAGTTCTAACAGTTTTCCTGTCAATTCCTTTGCAAATATGTGGATACTAGTACTAGTACACAGAGTAAATTATACTACTTTAACGTTATGCTTTATTTCTTCAAAGTAGAATACTCATTTTCTTCACAACAAAAAACAAACAAACAAACAAACAAAACAACAACACATAATAAGCCTGCACAGTTCATTCTTTTTAGTTCATTTTATTTTGGCAAAATAATATATGTCTTTCTTTTCAAGAATCCAGTCTTCTGGGATGGACATGGTACCTTGACATGGGCACCAGGGACCCCCAGCAACTTGAAAATGAGTAACGATAATGGATGGATGAAAGGATGGAAGATGGATGGACGGATGGATTTTTCATTCATTCAACCTCCTGAATTTTTCTTTTTTTTGACAACAGTGGATAACAACAACAACAATAATAGACAATCATAAAAGATGCGTACAAAGTTTATTATTTATTTATTTTTACAAGTTAAAACAAAATGGCAACTAAAAGGACAGTCAAAAGGACAGTCAAAAGGAAAAGTGGGTAAAAAAACAGCGAGGTTGTAAGGTTGTGTAGAAAACTAACAACAGGAACACGTCTGCATTGGCTTTTGCCAGGAACTTAATAGATGCTTGAAGCCACTTAGAGAGGTAAAGGTTGAGGGCTTCAGATCTTTTTACAAGATATTCCAGGAAACAGGAGCGGCGTAGGAGAAGGCCCTTTTGCCTAGTTCAGTTCTCACTGAGAGGACACTGCATGTAATAATGTCCTGAGAGCTGCACTCACACAGAGACATGAAGCTATTGAGTTTTGAAATGGATGAAATCCAGTCTTTTGTCTAAAAATGTAAAAATGCCAATAAATGTTAACAATAACAATCACTGAATGTTTTTAGTCTTATAATTTCACACCTACTCACCAAGCCCCTCTCACAAACTTAAAGAGGCCCATAGGCCACCAGTTGATAATGACAATTGTAGCAGCTTTTGCAGCTCTGGACACATTTTATTTAGTGAACAAAGGGGCAGAAATGGCTCTTTTGATCGTAAAGGTGCAGACCCCTGATTTAGATTAAGCCTCTGGCCAAATGACCCCCCACCCCCAGGTTGTCAGTCTTTTTACAGATGATTACACTGTTTGTCTCTGAAACATCTGAAGGACTCCGCGTGTTTCATGGCCAATTTGTGTTGAGATATTTTACACCAAGGACGGCTCCTGAATGATTTTTTTTAGCTCAAACTAGATGACACATGTCACCTGAGGAGGAGGAGGACTGTTTGTCTGCTCATCTTTGGATGAATGAGGTGACCCAGCTTCATACAGCACTTCCATCCACAAGCTTACATTGGCTTTGGTTCAGGTTAGACTGTTAATTCAAATTCAGCTTCAGTTTTACATTTGTGTGTGAAGCAGGTCAACATCAGCAGCATTTTGCTGTTTCATTATGGATCTCCTCCCCTTCAACAGGAAGTAAATGTCTAATCTAGATCATGATATGGAGCTCTGATATGTTTCGGCGCTGCAGCACAAGTAACTAGGGCGCAGAGCGAGTTACATAACAGCCGTGTTGCTGGGTTGATTCTGTGCTCCTATTTTATTTTTATCGTTTTGATGCTGCCTGCAGTTGAAACTCATCGTCATGCTAGGATGTGCACGGCAAGCCCGACGGCCGCGGACGAACTGTGAGCTGATGGTAAATGCTGCCAGCCGGCTTTAAGTAGGTCACCACAGAAGCTCTGTCAGAGGGCCGTCCTGCATGAAAATAAATAAACAAACTACTGTAGTGGGAATGTGTCTTACAATAATTCAAACAATTGCAAAATACTGTTCAAAATGGAAAATTAGATATGAGAAATAAATTTCCGTTTGAAAATTACCATCTACCATCTTATTTGTAGTGCAAAGTTCTAGTTGTTCAGAGTTGCCTGCTTCCTAAAAGGCAGATAACGTAGTGTGCTTGTTTACGTCTGTGGGTCTGTCGACAAAATACCTCAAATCATGAAACTAATTTAAATGAAGCTTTCAGACAGTAATTTCTTGATGTTCATGTACAAAGTATAACTGATAACTATTTCGAGTCAGTTAATTTCAAGATGGCCACCACAGCTAGTCCACCTTACGAAACAAAAATGGCCATACCTCAGTTTTTACTGAATTAGAGCTAAAATTTGGTGTGGTTGTAGCAGAGTCAGTCAGAACACATCTTAAGCACTAACAGATTACCCAACATTGTGGCTTATAAATGGTAAATGGACTGTGCTTATATAGCACCTGTCTGTCTTATCAAGACACTCAAAGCGCTTTACACTACAACCTGTGTCCTCATTTACCCATTCATACAACACTCTACTATAACTACACAAAGAATAATCAGTGCTTTATCCCATTCCTACACCGATGAGACACACATCGGAGGCAATGAGAGGTTCAGTGTCTTGCCCAGGGACACTTCGGCATGTGACTACTGGTAGAATCAAACCCCCAACTCTTGCATTGGAGGATGACTACTCTAACCACTCATCCACGACCACCAACCTCCCGCACTTAAGTTATAACTTTTGGAATTAACTGGTAAATCAAGTCAAAGTATCTCATGAAGCACTGGACAGATTTGTCAGTAGCATGTGGAAGAATCATACACAGCCACAACAGCTTAGCACTCATACTAATTATCAGCTTGGTCACACACTGTTGTGGGATGGCATCCATTTCTCAATCAACATTTGTCACAAGTAAAGTGCTATGCGTTGTCATCAGTGTATGTTCCCATACAATGGTGAAATTGGTTCTCTGCATTTTACCCATCGCACCTGGGATACACCCAGGTGGAGAAGTGGGCAGCTGTGTAAGTGCCAGGCAGCAATTAGGAATTAGGTGTCTTGCTCAGAGACACCACGACATGGCTGGGGATCAAACCTGGGACTTTTGGGTCCCGAGTCGGCTGCCCTGCCTCTACTGTCAACCAGTATGGTTGTGTTGGTCCAGGCAGGATTGTAGACACGTCATTCCATCCTATCCCCTCAAATTCTGGATGTAGTCTCTGATAAACCTCAGTTTGTAAGCATTACCATCTTGGAGGATAGATTTGTGGAGATGTGGGACTGCTTACAGGTGCCAATTAGGCACATGATTGTCAGCATCTGGGTAACAGAAGACAAGGTAGTATTTTCAGAAAAGGTTTAGCATGTTTTTCATGGTCACAACCCACAAAATCAGCGTTGCTGCTCAAACCACAAACACATTTTTCTAATACAGAGTCCTCGAGTTACGACACCCCCGACTTACGGCATTTCGGACTTATGAACGGCACCCGGTGACATCATTACGCCTCCATTGAGCAGTATTTTTCAGTATTTTCTGTGTTTTCTGAGGGTACTGTGTTAGCTAACTGCTTGAAAATTCATTCAACCTTTATTTAGGCAGGTTAATCTCATTGAGCCTCGAGGACTCATTCACAAGAGAGACCTGGCTACAAACTAAGGATGATGACAACAGTAACAGTACAGCAATAGATTACAAACTAAGGAATGA
>JARVGS010000548.1:13327031-13343054 GCA_031762315.1 Hypsolebias antenori | reverse complement strand
AAATTTCATATTTTTATTAATTATTAATTATGATGCGTTTGTAGGTCCGAGTTGCCGTAAGTCGGGGGCGCCGTAACCCGAGGACTACCTGTATAACATTGTTCTGTAATGGGACAAAAATACATCAGGAGTGAAGTGGCTGAGTGTGAAAGTTGTGAGGATGAATCAAATACATGTACATCCTTGGATGAGAGGAAGTTTACTCTTTTATGGCTATTGATCCCATCTTCTGCTCTTCAACAGCCATCCACCAACGCACACACCTTCCACACACATACACAAGAACTCAACCAGCAGGAAAATCCCTCTGTGGCCATGGGTTTCTTTTTAACTTGATATTCTTGTGAATCACCCCCAGTCTGCAGTGCTCCTCCACTAATGAACACAGGGCCCACAGACGGAGCAGGCCATGAGCCGCTACGCTCCCTGATCGCACTGGAAAACATGATCCAGCTGCCCGGCACCCTGTCATTTAAAAAAAAAAAAAAACACTGGAACATCCTCTGCTTACCACAGACTTGTCTCATCCCCTGACCACATCTTAAACTCACCCACCAGACCTCCTGCTGTGAACTTTAGTCCTGACTTAACCCCATAACCTGCCTTCAGTTTCAACCTTGTCCCAGCTGTGGCCAGATTCAACTCACATTACCAAACTCTTTCTTTTAACAATTTGTTTTCAATGCAACATCCTCCTAGATTTGCACTTAATGTCCTTTAGAGATGAAAAAACTGGGTTTGTTGTACCATCATTTACGCTGAAATCATTGTAAGAAATGTGTTTTGCATTTTTATGTCCTCACACATTCACTTTGTTTATATTTAATCATATCAATGCAATTTGCTGTGTGAATACAAGGAATGTGATAAACATCAAAAGATGGTCTTGGATCTGTGATTTTGCCAAAAACTAAAATAAATATGAGTGTGATGTGTGGAGAGTACGTGAGTTCAGGGATCTGGCATAAAACATCTCGCCTGATAAAATCTCCACAGCACTGTGTGTTTTGGCAGAAGTACGGCATGAGAAGTGGGACAAGGATGTTGGAAAAGGCAATTGTGTTCTGTTGGAAAGCAGACAAAGGTGCACACACTTACACAGCTGATACCAGCATGAGGAAGAGTGAAGCCATATCTAATGTGGTGAGTGAAACGTAAACATTGCTGTGGCATCGGGGCGTCCCGCTTTACTGAGAAACCATCTAGTTGAAAACAATACAGGGACAGGAGGCTTTTCTAGGAACTCAGGGTGGGGCTGGGAGGAAGAGGCTGTCAGGTTAAAACACACATGTTAACACAATTACACACACACTACACTTTGGTTGTGGGCCTGAGATGTAGAGCCAAGAAATGAATCCTTAAAATTTGCAAAAGACAATCTGACATCTTGTCTGCACACACACAAAATTCCAACAAATCAAGTTAACAATCCATCCATCCATCCATCCATTCATCCACCCATCCATTCATCCACCCATCCATCCATCCATCCATCCATCCATCCATTATCTTCCACTTGTTCCAAAGTTGAGTCGCGGGGGCAGCAGTTGAGCAGGGAGGCCCAGACATCTCTTTCCACAGCCACCTCTTCCAGCTCTTCTTGGAGGACTCCAAGGTGTTCCCAGGCCAACTGAGAGATGTAGTCTCTCCAGTAAAGTTGTTATTTCTAGCCCGAGCCCTAAGCCAGGCCACATCCGGCTCCACCCGACCCGAATTAGGCATGGGCCGGGCTATGATAATGTGCTGGATGGGCGGGCCGGGCTGGTGTCGGGCTTTTGATGGGTCAGCGGATCAGCCATGATCCAATTATATGATAACATGGCCTGCCATACCATCTCCAACCGCACACAGCCATTTCACTGCAAGCTGACTGGCCTTGAAAGAGATAAAAAGTTCAGTTAAGCTTCAGATGGGACTGTACTGCCAGGAAATGATCCATCGCTCAAATGTACAATCATTCAGCCACGGCACTCAGCGGACGTATGTGGCCGATGACCCAAACAGGTGAGATCCCAAAGCAGACATGTCACAGCAGGGTCTGTCTCTGAATAATGCAAAAGAATGCAGGCAGAAACAGAGTTTTAATGCTCTTTGATGGCCATGAAAGGACAAACACCCCCTCTTCTGCCCCTCTTAATAATTAATTAAATATGTTATTTTTTCCCCCCGGGTTCTGACTTGTAATTGCTGTTAATTCGTCGGGTCGGGGTGGGTTCGGAAATGATGACTGCGGTCTGGGGCCAGGTCTGACAGGATTTTTGGGGCCCGAAGCAATCTATTCTCCAGCATGTCCTGGGTCTTCCCCGGAGTCTCCTCCAAGTCAGACATGCCTAAAGCACCTCCCTAGAGAGGTACCCAGGAAACATCCTTACCAAATGCCCAAACCACCTCAACTGGCTCCTTTTGATGTAGAGGAGAAGCGGTTCAACTCCAAATCTCTGTATCCACAATCTCATTATTTTGGTCTCTCCCCAGAGTTCATGACCATAGGTGAGGGTAGGAATGTAGACCGACCAGTAAACAGAGAGCTTTGCCTTACAGATCAGCTCGCTCTTCACCACAATGGACCGGTACAGAGTCCGCATTACTGCAGACACTGCACCGATCCATCTGTCAATCTCACTCTCCATTCTTCCCTCTCTTGTGAAGAAATCTTTAAGATACTTGAACTCCTCCACTTGAGGCAGAACCGCACCCTCGACCCAGAGAGCAGTCCACTCTTTTCGGACTGAGGATCATGGCCTTAGATTTGCAGCTGCTGATTCAAGTTAACAACAATCACTTTTTCACTCTACAAAGCAATGTGTGCTTTTGTTGTGGCCACAGAGACCCGAGGTGATTTCAGAGCATGTGAAAATTATTTGCAGCCATAAAGAAAGGCCAATTGGTATTAATGATGTGACGTGCAGCAGAGACCTCAAGAAGTGTGTGTTTGAATGTGTGTGTGAGCGTGAGTGTGTTGGGTCTGGGTCAGTCATACACACTTGTTTCCATCTAGGATGGATCTGACGGGGGCCACAGGGCAAGAAGCAGACAGATTCATCAGAGTCGTCATCTCAGGGTGTCCGGTATCCCAGGGTGCAGTGCTGCAGCTGCCAGGGCCACAGCAGCAGCCGTGATGGGCTCCATGTGGGCACACAGACAGCTTTTCATTTTCTGACTTGAGATACTGAAAATAATCAATGAATTCAAGCTCTGTTGCTGTTCTCTCAAGAAAAATGTTCATATAATGGTAGGATGAGGTGATTAAATCGTTCTATGTGTCCTAATGCATTACAACTCATTAATAGGCCATATGGACTAAAAATCCCTGATAATCACAAATGAAAATTAGAAAATTTACAAAATTTAGGCATGAGTCTGAGTGTGTCATGTGTATCCTGATCCAAAGGAAATAATGTGACTCGCATGGCTGTTCATATGAAATATCTTCCCACCAGTCTTTGAACATGTATCTGTGACTTTTTGAGAAACCAAGGGGGTGAAGAAAATCCCAAAACTCTGAGTGCACGTGCAAGCTCGTTTGCAACATGTAACCCAACCTGTGTATGTGATATCATTCCTTCACACACACTTAACAATTTGTAGGAACAGGAACCTTTCAAATGTGAAAACTGTCACAAATGTGAAGCTAATGAAAAAAGGTTTTATGTAAAAAATATTTTTCACAGTTTGATGTTTTAATTTTCCATGTGATTGTATTGTTTGATATTGTGTGTGAAACACAATACGCTTTTGGGATTAATCAAACGTATGCACAAGTTATTGTTCTGATTTAGAAACTGTATTCTGCATTTGTGATTATTTTCAGACAAATTTCTGTGGGATTCCTAGGTTTCCAGCCACATTCACTTTCTCCACAGCTGCTGCTCATCCTAATCAGACACCACTCCACACCTGCACCTGCACCAGCCAGACATTCTTCCGACGCTGGAACATTATGATACTTACGGCAAATAATGGACAGCTGGTAAACTTGTTTCTGAACAGTTTTACTAATCTTGATATCTTTAGTGACTTACAAGACCTGCTCCTCCGAGTCTTCCAAGACCTCCTCATTCCTTGTGACTTTGTCCTGGATCATCTTGTTCCTTCAACTACCCAAACATTAACCTGGATCAGAAACTACCGCACAACAACCTGCACCTCTCTACATCGATACTCGCCTCCTCTGTATGATCGTTCCTCTTGTGGAAACCTATGCCCTCGTCTCTCCCTCCTCTCCGGCTCCTTCTACAAACACAAACACTCATAAGCAAGAGATTATCTGCAAACAAGATTCACCCTTCAATGGCCTGAAGAATTACAAGTACTCACCTTGTAACCGAATGACATAAAGAACCTTGACTTGACTTGTCCTCTTCTCCCTTTGACCCCTGAACATCGCCAACACTTGTAAATAAAAATAACTTATCTTTTGTACACCTGACTCTGCCTCTTCCTCAGTCTGTTAAAGTTAGGGTTGAAATTAACTAAAATCATATTAATTTCACTTCATAGCTGCTCAGTAGAACATTGTTTCAGACTGTCCTGATGCATGCTCAGTTATCCAGGTAAATAAATCCAAAAATGTTTAATCAGGTCACCTGAATGGATTCTTCAGATTAAATGTTTTTTTGTTTACACTGAATATTTTCTAATGTATTATTTACCCATGCATTTTTTAATTGTTAGTATAAGGTTCTGCAACTGACCATCCATCCATCCTTACATCATCTTTACCTGCTTCTTCCTTGTATGGGTCGTGGGGGTCACCGGTGCCCATATCCAGTCATCACTGTGTGAGGGGCGGGGGACACCTTGGACAGGTCTCCAGTCCATCACAGGGACACATAGAGACAAACGAGACAACCATTCACTCTCTCAGTCACACGTAGAGACAATTTAGAGTTACCAATCAGTCTAACATGCACGTTTCTGATATGTAGGAGGAAACTGGAGTACCTGGAGAAAACCCACGCATGCACGGAGAGAACATGCAAACTCCACCCAGAAAGGCCCCCGGACCAGGAGTTGAACCGGCAACCTTCTCACTGAGAAGCAGCAGCTCTACCAGTTGCGCCACCGTGCTGCCGAGAAATTGGCACCAAAAAGTGGAAATTATCTGAAAAAAAAAAAAAAAAAAACAGAAGTACAGTATGTTAAAAAAAAAAAAAACAACAGCTGAATAGTAGCTTAAAAAGGTAGAAAGAAGCAAATTACCAGAAGAAAGTGGAGAAAGCACAATAATCTCCATATAGGCTGAAAGAATCAGAAATGAGCACAAAAAAGAAATTATCTGAAAAAAGCAGAAATATGGAGAGAGGGGAAAAAAACAGCTTAATAGTAGCTAAAAATGCTGAAAGAAGCTAAAATTACCAGAAGGAAGTTGCGAGAGCACATTTTTGCTTAATTAAGCTAAAAAAAAGTTTAAATGGGTGCAAAAAATGTGGAATTAGCCAAAAAAGCTAAAATTAGCACACAAACAGTAGCTGAAATAGCAGCCAAAGCTGAAACTTGCATAAGCTGAAATTGACAGATGTTACAAGAAGCAGAAAAATGGTGTCATTAGTAGAAATAACCTAAAAGGAGCACAAAACAGCTGAAGATACAGCTGAAATTAGCTGAAAAAAGTTTAAACTTGTACAAGGAAGCCGAAAGAAGTTGAACCAGAACAAACTGAAAAGGTTTTAAACAGATCTGAATATTTGAAGGATGAAAAATGAGCTCAATTCATGTTTTATGATTTAAAAAAAATGGCAGAAAAGGCTAAATATTTCAAAAAGCTAAAGTTGCACCAATACCAAAAGTCATAGCAGGATTGTCCTGAACGAGCTGAACATTTTAATTTATGATTTGTTGAAACGGCACAAAAACTGTGGAACGAGAAAGATGCTGAAAAACGCACGGAAGATAAACGGATCGCAATAGAGTGAATGCTTCGTAAACGTTCACACTATTAAAGGAAGGGGAGCAGTCTTGATAAACTGATTTGCGTTTGGTTTCAGAGAGAGCACGAACATCTTCGACCACCTGTGTGAGACGTTTCCCGATGAGAACTGTGTGCTGAGCAGCAGAGAGATCCTAGTGGAGGTAACTACTGTTCTCTACCCCCATAAACACGCAGGGCAGCAACAAAACCGACACCTGAGACCTATTATTCAGTTTTAGTCGTCATAAGATCCAGCTCTTACAGGTTTCAGCTCGGGGCCTACTTTTTATATTTGTCTAAAATGAAAACGAGCGCAAAGATCGCTTTACTGAAGAGGATGAATAACAGCTGCAGTGTGATGGCACAGGTTTCAGTAAAACTGCTTGTGTTTGACAAAGACAGAGCAGACTGTCCTAACAGTGACCGCAAAGCCCTTTGAAAGCTGTACAAAGTGTCCCTGAACGCCTCACTGCTACACCTTCTGTCACAACTCTGTAACTTAACTCCTGTGTGTATTTTTTCTACTTGTCGCAGTGGTTTTAGTTTCCCCTGAAACATCTTCACCTCCCAGAATAAGACTTAAAGTGTTCTCAAACTCTTAATATGAGCCTCTCATTTGTAGGTGAAAACATTTTTTATTTGCTTCGTTACATTCCAGCTGTTTGGCTGGTTGTGATTTTAGCCAAAACGGGTTGAATTTTTTTTAAGTACCGTATTTTTCGGACTAAAACACGCACCGGATTATAAGGCGCATTAAACGAAACAAGTTCATTTTGACAGATTTTTGAGCACCATGTACCGCATTATTATTAGACCTTTATTTATACAGGCTAGTTTACATAGAACATACAGGCAGATGAGAAAAAGAGAACAAGGGTGGAGGCATCAAAAAAAAAAAATCATGTCTCACACCATTTAATATGAAAAAAAAAATATTTTTTTTTTTGCAAAATACAGCAGCGACATACAATGACATCATAATACATTTATGCATAGAGGTCGACAAAGGCGATGAGTTATCCATAGACACTCCACAAAGTTCCAAAGTTCTGATAAGATGGTACAGTGTCTATCAGCATTATGGTACATAAAATGGGTTTGAGGTCTGTAAGCTCAACCAGAATTGTTACATAAGGCTCACTGTTGATTTTTGAGCAAAATTAAAGGATTTTAAGTGCGACTTATAGTCCGAAAAATATGGTATTGCACCAGTTTTATTTAGTTACGGTAGTAGGAAATTATGGTGCCACTTACGAGTATCCCTTGATGAGACAATCTTAGGATTTCCCCTTGAGCAAGTAGTTGTAACAGTGAAAAGATCTTGGTTTTATTGCAAAGAGACAACTGGAAAAGCCAGTTTCCAGAATAGCAGCCAGCCGCCTCGACTGGTTAGTGAAGAGCAACACAAGAAAAGCCTCCTCCATTCTAACCAGCAGAACCGGTGCTGTGGATGAATTTGGTGGAACCAGACTGACTTAAGGAGTTTTGCATGTTTTCTCAGTGCAGAGAGAGTTATTTAAAGTCCCAGTACATACTTCAAGACTTTCTGATGAGAAGAGATGGTCGAAGCTAACGCCACACCAAGTTTTGGTCCAGAGTCTGTAAAAATAGTTGAGCTGCAGCCATTTTTTTTTTTTTTTTTTTGTCGTGGCAGCTTCAGTTTGAGAGGACGCTCAAGACAACATTTATCACCTTCGGCTGCAGGCTCTAACCAAAGTATTGATGCTCTACTGTCATAAACGTGGGATTTCACCACAGATTGCTGTTTGCCTGAATGAAAAGCAGATTAGTGATTTTTGTTTTTTTATGCAAACAACTGGTGTAAGAACACTTCTGGTGTTCCAGACGTTTGTGTTGCTGGTTGTATGTGAGCAGCAGCTGATCTAGACTCCCATTAAGTGAAGCAGTCCGGTTCCTGAAAACCAGATAGAAGCTCATTGTTGGCCGCCACAAAAGTCACGATTGAAATGCGAGTTTGTCTGCTGTGCTGGTCACGTTGTTGTCCTCCTCGCTGCACTCTCAGCCCTGGAGTGGTTGGGAAAAAAAAAAAAAGAAAGAAAGCAAAGCAGCGGTTATATAACTCCTCTGCTTGTTGACGCCTCACTTTAACACCTGATTTTGATTCACGGGTGTTGACACGACTGTCGTCCTCTCTCCGCAGGATGGGAGTCACCCGGAGAGCAGCGCCACGCCGGGCTCCAAGTCCCCCCGACTCTGCTCAGAGCCCAGACACACGGTGAGAGCAAGCTCAGCTCTTCATTTGGAAACGACCTTTCACTTCCTTCATTCAGCCTCTAAAATAAACCAGATGTGCCAGCTGGTAGAAAATGATGCTTTTGTCACATCAGCTCAGCTTCCTTTAGGTTTGCCAAGTTCCCTTTTTTAATCTTTTCAGTCTAAGCGCTTAACGAGAAATGTTTGTGTCACACAGGATAGTTTTCTTCTTACGCTTAAAACTCAAACCCATGCAGAGTTTATGTTGGGTGATGTTCAAACAGATTTATACCCCTGTATGTTTACTTTTAGATTATTGGTCCTTTATGCATGGGGTGATCACTTGTTGTTAAAAACCACTGAACATTTCACTCCTAAAGTCTAATTTATTTCTAACTAGATGAATTGTATTTCCTGCGAAAATGCAGTGGGAATGCTTATAGTAGAAGAACTTGCTGAAAAACAGCTACAATTTGCTAAAAAAACATGATGAAATGGAGCTGAAATGGAACACTAAGCATACATTAGCAGAAGAAAGTAAGAAATAACACATTTTCTGAATTGGGTTTAAAAAAGTAGAAATGAGCACAAAAATTAGGAAATTAGCTAAAAAAAAAGGCTGACTTTAGTAACTAAAAATAGCTGAAAATACAGAAAGAAACTTAAATTACAAGAAGGAAGCAGAAAGAGCTGAAATAAGCTAAAAAATGTGGAATTAGCTGAAAATGCTAAAATGAGCATAAAAACGGCTAAATAGTAGCTGAAATAGCAGAAAAGCTGAAACTAGCAGAGAAAAGCTGAAATGAGCATAACAAGCTGAAATTAGCAGAAAGAAGTTAGTTAGGCTGAAAGTAGCAGAAATTTTAACTAAAATTTTGAATTGATCTGAAAACAGCTGAAATTACGATAGCCAAAAAATGCTTTTAAAAAAGAAAAGGCTGAAAGAAGAAGAAATGAGCACAAAAAAAGGAAATTATCTGAAAAAGCTGAAATTAGCACACAAAAAAAAACCAGTTGAAAAGTAGCTAAAATTGCAAAAGGAAGCTTAAATTAGCAGAAGGATGCGGAAAGAGCACATTTTATGCTGAATTTGGCTTCATAAAGTTGAAATGAATGCAAAAATTGTGCAGTTGGCTAAAATTAGATTAAAATAGCTGAAATAGAAAAAACTGACACGTGCAGAAATAAGCTGAATGAAGCTGAAGTTAGCAGAAAGACATTAGAAGAAGCACAAAAATTATGTAGTTAGCAGAAATGATCTGAAAGGAGCACAAAACAAGCTGAAAAAAATAGCTGAAAAACTAAAGAAGTTTAAATTGGCACAAGGAAGCTGAAAGAAGCTGAACCAGAACAAAATGTGAACAGCGCAGTAAAAGGTTGTAAACAGATCTAAAGATTTGAAGAATGCAAAATGAGCTTAATTCATGTTTTATGAGGGAAAACAACGGCAGAAAATGCTAAACATTTCAAAAAGCCTGAAGTTGCACCAATACCAAACGTCATAGGATTGTCCTGAAAGAAATTCAACAGTTGCTGCAGAGGCCAAAGACCAGCTAGTGATTCAGTCAGACTTTAAAGCATCTTTCATACATAAAGTGTAACTCGGTGCATTGCATCAGTTAAAAGCAACAGAGAACGGAGCCGACAAAATGCATTCAGAATAATTAAAAACGGCAACAAGTTGTAGAAGGACATAAAAATGTTAACTTTGACGTGTGTGGACTGACTAAAATGTGGATTCTCAAGTCTGAAAATGAGGAAAAACCAAAGTCGCTAAAAAAAGAGAGGGGAAAAGTTAATTTTTTTTTTTTTTTGTGAGTATAGACGTAATCAGAGTAAAATAAGAAGAAATAAATATTATTTAACCCTGCTGCTGCCCTAGGGTCAAACACACCCACAAGCCCTTGATGTTAAACTGAGGCATCTTTGATTCTTTTGACCTCAGGGCAGCAGGAGGGTTAAATATAAACCAGTTTTACTGTGTATTCTAGTTTAACTCTTAACGTAGACAAAGTTAATAGAAGACTTGCTCAATTTTGTAATTATTAAAATGTCTGTAAACTTTAAACGGAGCAGAACAGCAAAGAAGAAATGTTCTGTGCAAAAAGCACGGTTAGGAATTAATAAAAAATAAAAAATAAACAACCTGTTGACTACGACTTTCAGCTGATTTAAAGTAATATTTAAAAATGATCTCGGTGCCGTTGAATTAATAAAAATTTTAGCTTTAAACTTGAATATTAAAAATGACTATAAAAAACTAAGCTGAAGACAAACTGGTTTAAAATCTGTCCGGAGCTGTGCGTTAAAATTAAAATACAAATAACTATTGCACTGCAGTACCTAGAATATAATCCACAACAAGCGTGTTGTAATATTCTGTAGGCTGTGGAAGTAAATTTCAAATTTGTTTTTTAATAGAACAAATCATGTTAATAAATAGTTTTAATAAAATTAAATGGTAATATTATCATTTCATCAGGATTTTAAAACTTTTTTCTTTATGATGAAATCTGAACTTGGTGTTGAAAATCTAACAATAAAAGAGATTTGTATCCAAACTTCTTCTCCATATTTGCGTGCAGACGGTGTGCCGTTAATAAAACTTAACGGTGGTTTTATTTTTCTCCTCAGAGCTTCGGCAGCGGTGTCGTTCCTTACCTGGGCACGTATCTGACGGTCCTCACCATGCTGGACACGGCGCTGATGGACTCTGTGGAGGTACGTTATTGATCTGATCTGATTTACAACTTCAAACATCCTGCTTTTCTGTACTGATTAGATTTTTTTTTAATGTTTTTCAGGGTGGATTGATCAACTTTGAGAAACGTAGACGGGTAGGTGCTGCCATCTAGTGGTGCTTTACAGTATTACAGTTTTTAAATTACATCAAATCCACTCGATTTGCTGCATTTCTCCCCCCTTTTTAATGGATTAATGTGTTTTTTTATTTATTTATTGTTTTTTGGTTACAGGAGTATGAGATTCTCTCCCAGATTCGACAGCTCCAGGCTTTCTGTTGCCACTACAACCTTCCAGTCAGCTCTCAGGTCACCGCCTGGCTGCAGGCTTCCGCTCTGCTCACAGACCAGGAGAGGTAAACCGAAGCAGGACCAGAACTGCTCGAGAGGAAGCTCCACGTGAGACGGCTTTGTCTCATTTTGTTCTGTCTCCTGTAGCTACGAGCTGTCTCGTGAGCTGGAGCCTCCCGTCGACCCCTGCCCCAGCTCCCCCAGCCTGTGGAGCAATCGTCTCCTCGCCAAGAAGCTCGCCCAGTAAGTTTTAAAGACCAGCCGGCAAAACTGGTTTGAAATAACCAAGCTAGGAGTTCATTGCCTGTCATAAAAAAAAAAAAAAAAAAAAAAAAAAAAAACCTGACATGAAGTTCTGTGTGCAGGTTGCGAACATCTCACTGCGACCAGATCAGCGTTTCGTCTTCTGGCTCCAGCGGCTCAGACATAGACGACCTCGCCGTCCCGCAGCCTTCTCGCCTCAGACTCAAACTGAAGGTACGAGCTCCAGCACTTCTCAAGGTTCCCGCTCGGAACGTGTCCCGACCCTTGACCACGCCCCTCTTCCTGTCCCCTCAGTCCCTCCCAGGCTCTCTCCACAACGTCGCGGAGGACTCCTCCATCTCCTCCTCGGCCTCTTCGTCCCCAAGGCTCTCCAGGTTGTCGTGCAGCTCCTCGCACCCCGATCTCCGCTCTTCGTCTCTGGCGCTGAGCCCAGAGTCATCGTCGTTGTCGCAGTCCGGCTGCTCTCCTCCGGCTGCGCAGCCAGTCTACAACAAGCAGGTGGCGGACTCGTGCATCATCCGGGTCAGTGTGGAGTGTGTCGACAACGGGAACGTCTACAAGAGCATACTGGTACGTTTCCCAGAAGCTGGAAAGAGACAGCTTTTATATTTATTTTTATAAAGAGGAAACATCTTGATGATTATTTCAAGCAGTGTATAAAAATGATATGATTTTATTTTCATGCAGGAACTGAAAACAGTTTTTTGTAAACACTGTGTATTAAACGACCACAACTGCTGCTTCTTTTTCAACTTTTGATGAACGTCCTAACAGTTTAGTTTATAAATACTGTATGGATAAATTATAAAACTCCTTCACTTGAGCGGAGTATTCAAATCTGACAGCTGTTTTTTTTTTTTACTTTTTCTGTAACATTTTATCTTTAAATGCTCTGATCGTTCACACACATTTCAACAGAACAAGTTTTCTCAGTTTTTATTTTTGCAGTTTTGTGTTTTTTTAATCTCTTAGTTACGTTAGATTTATTGTGACGGCTGCAAAAGTACAACTTTTGTTAATTTTAATACCAAATAGTTGTCTTCTTGTTCCGTTAAAAACTAAATCAACTAGAGAAATTTAATTCCCTGTGAAAATGCAGTGTTATTGCTGAAGAACTTGCTGAAAAACAGCTTAAATTAGCGAAAAACAAGCTGAATTGTAGCTGAAATGGAAGAACAAGCCTAAATTAGCAGAAGAAAGCAGAAAGAACACAAATTTGCTGAATTAGGTTTAAAATAGCACAAAAGTTAGGAAATTAGCTTAAAAAAAGGCTGAAATTAGCAAAAAAAAGTAAATAGCTGAAAATTAGATGAAACGGCAGAAAGAAGCTTTAAATTACCAGAAGGAAAGAGCTGAACTGAGCTCGAATAAGGCGGAATTACCTGAAAAAGCTAAAATGAGCATAAAAACAGCTAAATCGTAGCTGAAATATAAGATAAAGTTTAAACCAGCTGAAAAAGACTGAAAGGATAACAGTAAGCATAAGTTACAATAAAGAAGTTAATTGGGTTGAAAATAGCAAAAATTACCATGGAAAATTTTGAATTAATCAGAAAACAGCTGAAATTGGCTAAAAGATGCTTCAAGTAGCACAAGAAAGCAGAAAGAACATGTTTGTCCAATTAGGCTAAAAGAAGCAGAAATGGGCACAAAAAAGTGAAAATTATCTGAAAGGGGAAAAAGAAATTAGCCAAAAATAAATAAATAAAATAAAATAATAATAATAATAATAATAATAAATAAACAGCTGAAAGGTAGCTGGAAAGGCTGAAAGAAGCTTAAATTAGAGAGCACAATTTTGTTCAATTAGACTGAAAGTAGAAATGAGTGCAAAAAATGTGTAATTAACCGGAAAAAGCTCAAATTGGCATAAAAACAGCTAAATGGTAGATGAAATGGCAGAATAAGCTGAAACTTGGAGAAATAAGCTGAACAGAGCAAAACCAATTGGCAGAAAGAAGTTAGAAGAAGCATGAAAAATATTGTAGTTAGTATTAAGAAAGTAGCTGATTTTATTTTATTTTATTTATTTTTTATTTGCACCAAGAAGCTAAAAGAAGCTGAACTGGACCAAAATGAAAGGAGCAGTAAAAGATGAGCTCAATTCATTTTCTATGAGAAAACAGTGACAGAAAAGGCTAAATATTTCAAAAAGCTAAAGTTGCACCCATACCAAAAGTCACAGCACCCTTCTCCTGAAAGAGCTGAACGTTTTGTTGTATGATGTATTGAAATGGCTCAAAAATTGTAGAACGAGAAACATGCTGAAAAACGTACAGAAGACAAATGGACCACAGCAGAGTGAATGCTTCATAAACATCACACAGATGAGTCAAATGTGATGAAAACAAAGCAGCAACTTTTGATGGAAATTTCAGTGTTTCGAGAAAATGCGGCTTTAAAACGTTCTCCTCGCTTGTTTGTTGACGAGTCTGTTTCTCTTCCAGCTCACCAGCCAGGACCACACGCCTCACGTGGTCCAGAGAGCTCTTGAGAAGCACAACATGGAGGACTTGAGGTGCAGCGACTTCGGCCTCTTTCAGATGCTCAACCACAGAAAAGGTTGGCGCATAAAACCGCTTCAAATTGCTTCAAACTGCTTCAAACTTCTTCAAACTGCTTCAAACTGCTTCAAACTGCTTCAAACTGCTTCAAACCGCTTCAAACCGCTTCAAACAGCTTCAAACCGCTTCAAACCGCTTCAAACAACTTCATACCGCTTCAAACCGCTTCAAACCGCTTCATACCGCTTCAAACTGCTTCAAACCGCTTCAAACAGCTTCAAACTGCTTCAAACTGCTTCAAACTGCTTCAAACAGCTTCATACCGCTTCATACAGCTTCAAACCGCTTCAAACAGCTTCAAACAGCTTCAAACAGCTTCAGACCGCTTCAAACCGCTTCAAACCGCTTCAGACCGCTTCAGACCGCTTCAAACCGCTTCAAACTTCTTCAAACTGCTTCAAACCGCCTCAAACTGCTTCAAACTGCTTCAAACTGCTTCAAACCGCTTCAAACAGCTTCAGACCGCTTCAGACCGCTTCAAACAGCTTCAGACCGCTTCAAACAGCTTCAGACCGCTTCAAACCGCTTCAAACCGCTTCAAACCGCTTCAGACCGCTTCAAACTGCTTCAAACTTCTTCAAACTGCTTCAAACCGCCTCAAACTGCTTCAAACTGCTTCAAACTGCTTCAAACTGCTTCAAACCGCTTCAAACAGCTTCAGACCGCTTCAGACCGCTTCAAACCGCTTCAAACTGCTTCAAACCGCTTCAAACCGCTTCAAACCGCTTCAAACCGCTTCAAACTGCTTCAAACCGCTTCAAACTGCTTCAAACTGCTTCAAACCACAGAACTTCTAACTGACTTCATGTAGCTGTAGATGTTTGTTCTGGTTGTCGATGATTAAAGTATTGTCAAATATTTTGCAGCACTTTAATTTCCTTCTCCTCCTCAGAGCTCCAGATTCCCGACAACGGCAACGTGTTTTACGCCATGTGCACCTCCGCCAACTACGACTTCGTCCTGCGGCGGCGATGGAGGAGCCGGGGCAAACCGTGCGGCCCGTTTTCCAGCCCTGGATCTCAGCACAGAACCCACCAAAACAATTGATTGAAATAAAATAAAAAAGCTTGTGCTGTGCTGCTGAAGGAATGGGGACAAACTAGAACCACGCCTCGGTGGTTCTGCTCATCGTCACAAGAGTGTCGTCGTGCAGCAGAGCCGTCGCAGACTCTCCCAGACTTCGACTGAAAATAAGAAAAAAAAACGTGGAGGAGTTCTCATTTTGACTGGAAACCAGAACCGACCTGCATTTGTCTGGAGGAAGTGACTGACGAGAACCCTCCCGGAGAACTGAAGCCAGAACCAGAAAGTTCCTGCGCTCGTTCTCCTCTGGGTTTATAACGAGACGTGGATCCCAGCGGGCGCCTGAAGGCACCGTTTACTGCTGGTATTGGTCACACGTTGAGCTGCGGAATGAGAGATCTTGACTTTCTGATGACCAAGAACTGATGCTCAGACCCCATCTTACCATCTTTATACAGAAATGTCTGATGGCTCATTTATTTAAATACATATATTCTTGTCTCATATATATTTTTTAACAAAAGCATTTAGTTTTATAAGCTTAAATTATTTAAATGCACTTCAGTATTCTAAGTAAGAATGTGTTTGTCTGTTCTGATATTTTTAAAGCTTAAGCCTTTCCCCCCTTTTAATTAACAAAACCAGTCCAATAAAAAAAAAAACACTTAAAACTGTTTAATTAAAGGATGTGATGTTCAAACTCCAGAAGACTTCAGTCCTAAAACTAGTTCTGGAAGAAAAAAAAGTTTTCAAATGGCTTCTGCTGAAATAACACACGAGACCTGCGTTTTCACGTCTGAAGGAATATTCGTTTCTCAGATTCCGTTTTTTAAATCCGTGGTTCCCAACACTGGTCCTTGAGGAACACCATTCTGCATGTTTCAGTTAATTTTCTCCTGATTCAGTTTTTTAAGTTCTGCAGAAGTCAGTTAACCGCTCTTCAACACTTGCTCTTCTCAAGGGCGGACGTCTCCTCTCGGTCTCCGCTTTGCTTTTGCTTTGTCTTGTCTGTGAA
>JARVGS010000548.1:13278799-13302043 GCA_031762315.1 Hypsolebias antenori | reverse complement strand
GGGCAGCAGATACCTGCGTCCAGATGGAAGCAACCTGAACTCACCATGGAGTGGGTGATCAGGATCTGCCAGAATCGGCATGGCCTTGCTCACTGACCTCGCCTTGTGTAGTTCGTTGAGGCTCTATGTCAGCACATCCTGACAATCCCTGAGAGTTTATTCCTGTTTTTGAATGTCAAAAGTCCCAAACCAACAAGGTGAAAGTTAAAAGAGACTCAATAAAACATGAATAAAACGTTCTCATAAAAGTAGAGTCAACATTAAAACCACAGAGCTTCCAATTAAATTACATTATTTGGTTGGTCTTCTTACAAGGAGGGTTCACATGTGCATCAAAGATCAGTTTGTCATCAAGAACTGTTCCCAGATATTTAAATATTGATGCACCGCCTCAACACCTTCACTGTTAATGACACAGGAGTGGCAAAGCAAGAGTCTTTTCTAAAATCAGTGACCATCTCCTTCATCTTGAGTACACAGTTTCATTCCACCTCATGTACCACATGTGATGCGAATGACAGTAAAGTCACCTTGAGCCTTGACTCGTGACATTTAATATCAAGGTTTTAAGCAAAGATGGCAGCTACTAACACACCCAAGTTTATACTCATTATCTGTCAAACTGAGCGAGTTACAGTTGTTTCTGTGTTGCCTAAGGTTGATTAGATGTGTCGGCCATTTTGAATTGAGTTAACTTCAAAAGGTAGACGGTTGTAGATGCCTGTCCACTGATTACTTTCTGGGAGTTTTATGAAAATTTGTTCCGTGATTCATGAGATGTTTTGTTGAAAGTGCAGATAAATGAACACAAAGGCAAAAATATTTAAAGGAGGAGTGGGGAACAGTGGGAGTTACTGTTTGTAGAAGGGTGAGGTGGGGGTTAGAAAATGAGTGGATGATGGTGCAGCTTAAAATGTTTTTTTTTTTCTTCTCTTTTCAAGAATGTCACCTTGTTGCAGCTTGTTGCTCGAGGGCAGAATTGAAAACACAAAAGAGTTTCATATTACTAATGAGAACCAGCAGGTCTCTCTGTGGTCAGCTACCACACACACATACACACACACACACCTACACACCTTTCATCCATTAATCTGATACTGAGACACACAGGAGGAGTTCAGCGTCTGATTTGCTTCACAGAATGGCTCCATGTGGAGAACTCTCTGGGTGAAAACATGCTCTGAAGTGTTTTTTTCAAAGGTGTTTCTTGTTGACATTTTTAAACCAGGGCTGCTGTCATGAAATTAGGAGGAAAAAATGTGTTTCTATGACACTGCAACACCTCGGCGTCTGACGGGTTGTGAGGCCGGTTCGTTTAACGTTTGCAGACGAGTGCATTTCTACACTTAAGGCTCTTTTGTAACTTGTTTTTGCTTGCGTTTGTCCATTTTTTTTTTCATGTCATTACTTAACACACCCTCTAAAGCAATGGATTATGAAATTGTGCAATTCTGGACAGCACTAGAACCGTCACTGAGCTCATGTAGAAGCACTTGTTGACGCAACGCTGCTTAACGTCTGCTGAGTCATTGTAAGCACAAAAAAAAAAGGGCTGAAGCTGTCGTCAAATGGAAACAAAAAACATAAAATAAACTGATCAAAACCAACATTTAAACTTTAAATTTAAAGATTTTTGGACTGAGATATCATGAGATGTTTTGCTGAAACTGAGAATATTTGATAAAAAAAAGAGAAATGTCCAACATTGTATTTTTTTGAACAAATCAGACAGCATGTGTGACTGTGCAACAAACGTGTCATTGCAAAATTAAGAAATAGCTCCAAATTGCCTTCTAACAGCCGCCTGGTAGTATTTTAGTTCAGTGTTGCCAGATTAAAGGATAATGTTAAGGTCAGGGGTGTCTAACCCTGGTCCTCGAGGGCCACCGTCCTGCATGTTTTACTTGTTTCCCTGCTCCAACACCTGATTCAATGGTTGAATTACCTCCATGTTCTGAAGAAGCCCATTAATTACCACCTAATTCAAATCAGGCACGTTGGAGTAGATGAACATCTAAAACATGCAGGACGGTGGCCCTCCAGGAGGTGTGTTGGACCCCCTTGACTTATGTGGTACACGATTTATTGGTTTTACAAAGCCCATTAAATAGTTTAACCATTTTAATTCACTTAAAATAAAAACACTTGTTTTGGTTTTTATTTGCCTATGAACTCTCACATATGGTCTGATCAGACCAGCCAGACTGTGTGCACACCAGGCACTCGATCCCCCGTCCTCCTTGTTGGCCAATCACACCTTATCTTACCCACACACCCTTTCCCCCCGCTGTCTAAAAAAGAGCACGCTCACTTAGCAAATACAAGAGTGCATCATTTTAGGCAGCAGTATGATATTTCGTCATTTCCTGTGATTAGTATGAGGCTGTTGGGTTAACTTCGTCAACATGACCCTTCTGAACTAAATATTACTCCTGCTCTGGAGGGTTTTTTATTTAGCTTTTATTTTAGTTGGTTGAAGCAGCTCCTTGATGATCTTCTGACATTTCAGTGTGCACCTTCCTGTTTTAAAATCTGCTGTAAGTTTGAGCGTGGAAGGTTTGCTCTTTTAAGCAGGGGTTGCCACATCAGGCGAGCTTGCACAAACATTTTGGGATTGTTTTACCCTGGAAGCCCTTCCTGATGCAACCTGCTCTAACCTGCAGCCTCGTGGTTACGGCCCCGACTGCGCTTTCCTTCAGATAATGATAGTTGTGTGAATGTTTCTAAACCATTCTCGCAATTATCCTTTGCTCTTGCATGCTTTTCGGCACAGAACTTGTTCCGCAATTTTTGTGCTATTTCAACAACTCGTATATCAAAACGTTCGGCTCATTCAGGACATTCCCACTGGGACTTTTGGTATTTGTGGAATCTTGACTTTTTGAAATATTTAGCTTTTTCTGCCATGTTTTCCTCGTTGAAAGTGAATGGTGCTCTCTCAACCTTCACTCTGTTTGTGCTCAGTCCAGCTTTTTTCAGCCAGTTTAAGCTTTTTGTGCTTTAGCTTTTGTTTGGAGTGGTGGTGCAGAGGTTAGAGAAGGTGGGCCTGTGATCGGAAGATTGCTGGTTCAACTCCCTGTACCGATAACATCAAAATGTGGGTGTTCAGGGTTTCAGGTCTCTCTTTTAAACGAGTCCCCGAGGCTCAATGGGATTAACCAGTATAAATAAAGGTTGAATGGGTGGGATGGGTGAAGCACCCACACCTGCCTCCACCCTCATTTGCCCCACTCTGGGTCCTTGAGCAAGGCCCTTAACCCCCACCATCTGCTCCTCCGTGCGCCCTATAGCAGCTCTCTGCTCCACACAGAGGGCTGTGGTAGCTCAGTGGTTGCATCAGGAAGGACATCCGGTGTAAAAACAATTTCCAAGTCTTTGTGCGACTTAGTTCGCTGTGGTGACCCCTGAAGAAGCCGAAAGGAAAAAACAAAACTCCCTTTAGCTTTTCTTGCTAAATTTAGCTTTTTGTTCTAATTTCACTTTCCTTTCTTTTAGCTTATTTCAGCACTTTTTCTGCTGACTTTAGTTTCTTTCTGCTAATTTCAGCTTTTTTGTTCTTTTTCAGCTTCTTTTTGCTAACCTAATCCTTGCATGCTCATTTCTGTTAAATTCAACTTATTTTCTTCCTTTCCAACTTGTTTTTTCTGCTAATTTTAGCTTTTTTGTCCTATTTTTAACTAAATTTCACCTTTTGTTTATCTTTCTAATAGAGTAATTTCAGTTTTTATGCTCCTTTCCATCCTAATTTAAATTTTTTTGGTATTTTCAGTTTATTAATTTTGCTAATTTCCAACCTTTGTAATCTGTTCAGCTTTTTCTACATGTTTCTGCCATTTGTCTACTGCTTTTTTCCCCTGCTATTCAAATTCAACTCAACACTTCTTCAGCCGCTTTCAGCAATAACGCACTCTGCATTTTTGCAGTCTATAATTTTGTGTTTTTATGAACATGACTCAAAAAACCCCCTCAAAAGACATTCAATAAATTCAACAACTTTTAATGTTTTCCACGTTATCTTTCACAATTTAAGTGTTTTCTCTTACAGTCTTTTTGCATGTCGACAGAATCTTTAACAATACAACCTCCTGGACAAGCTGTATTTACGTTTTCGCTTTCAGAAAGCCTTTCAGCAAAAGACAAAATTTATACAGTAACACAGAATACAAATGCGTCAAAGGGAAGCGTGGGTAAACACACAGCACAACCAGGAAGAGCACAGAGCATCATGAGACAAGTCAGTGACACACACCAAAAAAACAAAACAGAATATAATAAAAAATAACAATATTGATGAAATAATAATAAAATACTAACAGTAGTATACAAGAGAAAGAGACAACTTTACATTTATACATAGTGGCCAAAGGCAGGCACCAGGAAGTATAACAGTTTTAAATACTGTATAAATCTCCTGCAGCTACTGTTGCTAAAACAAATCAGTGCGGAGGTGAGGGGGGGACGTTGGCCAACATGGGGACGAGGAACAACACAATAAAGAGGCACCTTATAAAAAGGGAGCAGCTTTGCTGGTTGTGAGTAGAGAGACACTTTGTTAAGAAATGGATTTTTTTTTTTATTTTATTTTGACTGGCAAACAAGGCTTGTGCTCGTGAAGTTCTGCCAACAGCCTTGACTGATATGTGCATAACTGGCCTCAAGTGGTGAACGTCAAGAACGATCTCAATCTGAAACCAGGACTGTTGAGAAACCTTCAACTTTGTGTCTTTCTTCTTTACAAGTAGTGGCTCACAGTTTTAGTAAAAAAAAAAAAAAAAACTTTTGAGGCATTTTTCTACTCCTGGAGAAACTGTACAAAAATTCAAAAACAACAAACCTTACTTTTATCACCCCCGGTTCTGAAAACAAAAGGGTATAATGTAAATAAAAAACAATATGATGTCCCATATTTCACTGATAATGGGACAAAGTGAACATGTTAAATGTTGCAACTACGCAATTATACTTTAAAAAAGGTGATTTTGAATTTTATGGCAGCAACACATGATTTCCACGTTACCTACAGATCGTAATAGAAATAAAATTGTTTGAAGAATCTGCATCAAAGCTGATTTAAAATAGACTGAGGCAAAGTGCGCAACTGTTCTGTGGTCAGTATGAAATGATTTTTAGAAACCACAAGCACAGTAATTATAGGGAGACCATACCACTTTTTATCAGCGCACAGTTCAAAACCCTGCTTCTCTGATGGTATGGGGGTGCATTAGTGTTTATCGAAAGAGCAGCTTCCACATCTGGGAAGGCTCCATAAATGCAGAAAATATATACAGGTACATGTTTTAGAACAATAAATGCTCCCATCCAGCAAAGAAGACCTGTTGTGAACAGGTGTACGTAATCCTCCAGCAGGCAAAAATGGGACAACACCCGCCATAAAATCTCCAGCAGCTGGTCTCCTCAGTTCCTAGACGTTGAGGTCTTTTGGTAAAAGAAGAGAGGGGGTGCTTCACAGTGATCAACATGGACCTGTCACAACTTGTTTTGATGTGTTGCAGCCAAAAATTCAACATTATTTTCCTTTTTCCTTAAACATATTACAATAGTTTAAACATTTTGGTATGTCTGCTACGGCCCCTTGTGAATAAAAATCAGGTTTATGAGATTTGAAAACCATTCCATCGTGTTTTTATTTACATTTTACACAACGTCTTCACCTTTTTCTGAACCGGGGTTGTAAGCCTCTAACATTTACGTCTCATTGCTTTTTTTTTTTAATAGTTTTTGCCAATTTTTTTCTTAAAATATATATATTCCATATATGCAAATTTATATTTCACAGTAATATACAAACTAAGTGCTTTGGGAGTGAAGAGGACTTGTGTGCTGATGTTTTAGTGAGGAGGAAGGATGTTCTTTACCCCACAAAAAAATACAAAGAAAATGGTGAAGGAAAGATGTGTGTCTTTGGTAAAAAGAATGCTCCCGTAATGCCACATTAAAAACTGGCCGGACACTAAGGCAATTTACAAAATGAATAATTGATTTTTTTTTTTTAGGGAATAATCCCAAACTCTGAAGTTTAATTATCCCTCACCGTGCTGTTTTAATTGGAGGGATCTGTGGGAGGTAGGAGAGAGTGTAGGAAACAGTTAGAGGTGACACAGTGAATCTTGAAGGTGAAATCTGAATGAAAACATCTGGACATGTCAAATCCCCCCAGTGCACAACACGCCACGTCAAGGAAGACAAGTGTTTTGCTGAATCTCTGACTCTTAACTTCGCGCTTGATAAGAGCCGACGTGAAGTGCAGGTTCCATCAGCGACTCAGGGTTTTCATCCTGAACTCAGCAGAACAGGCGTCCATCTTTATTCGGAGCATGGATTTCACACATCTGGATGTTTTCAAGCAGCGCTAAATAAACCTTACACAGATTGATTTTTTTCCAGTCCTGCAAGGTGTCAAAGTGAGTGTCCCTTCTTAGCAGATGACATTGACGAACGGGAAAAACCTCAAACTGCTCATGTTTGTCCCTAATCTCGCCTTTTGTTGCGTCCACTCCTGCCACTGCTGGATCCTTTTTTCCCTCCCTCCTTTTTAGCCTCTTTCACCTGAGACTTGACCTCTTCCACGTACTCCGTCAGAACCTCCCTGTTCTCTCCGCTGGCCTGGTTGCTGTGAGGGTTGGTGGGAAGAGCTAAGTATGGGTGCTGGGGCAGAGTGGGAGATGGCGACATGGAGTTGTTGATCGGTCCCTCCACCTGAGCTCCGTTGGACAGAGCTCTGTACTTGAGGCGGAGCTTGTGGGGCAGCGCAGTGGTTTTGACCTCGGTTTGGAACTCGCCGTGTAAACCAACAGCCCCGTTTGTCTTCTGGTGGTAGCTGCTGATGTCTGAGGAGGAAGAGGAGGGGGATTCGTCATCTGTGGAGCCCTCCTTATCGGAGCTCCGAGGATCCCCGTCACTTGAGGAGGTGTCTTTAGTGGAAGAGTTCTCCTGATAGAAGCCGTCGGCTCGGGGGCCTCCCTCATAGGTGAGCTCTGGGGGCTCTTCATCCAGTGAATTGAGGTATCCGTTGTGCTGTATGAAGGACTTGCCCTCCTCACTGTGAATAAGATCAGGGGCAAATGAGTTCTGGTGGCTCTCGGTGTAATGGAGATCGTTCTCCTGAACCTGGTAGCTGCAACAATGGATGCTGTCATGTTGGACGTTGTGATTGTATCTTTGCTGCAGCTCCTCAGAGGACTCAGTGTGACCATTGGTGTAGTCATACTGTGGTGAGTCTATGGTTTTCGTCCTCTCTAGCTTTTCGGCGACCTCTGTGATGGTCACTGAGCAGTCAGAGAACCTGGAGATGTGCTGAAGTTGTCTGCCCTGCTGGGAATGCTGGTCCTTCGGTCTCTGGGTTTCCATGGGGTAACAGCCGCTGCTGGACTGGTACAGGATGACACTCCTCTGTGCAGATGGGGCCTGAGGAGCAGGACTGGAGCTCTCCATGTGGCACTGCTGCTGATGCTGGTAGTCCCTGGGACTTTCGCCCAACGGAGTGTTTTGCTGGTGAGACGAAACCAGAGTGGTGTGGTTGCCATGGTAAGCACCACCTGGTATTCCATTGAGAATCCCGTTAGGGATTTCATTGGCAATTCCGTTGCTTTCCAACTCCATGCTTGAGGGCTCCTTCTTAATGTTGTAACCGATGGGCTCGGGGCTGTCTCTGGAAGAGCCGTCAGACATGTCGGACATGGAGCCCAGCGGAGAGTACTTGTGGAGCGCCGTGTGGCGGTCACCCCGGCTGGACTGTTCAGTTTCAGATGAGTCTGAGTTCAGCATCACCTGAGATGCACTGGAATACCCGCTGCTGGAGAGGTAGGTGTTGCTATTTCGGGTGCCGTTGGTGCTCCCGTTGCTACCAGCATTGCCGTCAGTGGCGCTGTTGGAGATCTGCTGACTTTTCTCCATGTAGGAGGACGCACTGATGAGGCCGAAGCGCAGCTTGAGTTGGAGGAGCTCCGTCTTCAGACGAACGTTCTCCTCGTTCAGAGCCATGACACGGTTCTCCAAGACCATGTCATTGAGGCGACGCTTTTCCCTTGAGCGTTTGGCTGCCTCGTTGTTCTTCCTCCGCTTCTCCCAATAGGAAGCGTCTTTCTTCTCATCAGAAATGAACTCTCGCTTACGGCGGGACGTCACAGTGGGTTTGGAGCCTTTAGGCTGGCGGCCGAGCCGAGCGCCTCCTTCAGGAGCAGGAGATGGGAGGCTGCCATTGTAGGGGGAATAAGCATCAACTTCCATGGTGCTTTTGTTGGTGGTGGATGGGGCCTGTAGACTAAGACTTTCCATTTTTCTTCCCTGCTGGGAACCAGAGTACGACTCTAGCACAGGGCAATGGGGGGGAGGGGGGGAGATGTGAAATACGAGCCTTCTTCTTTAATGACGAGATGTTTGACCTATGTCGGGGGATCAGCAAAAACTTCTGGACGAGGTATTTGTGCTCCTCGGAGAAACTGCCTCATTGATTTCTACTAATTGTGTTTCGAAAATCAAAAGTAAAAACTTTCAAGTGTCCAAATTAGCCAGGAAGATTAAAAAAAGGTGAAACTCCACAAAAACCTCAGACATTGAAATGGTGTTTTAAAAAAACGGGGATGAAAAAAAAAAAGAAAACAGGTGTGTTCGTTTGGGGTTTTGAGTTGTCTCTGTGACTGCCTCCGAGCTCTTTGCAGTCTTCTGGGAGGTGACTTTTGAGTTTATTGGTGTCTGTTGGTTTTCAGCAGAGCTTCGATGCCTGTCAGGTGGCCGCTCTGATTCTCACTGTTTCACACAGAATGTAGGTCAGCAGATCGTCTTGGGGCCTCCTTGAAGGTCCAGCTTCAGCGTTGCTGTTTGTTGACCTCTAACTGGGATTCTGAGACAAAAACAGGGAGAAACAGAGGCAAAGGGTAAGATAAGGTAGAATGTCACAGCAGGTCTTACTGACATTTTTGTATAAATAAAACAAAGTTTTAACATATCTGCTTGTCTGTGTTTGTACTTTTAGCAAAATATCTCAAGAATCATCAAAGGGCTTCTAACAAAACTTTCAGAAAGTAATCATTGGATGAACTTTTACAACTGATTAACTTTTGGAGCCAGCAGAGTTCAAGGTTGGCGCCACAGAAAAGCACACTTAGCAAAGGCAAAAATGTCTACTATGCATACATTTTACTGATATCGAGCTTAAATTTGGTCCTTTGGTAGCTCTGTGAAATGAAACAAATGCAGATTCTTTGTCAACATGTGGATATGCTGCTGCTTCTGCAGTCATCTTGTGTAAATCTGTCACATGAGGAGTGAAGTAGGTTAAATTAGAGCAACCTCTTTCTGCAGCAATGGCCAAATAAAGAGCAGAGGAAGTCATGTCTGTATGACTTTTGTGCAGAAAGAAAGCCATGATGTGCAATTGTAATTTATGCTTTTTAAAGGGTGAGATGCTTTCATGAAAACAACAGCGTCTTGGTTTCTCCGATAGCCATTGCAGCGTCTAAAATTACACAAGACATGCCGCTAAGCTTCCTTAGGTGTCAACATTAAGAGCTAAACAGGAAACCTTTCCCACTCCTCGTGTGTTGCGTAATAAAATTAAAAACAATGCACAGCATATAGATGTTGACAGCGGTGCCGGGTTACGTAATACGCTCTCGTTTTTCAGACCTGGTTGTGTCTCCTCTCTGCACAGCTCTGCATAGTTTATGTGCAGTAATTAATAACACATCACCGCACTGAGCCCTGGAGAGCAGTACAAATATGAAAACATCTTTTTGTGACGCAGAAACGCACGCCCAGAGTGAATGTAACAATCTAGGTCACTGTGCCGGCGATAACAAAGTCTGTGGTTTCAGTTTTTGTTCCAAAAAAACCCCCGAAATGGAGCGGAGGACCTATGATCGCGCTGCCAGATTTCTCTGCATGTGCTGGCCTTTTTCAGTTTAAAACCCTGGAAACAGAATTCGGTGAAGCAAAGTCATGGAGACCCAAAAATATAAAGTAATGAGCAAAATCCACACATTTTCCCCATTTCTACCATTCGTTTACCTACAAAAGCAGCCGAAGAGACAAAAAAAAAATCTATAAAGTTCATGGAAGAGCAAGATGTCTTGACATTTTTTATGTTTCTGTACGTATTTATACCCAGTAACTTTAAACTTACTGATCTAGAGAATACTACTGGAGTAAACTCTTTCAAATTGCACCGCTCGATACAGCTCTGGATGACTTTTCAAATGTTTTAAACAGTGAGTAAGAATAACAAACAGATACCGGTGACGTGCATCAGATCTCGAGGAATGCTCCCCGCAACGTTTAACCTATTTTCTTTCGGAGAAAGGTATGATGGGCAAGAAATGATGCAGAGAAGCGTTGCTGAAAAAACAGGCACCTCCTTGTGGTCTTTTCTGCACAATGAAAACTTTGGAAATGAGGCCAGACGCAGAGACGAACAAAGAATCTCCTTCGAACACTCCAGTTAGTCAGAGACTGATGGCACAAGACCGAAAAAAAAAAAAACGCCTTCTGGCTCAAACCAAACTTCTCGCGTCTTCTGCGTTGCTTCCCTTCTGATGCCACATAACTGTTTGCATTGGTGGAAGTTTTCCAGGCCTTTTACAGCCCCCCCGGGGTCAGTGACCCCCGTTACATAACCTCTCGTTACAATAGCAGACTGCAACCTTGGAACAATTGGAAAGCCTGTTTACTGAACCGTACCTGTTCTGCTGTAACCTGTGGGCAAAACTTCCTGCTCGTCTTCAAACATCTACTCATATGGATCCCTCTTGTGTAAAGCCGGAGCACAAAGGGGATCTGAAGACAACATGTGGAAAAACGTAGGCTCCAGTCCTCCTCCCATCATGGATCGTTTTCATTAAAGCACGCTGGTGGAGGTGGAGTGCGAAACAAAGGAGGGCGGGAAGGAAGCACGCGCACGTCTGCGCTGTCCCACTGACCTAGAAACGACGGAGAGCCGTAAACACTCCTCCTGTCTTTTGACGGTGTGCGCCGTTAAATAGGTCAGCGGGGCTACGAGGGAGGGCGGGCAGGAGGGTATTAGAACACGCACTAAAAATAGAGAGCGAAGCCCAGGGAGGGTGGGAGGAAGCCGAGGCGGATTTGGTGACAGAAAGAATTCTGTTGAGAGGAATTTTACACAGTGCAGGAGGGACTGAAAGCCCCTGAACGCGTCATCGGCCTTCAGCGTTATGAAAGCCCCAGGAATAGATCCTGTCTGTTGTCTTCATGCAGCCTGAGCACTTTTTCAGCACATTAGGCTAACACGAACCAGTGGCAGATGGGAAATTATAGTGAGAGATGGCATTGACGTCATGGCACACACCCATCTCTGCAGCCACATTCAGCTAACAGGCGCTCTCTCTCTCTCTCTCTCTCAGGACTGCATGGGGAGGGGCTGCTGTTGTTGCTCGTAGTGTACGTGCTCTGAATTTCTCCTGCTTGTGTAACGCCGTGCGGATCGCATAGCAGCAGACGCCACAGGTTACCAGTCTCCATCTTGACTCGCCCCATGGCGCTCGGAATGAAAAGCCATGCCTGGCAGATGAACCCGGCGTATGATGCATCGTGCAATTTGGCTCTTTGTGCAATAACTGCCACTTAAAAAAATAACGATTCACCGCACCTACTGCAAGCAGAGGAGAAATCACCCCACCCCAATACTCTATCAGGCACTTGCTGCTCGGGGGAGTCTGCTTCACCTTTGACCCCTCTCTGAGGCAAGTGAGAGTAAAACGCATGACATCTTCTCGCCCCCACACCCCCCTCCTAAGTCTTTAAAACGATCCAACACCACACACGTGGAGGGGCCTCCATTTTAACCCCCACAGCTTTGTGCCACAACAAGAACTGGGGGTCCAGACGTTCCCTGTGGGACTGAAACCACGGAAGGCTGTAAACCGAAGGCAAGGAAATGAAAATATTTGCTCTTGTCAAGGTTTGTCTTGTGCATTTCGGGGGGTGGGGGTGGTAATCCGGTCCTCAGACCTGGTTAAAATAGTCCACCTCTTGCCCTATAAACCTCATGCGTCTCCTCACCCAGATTCCAGTCTGACCTACATTCACAAAGCTGGCTAAGACAGACTCTGGAACCAGACCGACTGGCAGCACCCGAACTCAGACGAGGGTGGTGTGTGTGTGTGTGTGTGTTTCCACACATTGCATCACATTCTCACATGCTTAACTGACCTTAAAGTCTCGCTAATGCCAATTTTAGGAAATTCACTGCAAAGTATGGTATCAAACGGTGCAGTTTGAGTTTCCTCCAGTTGTTTTCCAGATGTAACTGAAACGCAGGTACGCACCCAGTGTAAACAAAGCACTTTTTTCCCCCTGCATACTTAACAAATCTGAGCAAGAACATGTAGCAATACGTCAAAACCGTAAAATTAATGGACGCCGTCACAGTTTAATTTATTTTCAGTCACTTCGGCTGTTTCTGTAGGTAAACAAACACGTGGCAGCAGCATACTTTGCTCACAAACATTTAACTCAAAGACAGATTAACCACTAATGTAATGAAAACGTGCAGATTTTGTTCCTTACTTACATTTTTCGACCGGTTTTCATGAGAATGCAACGAGCGTGTTTACCCTTCTGCTTTTTTCTGAGCTATTCTTTTTTCTAAGCAGGTTAAAAATAGCAGCTGCAGTTCCTGAGCAGCTGAGTTACATCACAGCTGAAAACATAAAAAAAAACACCACTGCAAAACATTTACAACATAAATCTGCGTTAACATTTTAATTTATAAGTACAAATTAAAGAGGAATCAATTATAATGTGTGTCCCAGGAGGAAGCTGCTGTTTGGTCCCTGCTGGTTAAGTCCTCCAACACGCTGAAAGCAAAACATTCTGCTTTCATGAACACATTTTCATAACCTATAACCTATAAACACAACTGCACCATTTCTATACACAGAAACAGAAAAACAAATTAATGCTTTGATTTACGCACTAAATCGGACGAAAATGGCACCAAATCCTAAAAGAAAACACACGTTTTCGAGTAAAAACTTTCAATCTTTTACGGTTTTCGAGGTTTTAGCTGACTTTTGAGCTTAAATTCAAAACCAAAATGCGGAACGAGCAGAGAAATATCCCAAGTTGCGAGGTGGAATGGTGAACAAAGCAGCGGCGTGCCATGTGTCCGATTCCTGCTCCCTGGAAAAACACTCCACCAGGCAGGAGCCATTCCACCCGCCGTGACATTGACGACACGTGCTGCTATCATTCTGTGGTCTAAAAATCGAAGAAAATGCGCTGAACCAAAGGGTGAGATGTGCGTGTGCTGCGTGACTGAGAAGGCTGGAAGTCACGCACCGACGCGGGATCAGCCGGCGGAGCGCCATGTGAACAATAAGCATCATGCCCTTGTCGGGTAATCTAGTTAATTATCCCGGAACAGATGAATAAACGCAGGTAAAAACCAGAGAACACGAGCCGGTCCAGTTCGGATCGTACCTTTCAGTCGTGCGTCCTGGCGGAGGAGGAGAAAAGGTTCAGGCTTCCCCGACAACAAAAGCCGTCTCGCTCCCGTTTCCTCCTTCCCTTCAGAAAACCTCCGGAAGAAAAGAAACGAGAAAAAAAAGGGTGCGGGGAGAGGGTGAACAGAACTTTCTGCCTCTGTCCCGGTTCGGATGAGTCAGCGGTGCCGGCTGGCTGCTGTTTCCGTCTTGGCTCGGGCTGCCTGTCTGTGCGTGCGTTACGCGCCGCCGGACTCTCTGCTCCAGTTTCTCCGGCTCCCCTTCAGATATGTGTTAGTAGGTCAGCGGTTGCATAACAGCTCTTCAGGCTGCGGAGTCACGCTTGTGTCCCGGATCTCTCCACGACCAGACCCCCCCGCACCAGGACGACCCTCTGGATTCTGCGCCCCGTCTCCATTTAGGCCTAATCCAAATAAAAGTACTTTGATACAAACTTCACATTTCAGGCGCTGCTTTGTTCTTGTGGAAGCAAAAGCCACATGAATACTGATCATAAGAACAGAAATAAAAATCTGCAGTTTCTTTCCTCATATTTAAGATTTATGTGTCCTCAAATGAAACATGTTGAAGTCTGAAAACAGCTCAAGGATGGCGGAGTGCATAAAACAGCTCTTTGGGGGTCAAGAAATCTAATAATTTTGCTGTGTGGACACTTTTTCAGCTCAGATTTGTTTAGTTAAGCCTGCAGAGAAAAGTGCGTTGTTTTCCTTTAGTGCAGACCCGCATTTCAGAACTGTATCTCACAATATTTGTAGAAAACTCTTCCAAACTGCACCGTCTGATTTAATCCAGTAAACCTTTTGATTTCATAGTTTGATGTGAATACTTTTAAACTGAACGGAAATTATAAGAAAACTTTTTTTCCCTTAAAATCTGTGTAACAACACAGTTGAAATTTTAGGAATACAGTGCAACACACACACATATATATATAATGTACATTGATTGGACTAATATATAAATTAGGCTAGAAAAGGTGGGCCTGTGATCAGAAGATCACTGGTTCACCTCCCAGTACCAAGAATATCAAAATGTGGGAAAGGTGAAGCACCCACAACTGCCTCCACCCTCAATTGCCCCACTCTGGGCCCTTGAGCAAGGCCCTTAACCCCCATCATCTGCTCACCCGAGTACGGTAGATGGCAGCTCTGCTCCACACAGAGGGCTGTGGTAGCTCGGTGGTCTGTGGTTGTGTCAGGAAGGACATCCAACACAAAAATAATAGCCAAGTCTTTGTGGGACTCAGTTCACTGTGGTGACTCCTGAAGAAGGGAGCAGCCGAAAGAAGAAGAAAAATTATATAATACATAACTGATATGTTTGGCTCAAAATCTTAAAATTTGCACATACAGGTTTAAAAATTGAAGAAATAATCGTTAAAATATTAGCTTCTTGTTCTATTTTGCCCTTTTTAATTAAGATAATAAAATAATACTGTATTGTTGTTGTTTGTATTTATTATGAAATGTCTTCAGTGATAGATTACATTCATCTCAGTGTTTCATGGAATAAACTTTAAAGTGATAGTTCAGATTTTTTTTTCAACTGAGTTTGGAGGAAAAGTGGTGAACAATAACTGTCTTACCTGCTGTAGATAGCTCTTTGAGTGGGCCTCGGTTGGGAGACGTAAAGTTTAATTTTGACTGGTCCGAGCAGGAGTTAACATTAAACAGATGGACGTCCACCCTGATGGAGCCCGATTCTGGTTCTGTTGGTGGTTTCTTCCAGTTAAAAGGGAGTCATTCCTTCCAACTGTCGCCTCCATGCTGCTCAGGAAACAAAATGAAGATTCAACCCGATCCGCCAGCTTCCTTGGATTACTTTTACTAAAACAAAGCATTTTTTTCCTAGCATTAAAAAAAAAGAACTGTAACCAGACTTGAATCCAGATCTGAATCTGATTTATAATTTGGACTCATTTTTAAGGTACCCGGAGAAGACTTGTGTGTGAACTAGTAGTATATTCTGAATTAAACTGAATTTAAGTTGTTCAAAGGTCATGAATATTTATAAATGTTCTATGGAATCTCAATTTAAAGGATATTAAGTATCATTTTAAGTCAAATCAATAGTGAGATCGTATATAAATTATCTGATATATAGACATTAAATACTTTGAGGTATTTTCTGACCGTAGTCTGGTTTTGTTGAGTTTCTGTTTATATAAAAAAAAAAAAGTTCAATACAGAAATGATTTATTTTTTTTTAAATTAATTTGTTCTTGTTGTGTTTATCTTCACCATGTTCTTGTCTCGTGCTTTGGTTGTGTTCGACCAAAACGTTTACAACTCGATCATTTCTCAACGTAAGATGGTTTTAGTGGACGACTCTGGCGTAAAAGGAGGCGGGAGATATGCATTCAGTCAAGAAGCTCTTTATTTAAAGATGTTTATCCTTCTTTTAAACAAAATAACTTGAGCTTTTTTTTTTAACCAGAAACCAACAACAAGATCATCTAACGTCTAATTAAAAAGCTATTTATCGATAATAATTTGATTGATTATGTTTATTAGTTTGTTGATTATTTTCTTGCGTGTTTTTGTTTGTCAATAGAGGACATCAAATCTGCTTAAGAGCTTTTCCGTCATAAATCCTGTTGTTCCCAACACATATTTCATCTGCAGTTACATCAGATTCATCCCTTCCCCCCACCTTGTGTGATACCGCACACGTGCACGCGCACACACACATCACCGCCACCATTATTACTGTGTTGGGGGAAACAGAGGCCTTGAACTTGTCTGGCTCCTCCACCCCCACCAGTCTGAGAACCACCAACCCCCAACACACTCCAGCATTTCTGCAGCTGCCCCTGCATGCAGGCAGTCCCTTGGCAACGGTGCCGTGTGCCGGTGCCTGCTTAGCAACTAGAAGGCTTTCATGCACTCGTGTATTTATTGGGGGCAGGTTATCAGACCAGAGAGGCCATGTAGAGCCGCAGAACGGCGTCTGCAGCTGCGTGTGGACACTGAAATGCATTTATTCCCTTTAAGTTATTTCTAAGCTTCAACTGGATCGACTTCTGCATTCTGCAGGTTTATAAAAGGCACTTGCTGCATGTGCAGAATGTGGTAGTAAACAAAAGAGCAGACCTAGTTAAAATGAGTGAGCAGTTCATGAAAGTAGTGCCCCCTGGTGTCTTTAGAAGCTCCAACAAAATGCCTTTATTTGAGAATACGTAATCGAACCAGGTTGACATCAAAGTTCATGCTCAATAATCCAGGTAAAAAAAAAATAAAAATCCAACAATGTTCAGTCAGATCATCTGGACAGTTTATTTATTTATTTTTTTAAGGCGTTCGTCCTTTATCCAAAGGACTTAATTAGTCTGAGTAGCCACAAACGAACTCAGTCCCATAAGCAGCACATTCTCATAGTGGAGCAATCAGTTTGCTGGTGATTAGATGGTTTTTGGGGCCCGCCCTCTCCCCCGTCAACTCCTCTGAGGCTTCCATAAAGTGGTTCACCCCTTAAGCAGGTTGAGTGAGGTCCTCGGTTCTTTGTTGAAACGTTTCGTCTGCTGTTCGTGCATCACTCAGCCCCCTGTGAAAAGCAAGCGGCCATCAGGGAACTAATGATCGGTCGTCAGGCTGGTGGTCCTCTTTTTCCATGTCGGGTAAATAATGCTAACTTACTTTTTGTGTTTCTGTTCGGTGCCCTGAGACGACTTCTGTTGTGACTTGGTGTTGCTGCTGTATGTAAATAAACTGAATTGAATTGAATCGAACAGCTGGTTCTGGCTGTCACCAGCACACTGGCTGATCCACTATGAGAAGGTGCAGGCTGAGTATGTTGCAGCTTCTCAGATTGAAGGTCTTTTGGATAAAAGGTGAAACGTTTCAACAAAGAGGAACCCGTCAAGAGGACCTGACTCAACCCTGTTAGATTGGATTATTGAGCATTGGGACAAAATGATAACTAATATTTCCATCCGTCCATTATCAGCTTCTTCCTTTTCGGGTCACAGAGGTCAGTGGTGCCCATGTCCAGCTGTTACTCTGCGAGAGGCGGTGGACACCCTGGACAGGTCTCCAGTCTGTCACAGGGACACAGAGACAAATGAGACAAACAACCATTCACTCTCTCACTCACACCTAGAGACAATTTAGAGTTACCAGTCAGACCAACATGCATGTTTTTAGTCTGTGGGAGGAAACTGGAGTACCTGGAGAAAACCCATGCATGCACAGAGAGAACATATAAACTCCACCCAGAAAGACCCCCGGACCGGGATTTGAACTGGGATGAACTATTTGCTGAGAGGCAGCAGCTCTACCCACTGCGCCACCGTGCTGAACCAATTAAACAAAAAGATAGTGTAGTTTGACACGTCAAATCGTACTTCGTTGTTAGATGAAAACCTGACATACGATCAACGATCAGATGAAAATGATCACACAAGATTAACGAGTTAATCAGAAACCAGTTCATTAGAATGCTCCAGCATGGAGTCCACAACTGCTACAGAAGCTGCGCTGGTCAGGTTTATAAGCTCAGAAACCAACAGTATCTTTGGAATCAGCTCCAGTTTTATTTTTAACTTGCCACTGGTGTTTGTTACGAAATAAGAAATCCATTTGATTGGTGGAGAATTCTTGACCCGTGCCTTGTTTTTCAAACTCCATGTTGGGTGTGGAAGGTAACTCTTTATAATCTACAATTGACTTGTAAGCACTCAGAATTTGTTTTTACACTTCTTTCCTGCACAGTCATCTGCAGCACCTAAAGTCACATTTTATTGCAGACACGTCTGTTTCAGTAAAGAAAGTAATCATTCTCACAGCTTGGCATCAAAATCAACCGACAATAATGACTTAATTTCACAGAATCTCTCCCCACGGGATTCTACCTGTAGGTGTTTATTAGATAAAGATGTTGTTAGGTAAAGGAGCTCCTCTGGATAAAGTGTACAGACAGGAGGTGTTGTATTATGGCATCTCTGCTGGTATGTGTTAGTGCTGCCATGGGAACAGAGCTCCATCACAGCCTCAGATATGGTACCACCTGTAAATGGTCTATCACGTCGTCTGTGGACTCTATTAATCTGAGATCTGCTGATCCAATTATCCCTCCGTCAGTTAGACCTGAAAATCAATCCGTCTTCACATCGCTGCTTGTTTTTCCCGTTTACGAACAAATCTTTCACAGCTACATCACCCCTCATCTATTAGTGCTTTTATCTATTTACATAACGGCATTTGACACCGTTGTTTCTTACCTTAACAGAGGTTCATCCAGCAGCGACAACAGGACAGGAAGACATGAATGGGAGAGAAGAGAAAAAAAAACATTAGGTTTTTTTTAAATAATAATTTTGTCACATTAAAAATATGCATTTTTAATGAACAAACGTCAATGTGTCAATCTATATGACGGAGCTTTAGGGTCACACACACAAACAAACAAACAAAAAATTATAAATCCATAATATTACGAGAATAAAGTTGTACGAGACCTTTTATTTTATTTATTTTTTTTACAGCTCTTGTTTATTTATTTTTTTGGACGAGTTGGATCCACAACGCGACCTGTCAATCAATCCAGTAGGCGTGTCAGCAAATGACCAATCCGAAGCTAATGAGTCGTGATATTATCCGAACTCCAACACGATAAAGCAGAGTTTACTGCATTTTAACTGTGGTAAAATGAAGAATGTCGAGCATCTTGTATTGGTTTTACAAATAAGGAGCTAGTTAATCTGTCAGCACATCAGCTTCAGATTATTATCAGTCTCAGGACTTTGAACCTGCTTACAGTAAGGTGGTAGCTCTGGTGGGCTGCAGCAGCTCTGCAGGTAACAAGCTTTTAGCTTTGACTTGGTCATTTGCAGACACGCCTGCTAGATTAACTGACAGCTCACGTCATGGATCCGACTCATGGGAAAAAAAAAATAAAATAAACAAGAGCTGCAAAAAACAAACAAACAAAAAAAGGTCTTGTAAGACTATTCTCATGCTATTAAGACTTTATTCGACTTTATTTTCATAATTTTATGGCTTTTAAATATATTTTTTTCTTGGCGTGGCCCTAAAGCTCTGTCATAAATCTGACACATTTTGGTCTAAAGTAAAAAAACAAAACAAAAAAAACCACTACATAAGCACTACAATGTGTCAGTCATTCTTGTTTTGGCTAAAGGTTAAAGGTGACAGAGTGACTGATGAGGAGGTCATGATGTCATCACACACACTTCCACAACGGAGACAGTGCCGCCCTTTTCCCTTTGACCTCATGTCACACGAGCGCACACGCACCCGGCACACAGCGCGTGTAAACAGCTGTACAATCATTACGCTCTGCATGAGTGTGTGATTAGGTGGTAATTATCATTATCAAGCCTAAAGTAGGCACATAATTCTTTACAACCGCAGCTTTGTGTGTGTGTGTTTATGTGTGTGCGTGCATAGAAGGGATGCAGTGTGCAGCGCACGTTTGTGCACTTAACCGAGTGATGTTCACGGCTCCTCGGTCTACTGCACTGACTCCTCTGGAACGGTTTGCCTACAACTTTTTTGCAAGGTTTTGAGTATTGCACTGCAGCTTCATCAACTGAAACTGATTGTGAGCGTGTGTGTGTGTGTGTGTGAGTGTGTGTGTATGTGTGTGTGTGTTGGTCTACAGAAAATTCCGTACGGCAGGGTCAGCTCTGCAGAAAATGGTCCATTGAGCAGCAATTGCATTCAGCTGCCAAGGACTCTCTGCTTGACTCTTGCCTTTTCTTTAGGGCTTTACGTTAAACCACTGAGCTCACACACACACACACACACACACACACATGCACACACACACACACACACACTGATAGATACACAGTTGTGGAACAGAAGATGAAGGAATAGACTGAGCAGGAGGAGGAGGTGTGACTAATCTTCTCTTCCTCTGTTTGGGAAGACGAAGGAGATGAGCGAGGGCTGTAAAATCATTTTGACGGGGAGGATTAAGACACACATGAGCACAGAAACGCAAAAAACACACAAAGGTATGCTCTTTCTCTCTCGCCTAGATACACAAGATATCACAAACAACTGACACACACATATGGGCGAGCATGTACAGGCACATCCTTGGCTCGTGTGTGTGTGTGGGCCAAGTTTACTGCTGCCACACTCTGACACGCTCGCTCTTCGTGAACACAAAGACCTCTTCACACCTGGTAATAACCTGCGTTTCTTGTTTTGATGGTACAGGATTATATTTGAATCTGCTTGGAGAAATTCAGATTTTTTTTTTTTTTCCCCACCGCTCATACGATGTATTTTGTCACACTGCCTTCGCTTCAGCTTCTAATAATAAAACCAGTGAAAACCACAGTGTTTCATCCTCAGGTCTGCTGTGAGGAAATCACATACAACTGGTTTGTCTGAAAATTATTCATCATACACTAATGTAGAGAAAACATATAAAAAAAAACTACCAGTAAGAAAAACAGCAGCACAGTGCTGTTGTGGACGGTTAAGTTTCACAAACAATTGAAAAGTCAGTGATGATTTTACTGAAATCAACTGAAATAACCTTGAATTAAAGGGCTTTTAACGACAAAAAAGCCCTAACTTGTCGTCAAGTGTTTACAGGAATCATACTCTTCAAACTCCCACTTTCAAACCTGACACGCTAGTGGCAGTGCCACAAATACATTTAATATTTCACATGACTGAATTAAAGCAGACGCACAGATTTTCCATGGCGCCACAACAAGAGAGCCCAAAGACCAAAACTGAAGAAAAGATCAGCTCAAAAAGATAAAAACTGAATGTATTCATGCTCATAGTTAAAAAAAAGATTGGGTTTATTAAAACCACTCAACACTATTTCACCACATGCTTTTTTTTTTCATGTTTTCATGACAAACTGATTGTTGTTTGCTATAATATCCTGATGAAAGTGATCTTTCCTCATCTAGACCAGGAGTCTGCAACCCTCACTGTCAAAAGAGTCATTTTTGAGTCTTTGCTCAGGACATTAAACATGTGTGGAGCTGCAACAACCTGCTACAACTGTGGTTATCAACTGGTGGCCCATGGGCCACTTTAGGTTTGCTGGAGGAGGATTTTGTGGCCAGTAGGGGAGACATTATAAAGCAAAATATATCTCGTGATTTTTTTAACATTTATTTAAAAAAAGACCAGATTCTTGTAAAGAGGGGAGTGGAACAACCAATTTTTACCATTTTTTTTAAACAAAAACGTATAAACTACGCAGACAGTTCTTCATATAAAGAAATAAAGCATCAAGTTAAAGTATGTTTTACTGCTTGTACTTGCTCCAGTGTTCACATATCTGCTGAATGTGAAATGACAGGAAAACTGTTTGAACTCATCCTTTATTGTTGTTTGTACAGGATAACCAGTAAAATCAGTTTTATGCCAGTTTTTGATCAAAGCTTGAAAGATCCGCCGAAGAGGGACTCAAGAGCCGCATGTGGCTCCAGAGCCGCATGTTGCAGACCCCTGATTCAGACGCTAACCGTGGTCATGAGGTGTGAATCATGACAGACAGAACAAGTCGTGGACACAAACGGCTGGACTGAGCTCCCTCTGTGGACTTAAAGAAAGAAGTTCTGTCATTCAGGGGGAACTCGGAGCTACGGAGAGGAGCTGCTGCTCCTCTGCATCAAAAGGAGTCAGCTGAGGTGGGATGGACGTTTAACAAGGATGCTCCTATAGGCTCTGCTCTTTTCCAGACATGGTCCACTGGGAGCAGATCCACAACTATCTGGAGGGAAAACCCAGGAGGAGCTGGACAGTGTAGCTGGAGTTCCCTTCTAGACCTGTTGCCTCTAGAACCTGACAACATCTGAGCAGCACAAAATGAACGGATGAATAGATCATGTCGTTTTATGAAGACTCCAACATGGCAAATGTTTAAAGTCACATTTTGTGTTTGACGTCACAGCACGAGTGTGTCAAGATGGACCAAATGCCATTAGTGACACAATTTAGGACATGAGTGTATTCATGATCTACCATTCACTCACACCCATGCACACACACATGCACACACACACACACACACACACACACACTTGCATCCTGTCCACCTCGCGGTGCCACAGAAACAGGGCTGTTGCCAGGATACAGAGACTGTACGTCTGTTTCCTGTCGGATCAGTCAGAGGAAGACGAGTAAAACTTTCAGATCAAGCTGTCACTCTCCGGTCACTCCATGGCCTCTCATGTCACATTGTTTATTCTCTGTGTGTATGTGTGTGTGCTTTTATCAGTGTAGGCCTTATTGTGTGTTTAAGCACTTTTGAAGCTCTTCCGTCTACCTCACATTAGAGAAATGCCAAACACATTAATTAGCATTTACACCATGCTTCCTGGTATTGTGCAACATAATTATGTTGACATTTGCTTCATTATTCAACAGTGATTTAACCACTTTTGGTTTTAAACCTTTACGTGGTTGTTCTGTTAATGTTTTCACAGGAATGAATTAAATACGGGATTTAATGCAACTTATTTCCCATCATGGAATGTGTCCATTTTTCTATCTCACATTTGTGTTAGAAGTACACTGAGATGGTAAATACCTGTTGAGCGTTACCTGAGTAATATCACTGACGTTAGAAACATCTTGTCCAAAAATGATGCAGAGAAACTGGTTCATGTATTTGTCACATCTAGACTGGACTATTGCAGTGGTTTGTTATCTGGGTGTCCAAATCCTTCTTTAAAATGTCTTCAGTTGATCCAAAATGCTGCTGCCAGAGTCTTAACTGGAGTTAGTGGGAGAAATCATATCTCTCCAGTTTTAGCTTCTCTCCA
>JARVGS010000548.1:13266950-13278699 GCA_031762315.1 Hypsolebias antenori | reverse complement strand
TGAGTCAAAACATGCAGCTTTATTTTGAAACTAAAAAGCATTTCTATTAATCCATTTTAATTTGAAATATGAGACTTCACTGCTTCCATAAAATAAAGGTTAAATGAATAAATAAAACAATCTGGCTAGCAGTTTAGACGATGTGTGTTTACATGAATAAAAAGGTTTTATTTGGTGAATGGAAATTCCAAAACTATATTGTATTGATCGTAAAACTAAATACAAGTATTGTATATCTGGCAATCTTGGACGTGTGACCCTGTGATAAAGACCTGGACCAGCTACTTACATCCCTAAACGTATTAAGCAGGTATACTAAAAACTGATGGATGTGCATGTTCTCTCCGTGCATGCGTGGGTGCTCCGGTTTCCTCTCACAGACCAAAAACATGCATGTTAGGCTGATTATTGCTTTTCCAGCTAATTTTAGGTCTTTTTTCTGATCATTTTAGCTTCTTTTTTGGTCCTGCTAATTTACATCTTTTATTCCTGATAATTTCAACCTTTTATTTTTATTTGAGTCATTTTCTGATCATTTCAGCTTTCTTTTTTAGTTCTTTCAGCTTCTTTTTTAATCATTTCAGCTTTTTCTACGTTTTTTCCTGGTAATTTTTTTTCTAATTTCAGATATTTTGTAATCTTTTCAGCCTTTCCGTGCGTATTGCAACTTATTCTGCTAATTTCTGCTCTTTTTCTACACATTTCTGCTATTTTGCCACTGCGTGCAGCTTTTGTTTTCCTGCTTTCAGCAGACGTCAGCGGCTCAAAGTCAACTAGCACTAACAGTTGATTTCAGCTCCTTTAGCCACATTAAACAATAAGCATTCATGCTGCATTTCAGCAGTACAAATGCAGTTTATCTAGTTTTTTTTTTTTTTTTTTCAAGCAGTTTTTTTTATTTTTTTATTTTTTTTTTTTTAGCTCAGTTTGGGCAGCTGTGGTCTTCTATAAAGGATATCCTCTAAGGCTGTTTTTTTTTTAGCTCCTCCTATTTAAAAAAAGGAGAAATCACAAATTTCCCAACATTCTCTTGTGATCAACACCAGCTCGTTCCAGTTATTTGTCAAACTGCTCCTCTACATAAAAATCTTGGTGAGTTTATCAGTGGTTTTATTTAAGGAAATACAGATGTTGTGACTGTCTTCACATACTTGCAGTGTTAAACTTCATTCACCACATTTGTTTATCTCTTTAAGGAATGTAAACTCTTGTTCTCTCCACTCACAGCCAAAGTTGTTCACTGGAGATGGAGGACACCGAGACAACAACTACACAGAGAGCAGCTGGAAGAGATGAGAGTCAGGGGACAGACAGCATGTTGTTGTCTGGCAAACCTCTGCACCGCTTTGTCCGACACGATCCCAGATGTCTTGCGGTAACATCTAGTTTCACACCATCCTAAAGAAATGAGGAAGCTGTGCACAGTTGCATAACTGCACACACTAATAATTCCTTCCTGTTGTGTTTTTTTTTTTTTTTTTCTAGATAGTCATTCTTATGTTTGGATTTGCTGAGCTGTTGATGGGATTTGTCATGACTGATCGCAAAATATTCAGCTCCAGCCAACACTATGTTCCCTACTGGCAGGGCACTCTGGTACTATCACCGCTACTACCACACCACATGTCAGCTCAATATCTATACTGAGTATCTATACTGTAAATCTGGCTGAGGTGAAGCCATCTTTGTAGCTGTGCTGGCCATTTTAAATTGGCGGACTTCACAAGTTATACGTACATCTGTTATCTTTACCCGCTTCTTCCTTTTTGGGTTGCCCATACAGCCACTATACGAGATGTGGGGGACAACCTGCAGGTCTCCAGTCCATCACAGGGACTCAGAGAGACAAACGAGACAAACAACCATTCACTCTCTCACTCACACCTAGAGACAATTTAGAGTTACCAATCAGTCTAACATGCATGTTTTTTGGTCTGTGGGAGGAAACCGGAGTACCCGAAGAAACCCCGTGCATGGACGGAGAGCGCATGCAAACGCCACCCAGAAAGAACCTCGGCCGGGATTTGAACCAGGGCGACCTGCTCATTGAGAGGCAGCAGCTCTACCAACTGTGCCACCGTGCCGCCCATAACTAATATTTGTATGGAAAAACAAAATACCTAAAATTCCTTGAAGAAATGCGTTTTCCCCCAACATCTTTCATGACACGGTTTTAACTAAAATCATTTTAAATTGAGGAAAGCTGTGGTTTGGTCAAAACATCACAAATGATGTGTTTGGGCTCAGAGTGTGAGATGATGCTCAGCCACTACCACACCAAGTTGTAGCTCAAAAACTGCCTGAATGAAAATCTTTTCTGTGTTGGCTGATGGTGAATAGCTGTGGCAGCCATCTTGAATAGTGTTTGGCTTTGCGATTACTTTTATCCCTGTCACTTGGTCAGGCGTTGGGTTGCGGGGGCAGCAGCTTCATCAGGAGGCCCAGAAAACTTCACAGCCACCTCCTCCAGCCTTTCTTGGAGGACTCCAAGGTTCATGAGCCAACAGAGACATATTCCTTCCAACGTGTCCAGTGTCTTCCCCAGGGTCTCCTCCCAGTTGGACATGCCCAAAGCACCTCCCGAGGAGGCATCCTTACCAGATGCCTGAACCACCTCAACTGGCTCCTCTCAATGTGGGAGCAGCAGTTCTACGCCGAGTCTCTCCTGATAACTGAACTTCTCACCCTCTCTCTAAGGGAGAGTCCAGCTACCCTACAGAGGAAACTCATTTCCACCATCTGTATCTGAGATATCATTCTTTTGGTCACTACCCAGAATTGACAGAGTAAACAGAGAGCTTCTTGCAGCCCAGATCCCGCTTCACTAAAACAGACTGACACAAAGAACGCCATACTGTGGTAACGTCACCAGTCCAACTGTCAAACTCACGCTTCATTCTTCCCTCACTCGTAAACAAAACCCAGAGATAGATAAATGAACTTGTCCACTTCAGGCAGAACCTCACTCCAACCCAGAGAGGGCAATCCACACTTTTCCCACTAAGGGCCATGGCCTCAGATCTGGAGGTGCTGACCCTCCGAGCTGCTTCACACACTCAGCTGTAAACCATTCCAGTGAGAGCTGGAGATCCAGGCACTATGACGTCAACCACATCATCTGCAAACAGCAGAGACAGAATCCGGGGGTCAGAACCAGACTCCCTCTGCTCTCTGGCTGCACTGAGAAATTCTGTCCATGAAACCAACAATGTTCAGTCAGATCATCTGGACAGGTTCTTTTTTTTTTTGGCTGAGACGTTTCGTCCTTCATCCAAAGGACTTATTCAATCTGAGGAGCCACCAAACAAAACTAATTCCCACAAACAGCATACTTCATAGTGGGGAAAAACTGTTTGCTGGTGCTAAGATGACCTCCGAGGCCCGCCTCTCCCCCATCAACTCCTCTGAGACAGCCATGCCAAAGTGGTTCAAATCATCAAAGTTCATGCTCAATAATCCAGGTGTAAAGTGCAACAATGTTCACTCAGGTCATCTGGACAGTTTATTTTTTTTTGCTGAGATGCTTTGTCCTTCATCCAAAGGACTTATTCAATTTGACGAGTCACTAAACAAAACTGATTCCCACAAACAGAATACTCCATAGTGGGAAAAGAAAAACAGTTATGCTGTTTGTGGGAATCAGTTTTGTTTGGCGGCTCCTCAGATTGAAGAAGGCCTTTGGATGACAGATGAACGTCTCAGCAGAAAAAGAAACCATCTAGGTGACCCGACTGAACATTGTTGGATAGCAGGATTATTGAACATGAACTTTGGTCTGTCCATGAAAGTTGTGAACAGTTTGTGATAACGGTGGTCCTGGTGGAGTCCCACACAGAAGGCGTCCGACTTACTGCCAGCAATGTGAACAAAGCGACTGATTAGCCCAAGCAAAGGACCCCCCACCCCGCCCACACTTCCCACCGACAGAGCACCTCACACAGTGTACTTCAAGGAACATGGTCAAATGCCTTCTCCAAGTCCACAAAACACGTTGAACAAGTTTTCATTACCCCTTGAGGGGTAAAGAGCCCGTCCAGTGTTCCACGACTAATTCATGTCTCCTCAAAATCAAAAAGTTCACGGCAAAATTTGTTCCCAGTCACATTTACTTACCTGCAGACCACCGCCAGTTTAGTGTGGGTCAGTCGTTTAAGCTACATGGTTTTAGGTGGATTCAGCCGAATAGTTTGTTTACGTTGACTGTGGACCCACATTTGAATAACACATCTAAGAAACCACTGGAGTAAACCCTTTACAACTGCACCATTTGATAAAGTTCAGGATAACCTTTTATGTGTTGAAGGTTATTGCATCAAGCGGTTTGTGTTTCGTGTCTGCTGATCGCATCCTTCTCTTCTACGAATCAGTTTCCACCTTTCAGGCTAAAAATAGCTTTTTTTGGTGCTGACGTTATGGATGACTCACTCAGAGTCACTCGCTCTCTCTCTTGTTTTTCTCCTTTGTCTCACACCCCACCGTCCCGCTTTGATTGCGATTTCCATGATGTCATTCATAATGCAGCTCAAACACACTGTGGTGCATAAGTTTTTAACACCAATTTGCCTTCAAGGAGAAAGCCTTCCTTTAAATCTTTTAAAGAGGATTTTTTCCTGTAGTTTGTCAGACTTTCTGAAGGTCTTTCAAAGATTTTTCTTTTCAATTTCGAATACTTTTGCTCTCGTTTTCCATCCAATTCTTATATTTGTTGAAGAATAGGTGTCAGGCCTATACCATCAACAGCAGATGAATAATGTCTGATATATACTGTATGTATCTGATAAAAAATTGAACAAACAGCAAAGATTTGATGCTGGACCTGAGAGATGCAGTAACCTTCAGCTGATCTTCAACCGGTTTTTAGCTGATAGCTCTTTGAAAGTCACTTTGTTGGAACAAAAATCCCATTTTCTGTCCATCAGTGTGAGATATTTTTGGTATTTTTCACGATTTGAACTCAACAAATGGGAAAAATAGTCTTTTTGACAAACCATTTATAAAGATCCCATTTCATGTAGATTCTCTGTAAAGATGTTCAGACTATTGAAACCGTACTAACGCATAACTTGAATGATGCATCAAATGGCTTCAAAAACCATTTTTTTTATGTTGCTGATTCCATTTTTTGAATCTGACAAACATTTTTTCAGTTTTATTTTCCTTTAAGCTTCAGATAAAGTTGTGAGAAGAGTCTCTGAGAGACTTACAGTGCATCTAAATTACAATATTTTTTGGACTATAAGGCGCACCGGATTATAAGGTGCATTAAGCAAAACAAAACAGTTGGATAATCCAACTTTATTCAACTCATTCACAATAACTCTCAACATTGTTCAATTGTACCACATAAAATTGGTTCAAGGTCAGTAAACACAACAAGAATTAATACATAAGGCGCACTGGATTATAAGTCTCACTGTCGATTGTAGAGAAAATTAAAGGATTTTAAGTGCACCTTATACTGTAGTCCAAAAATACAGTAAGCACTTCTAATAAACAACACAACATAAAACACTCAAAAAATTATTTTTATCACAATAATCACACTTTTAGCACAAGTTAATGCCAAAATAATGCGGTATGAAAAGGATGGAGTTCAAAAATATGCAAACAGCGAAAGAGCTGCTCGAATTCCAGAGAATGACGTGGTTTTAGTGGGAAATGGAGCTGTTTTGTAACGGGGGACATGTGAGGACAGTGCAGGGCTGGAGGTTCAGACGGGGACACAAGTTATACAAACACAAGTAGCTTTGTTTGATGCACAACGTGCTGGACAACAAGACTTCCTCTGAAAAGACGGAAACATTTGATATTCAAACTTCCTGCATCAATTTCACTGCTTCAAATAAAACAATAGTTCCCATCGAAGCAAAGAAAATCCTCTTGATTGTTTAGAAATGTCACGTTTCTGTGAATCCTTTCCTGGGAATGTGATGATAATGAGAGCCAATTTCACATACTGGTAATCATTATTACAGTACTGGGTAAATAAACAAGCTTCTGCTGTGCTCAATAATAATAATTAAAAAAAACATTCCTGCCTTCTTTTAAAAAACTGGAAATGATTTAAAACGAGACAGAGGAGCCTTTTTAATAAAGTCATTGGGAGTTTCTTTAAAAGTTGTTGAGAAATTTCCATCAGGACAAAAAAGAATCTGTCATTTAAAGAATAATTCTGAAAATCAAAAGGAGGAAAAAGTTTATTTCTTGAAAACTAGAGAAAATGCATTTTCTGCTCAGCTAAAAAAAAAAAAAAAAAAGGTTCAAAAAGCTTAACCGAAGCTAAAGGGTAAAAGCAAAACATTAGCTGTAAGATAAAAGTAGCACAGCGGCAGTTGAAAGAAGCAGTAGCTCTAAGCTAAAAGGAGCAAGTGACAGTTAAAAGTTAAATAGAGATAAAGAGTAACTAGCTAAAAGGAGCAGGAGAATAGTTTGAATCTTAAAGGAGAACAACGATATCTAAAAACTAAAAGGAGCAGTGGCAGCTATGAGGCATAAGCAGCAAAATGCTAGCTACATACTAAAAGGAGCATGCGATAGCTAAGAGCTAAATGGAGCGAAACAGTAGCTGCAATCTAAAAGGGGCAGAATAGTTTAAATCTAAAAGGAGCATGACGATATCTAAAAGCTAAAAGGAGCACATAATGGCTAAAAGCTAAATGAAGCAAAACAGTAGCTATAAGCTAAAAGGGGTGGGAAAATAATTTAAATCTAAAAGGAGTATGACGATATCTAAAAGCTAATAGGAGCACATGATAGCTAAAAGCTAAATAGAGCAAAACAGTAGTTATAAGCTAAAAGGGTGTGTGTATATATTTTAAATCTCAAAGGAGCACAATAATATCTAAAAACTAAAAGGAGCTAAATGGCAGCTATGAAGTAAAAGGAACAAAATATAGCTACAAGCTAAAAGAAGCATGGTGATAGCTAAATGGTGCAAAACAGTAGGTATAATCTAAAAGTGGCGGGAGAATAGTTTAAATCTAAAAGGAGCATGACAATATCTAAAAGCTAAAAGGAGCACATTATAGCTAAAAGCTAAACAAAGAAAAACAGTAGCTTTAAGCTACAAGGAGCGGGTCAGAAGGAACATGACAATATCTAAAATACAAAAGAATCTAAATGGTAGCTTTGAGGTAAAAGTAGCACATTAGATACATGCTAAAATGTGCTGAAGAAGGCCAAAATAAATAAATGAAAAATAAAATAAAAAATAAAGTTTTTGCATGAATTGAAGAGATATCAATATACTTTTATGGGGAAAAAAAATATAGAAGTTACAAATACTAGAAGTCACGCCTCATTTCCTAATGGAGACAAACATTTTCGTCTACAGAATAGATGTTTAAAAACATGAAAGTAGTTTGATTATACTAAAACTAACGTCAGAAAATATGAGGAGTAACTGACTCAACATTTCAAATGTAGGTCATTTAATGCTGACAGTCATACAAATTCAGCCCTTTGTTTCTCTTTGAGACAATTTAACAGAAAGTCCATAACAAAATATAAAATAATCAACAGCAAATATAAGATAAACATTAAGATATTGTTTAATTGTAAACTGAAGAAGATGGATTGTTTCCTTCTCCTGATTTGAATTAAACACTTAAATAGTTCAATGTCTGAAGTTGTTTCCCTCTTAATGTTGTCAGGATAATAAAATAAAACACTTCAGTTTAAGATTATAGGTTTAGATGCACCATTTCAGTGAGCACTGATTTTAATGAAACTTGCAGGAAGTAAACAATGGATGCACATCTACAACACAGAAATGGGTTTAACTCAGTTAATTTTGCTGAACGCTGAACTAAAGCTGTATGTGGTAGTAGCTGAGAGTCATTCTCAACACGTACTCTGTGAGTATAGTTACTTCCAAGCTTTGACTAAACCACTACAGCTTTGTCAGTTCTTTAACTCTCGACGTGTCTGGCCTGTAATTATCTGTTCTTTGGTCTCAATTAGGTTATAAACTGTTTCTGAAATCATTGCGGAAGTGAAAATGTTGCACAGGAGCTGGTTCTTTTCTGTGTTCAGAGAAAAGCACAAATCAAAGGGAGTTTAATCGCCGCTGTGTCCTCAGCAGACCTTCCTCTCATTATATTCAAACTGTTCCTCTGTCGCTCATGTGGGCGACTGAGAGGAAGAAAACGGGCTGTTTATTCTTCCAAATCATCATTTCGTTTGAAGTAAAGAGTTTTATCCACAATTAATGTTGCAGCCGAAAACAAAACTTTAATTTTACTCAAAAAAGACTGTGTTTTATTATAGTTTTTACTCGATGCAGAGCTTTGTTCGACTCAGACAGATATAAATCTACAGAACATGGCTCAGTAGCTCGTATCTCAGTTATTCTTTAGTGTTTGTTTTTAAAGCCTGACGCCTCAGAGATGCGTGACGTAGACCAAGAAGTCAACATTTAAAAACTGCTGTCTGTTGAGCTGAAAGAGCTGCAGCTCTGTCCACAGAACAAGCCCCTTTGAATCAAAAGTCACTCAAATAAACTCATGCTGAGCCTCATGGATACAATATGTTTGAAGTTATGTACAACACTGGAATTTATATTATTTAAGAAAAAAGGATACGGATTATCTCTTGCAGTTTCTGATAATGCGATGACTTATTTGAAGCTGATTGTGTCGTTTCTTGTTGTATGTTTGCGTGACAAAGCAGTTGGTCAGTTTCTTTAATGCGTGCCGCAGTGCGAAGCCACTGTCGTTGTATTTTCTATAAGTTTCACATTTGTACAAATATTCTTTATTAGGAAAATTCGGGGTCCATCCATCCATTATCTTTTACCTGATTCTTCCTTTTCGGGTCACGGGTGTCACTGGTGCCCACATCCAGACCAGCAGTCACTGTGCGAGAGGCGGGGGACACCATGGACAGGTCTCCAGTCCATCACAGCGACACAAAACAAACAACCATTCACTCTCTCACTCACACCTAGAGGCATCACCAATCAGCTTAACATGCAAGTTTTTGTCTGTGGGAGGAAACCAGAGTACCCGGAGAAAACCCACACATGCACGGAGAAAACATGCAAACTCCACCCAGAAAAATCCCCGGCTGGGATTCGAGCCGGCAACCTTCTCGCTAAGAGGCAACAGCTCTACCAACTGAGCCACTACTGGTCAGCACAGGCTTACTGGGGGAGCATGTTGGCTTGTGACAGGTGAATTCACAAATGTTTAGTAAAAACTGTATGCCTGCTATACTTAATCAGGCATTTTTCTTGTTATTTGACATTTTAAAATGCATGAAATCACAAATTAGTAAGAATAAATCAGTGAATATGTCCCCTTATTAGTAGTCCTATTCAAAAGTATTTAATTGTGAATAAAGTAACATCTGAATAATATCAGATGTGTGCTTTGTTCTTGCTACACAGCCAATTGGACTGCAGTTGGCCACTTGACCACAGACTACAAATGCAAAGAGAACAGATGATATCCAGAAAAAAAAGTTGACTAAGCCTTCTTAAATATATCAGAGAAATGGAAACAGTTCATCTTTCATCTCTTTGATTTTATTGTGCTCTCTATACAAGGGGACTTAATCAAGCTTAAAAATAACAAACAAACAAATAAAGGAGAAGTCCTGGGAGAACTCATTAGAAACCTTGTCAAACTCCTAGAGACTACATAATTACTTTACCAAAAATAAAAATGCAAAGCTGTTTTATTTGTATTTGCCTTTCTTTCTGAATTAGTGCTGAACTAAGGTCATTGAAACTTTCACTTTTATCCCTTTGAAAAGTTTGATTGAGCACAGTGAGCATGAAAAGATGGGATTTATTTCACCTCATTTCAGGACATAGCTTATGCCTTGAATCCATACAAAAGGAACACCTGCAGATTCTGACAATTATTCAAAGAGAAGTGAAGATTTAAAAAAAAATAGACACATAAAACTAGGCTTCGATGACATGGAAACAAAACAAGTTGGAGAAATTTCTTTAAATAAATCTTCTTTTTTGTCACTTTAATTACAGGATCAACAGAGGCTCAGATGAATAACCCAGCCATCAATCTTTAATTAATGTCACGCTTTGCAGATTGCTGCGAAGCTGGGCCTGATTGAAAAATAAGTCCAATGATATTTCTATTAGAGTTTGTTTTATTAATAACGCATCAGGGCTTTAAAAACATGTCTCATAAATAGCCAATCAAAAAGAGACGATAGACTGGTTTTACATCGTCTTTTTTCAGCTTAACTCTTGCACAGATTTGTCTAATATTTTTTCTTGCATAACTTAGCCATCTCAACCCTTATTTTCACAGATAAGTGTGAAGATTATTTGGGATCTCACAGGTTGTACTATATAGTTACAAAGTCTTTTTTCCCAGTTTTTCCATAAAATACATTTTGAAAATGTATTGTCTGACCAAATAGTTTCTGTTTGATAGTCTATTAAACAATTAAATCAAATAAATAAATAAATATGTAAATAGAAGTACCATTTTCACCTAAATCCGAGTGCAAACTATTGGACCACAGCATTGTTTTATCTGTCATCAGACTGGTTGCACGAACAAATCCTCAACAGGCCACAGCACCTGCCGTGTTGTGACCAGCTGTTTGATGGGTGAAGAGGGATGCTGACAGTGGAAGCTTGTTGTCCTGTTTTTGTCAGGCTGTTCGTCACATCTGGATCTGCACTCAGTATGAGTCATTATACATAAATGCATAAAAACATTAAATTCACTGTTTAAAACCAGAAATGTTGCATGGTATAATGAGTGCTTACTGATATTGTCTGTTGCTAAAAACTGAAATACAATGTCGTACTATGATAACTGTGGGGATTCTGGGTTTTTCCATCGACTAACACTTCTTGCAGCTCCTGAGTGGCAGGGTGGAGCCAATTAACCACAGCTATATCCAGTCTGCTGATGAGAACCCTTAGTATTTAAGGCTGCTTGGGGCAACTAGAACCTGCTGGAGCATTGCCCAATTTATGCTACTGTCTCCAGCCCTACTGGAGATCTTGATGACCAGAGATTACGAGGTAACCCTCGAGACATCTCCTAACTTTTGATCTGAGTCTCCTTGGATCATCCTCTTGGAACTGCCAGCTACAATATCCCCCATAAGACAGTCACCAAGCATCTTACCATCCAGCCTTAAGGTACGTCCTACCACTCTTGATCCGCATACTCCACTTGCATGGTCTTCTTGGTCTGCTCCATTGCCCAGTTATCCTCTGGCCTTCTTTTTCAGTCAGTGGAAGAAGACAAGTAAGCTTGACTAACATTTCTACATTATATCATCAAACAACTATATCTCCTCTCCTACAGTTCCTCCTGTGTTCTTGTAATTCACTAATTTTAAATAAATTATTGCCTTTATGATCTGCTGTTTGGTCTCTTGTGTCTCAATTGGTAGTAATACTGTATTATTATGTAATAATAATGTTTTATTTGACATTATTAGTGTTTAGTGAATATCTTAGCTCTTTTAGCATATTATTTAGCAGATATATTAGTGTATATATTAGATCCTTATACTGTATACTATTTCTTTTTATACTTTATATTTTTACTATTTTTGGGTGTAACTGGGTACTTGAGTACACAATTCCATTCCACATCATGTAAATGGAGCTTACTTATATAGCGCTTTCCAGACCCTATGAGGGGCCCCAAAGCGCTTCACAGTACCAGCCATCCACTCATTCATTCACACATTCATACACCGGTAGCGGTAGGCTGCCATGCAAGGCGCCAGCCAGTCCTACCGGGAGCAACTC
>JARVGS010000548.1:13220324-13230419 GCA_031762315.1 Hypsolebias antenori | reverse complement strand
GGCCATCTTATTACCATTAAACTTTTTTTTTTCCACTATGGGAGTGTGCTGCTTGTGCGACTCCAGTTTGATTGTGGCTCCTCGGACTGATGAAGTCCTTTGGATGAAGGACGTCTCAGAAAAATAGAAACCACCAGATAACCTGACTGAACATTGTCGGATTATTTACAAAGTTTGACTAAAATGGCTAAAACTCTCTCTCTTCTTAGTAAAAGAGGATTTTATTTTAGTTTGACCTTTTTAATCTAAACTTAATTAAACTTTAACGTGTCTCTGTTTTTGTCTCTTAGTGCGATATTTAGTTTTCATTGTCTGCATGTTTCTGAAGTCCGATGCCTGGGAGCATTTTTTTTAAAGGACAAATAGTTTACACCTTTCCCTTCCTCTTTCCTCTCCTTGGCTCTTTGTTTTTGCAGATGCTGTCCCGTTTATTGAAGAGCACACACCCCGATGATCTGAGAGCAGCAAACAAGCTCATTAAGGAAATGGTTCAGGAGGTGAGCCGTTTTGTTGACAGTGCGTGTTTGCTTCCTCTTCGTGTGAAAAGTTCAATGACTTCACTGCTCAAGAGATCTGAAGCTTAAATATTTATGACTTTAGGCAAAATATTATAATTTAGATTAAATCTTTGAGTATTGCTCAATTTGTGTCATCACTTTTTGGCCCTTTATTCTCAAAATGATCCAAAACGTTAAAAATGTGCACACAAATCTGAAATATTAAGGGTTTGACATGTTTGGTCAAAGAGACTGGTTTTTAAAAAAGGATAATCTGCAAATATGTAACAATGTTTTTAATGATGAAAAATTTATTTATACAGTATTTAAGTGTTTTATGAAAGATAGTTCACTTAGGCCGTAAATTACACAAAAAACAATACATCTAAAAGTACGTCCATAAAAATATCTTAAGCTGAGTTCATCGAATTAAATGTTTTATAACAAAATAAAGACTCAGATCTGGATTTGGTGATTTGGCTTCAGCTTTATACATTGAATGACTTTAGTAAACTTTATTTTGAAAGGAAATGTCCCCTTCGAATTACAAAAATGTGACTTTGTACACTATAATATATCATTAACCAGTGACTGTTTTTTGTCCTAAATGTAGAAACTGTATCCTTTATTCCCTTTTCATCAGTTCTTATAAAAAATATTTATCTTAAATTTTTACTTTTTGCATCATTTAGAGACATTTTGTGTTATCAATATAAGTACATGTCTGTAGATTGTATACTGCCTTTATATCTCTGTCGTGTCTGTGCCGTTGGTTGTAACAAAATCGTTACGTCTCTCTTTCTCAGGATCAGAAGCGAGTGGAGAAGGTATCGAAGCGTGTGAACGCCATCCAGGAGGTGAAGGAGAGCGTCAGCCTGCTGAGCCAGCTGCTGGAGGGGTACGGAGCGGAGAGCTGTTCCCAGAGCAACCAGGAGCTCATTAAGGTTTGTAAAGCTCAACACCACGTAAAGATCATATTATAGTATTTTTACAGGCCCATGATTTAGTCTTGCTGATGCAATCGTTTTTGATTTCAGGATCTCTACCAGCGCTGTGAGAAGATGAGGCCTACTCTGTTTAGATTAGCAAGCGATACAGAAGACAACGACGAAGCTTTAGGTAGGTTTGGATTTGACTGTGGGATTTGAGAGCCACGAGGGTGATGCTGACCAGTTTCCTCCTCACAGCCGATATCCTGCAGGCCAACGACAGCTTGACGCAGGTCATCAATCTGTACAGGCAGCTGGTGAAGGGGGAGGAGGTGACAAAAGATGGAGGCGCCGTGTCCTCGCAACCAGGTGTGCATTCCTGTTTCCCCGTTTCCTTCTGACGAGTAAACTAAACTCCACATTAATTGGTGCCTAATTTAATTTTATTCATATTTCTACAGACTCTAAATCTGGCAGCAGTTCAGCTCTTGTAGACCTGGAAGGACTCAATGTCTCAGCCAAGACAGAACCGTCCAACTCAAACTTTTCCGTCCAACAGGCTCTGACTCAGAACCTTGGATTGAACCTTTTAGACGATGAACTCGTGTCTTTGGGTAAGTAAAAAAAAAAAAAAAAAAAACTTGTTTGGCACAATTTGATGTTGATATTTTCCATGCAAGGATTGTTTGAAAATAGTTTGTTATAAGCTGCAGAAACTGTAAATGTTTTTAATCTTTCTAGGCTTGAATGTAACGGAAAACTGTGACTCCGGCAGCATCTCTCAGGTGGGAAGTAAGATTATGTTGTACATGTTTGTATGGATAAAAGCAAGCAGAAAGTTCAAATATTATTTCTCTGACCACACTTAATTTATTCAGCTTAAATTCTTCCGTTCTCAGTCTCCATGGGTGTGCCCCAAGGCTCTGTCCTCAGACCACTCCTCTTCATCACTTACGTCCTTCCTCTAGGTCGACTCTGTGACCACGAACGACTCTGTCCATCTGTTCATCAGATATTTTTTAGTTCTTCACTGAGCTGTGATTAGTTGATGGCTCAAAACTGTAAGAAATTTGGCATTTTTTGTTCTAGTCTCCCAGAAGAAAAAATAGTCATGTCCCATTTTTGTGTATTTGGCTTGTAAAATGGTATTCTAGACCACATATATAACTTAATAGCCCACCTCCATCTTTTGTCATAGAGGTTTTTAGAACGGGGCATTTCGGGTTTCAGCATCTGATGTCTTCTTACCCGAATGCTGCAGTGTAGGTGTCAAAATTCAGCTGCAGCACGCTGACATTTACAGAAACTAACATAAAAATGGTTTAGGAAGGATCGACTCTTTGACCATTTTGTGAGATTAGTCACAAAAATGGTTTGATCATGATCCAATTTCAGGCGACAAAACTCATAAGGAAACTGAGAAAGCCACAAGGGTTTGGAGACATTTAAGAGATGCCTTTTCCAATGCCATTCACAAATTAGCTGTCAGCGGTTGCAGCTCTGCAGTGAGATACTTTTTTAACAGACAGACACACAGATGCAATTACATATTGATTATTCAACACGCTGGTTTTTGTACAGATTTAACGTTAAAGATCGATAAGTCTAATCTCTTTACACACTTCAGGGTTCCCAGGCGACTGGAACTCTGAAATGACCTGGAAAAAGACTTGTCATTTTCCAGTCAGGGAACAAGAGCACAGATCTGTTGATTAGAAGATTATTACCGGGTACTAGTATTCTAGTATCATTGAGTCCATGTTCTGTTTCTACATTGTACATAGTATTTGTATCCATACTGACTGGCTGTAATGAATTACGTATTAGGAAGCTTGCTGTAAACGCGTACTGTAAGATATAATACAGTACATTACTGTCATATGGTGAGTGCTCGCCACCTATGTTTTGAGTATTTCATATGACGGAAGTATATCCTGGAATTCCAGGATTTACTTGGGTTTTCATGATATTGTGTATCTGTTCCTCCTTCCTGTTCCTCTCAAACCCAGCCGGTCGAAGCAGATGGCCACTTGTCCTGAACCTGGTTCCGCTGGAGGTTTCTTCCTCATGAGGGAGTTTTTTCTTTCCATTGTTGCCTTCATGCTTGCTCAAAATTAGAGTCTGCAATGAAGTTAAACTCAAATCAGTCTGCTCCTCGGATAATTATTATGTTACTTTTCATGTATGTGAATGTTTCTGTTCATTGCCCCGAGATGACTTCTGTTGTGACTTGGAGTTATATAAATAAACTGAATTTAATTCAGATGCTGGGAACCCTGAGACGTGACTCAAAAACAAAGTCCCCGTTTTGTTCCCAGATACTAAATGTTACAAAACCCTCAGCTCCAACTGCAGCGTTACAACCAGCTGTGGTCCAAACCTCGCACGCTCCACCAGCAGGCGCCCTTCCTGCTCAACCTAAAGCCATGGAAGAATTGGAGTTGTTGGGGAAAACCTTGTTACAACAGTCTCTACCTCCAGAAAGCCAGCAGGTGAAGTGGTGAGTAAAACCTCCTGGAAAAAACAGAAATAATGTCCTAAATGTTGCCAGATAAAGTGAAATGCACCTCAGTGGTGGTTTTGTTTGTTAAAAGAACAATGTAGTCTATTTTGACTTTTAAGTTGCTTTTTTTCTCTCCTCATTTTTTGCAGGGATAAACTCCAGCCTCAGTCTAAAGTCCCTTTGCGAGATCTGCAAATTAAATCTGGCACCAGTTCTAGACCTCCTGCTGCTGATCCGACGTCCAGCCTCCTTTCAGACCCACCTGACGCCCTCCTCCTGTCCAGCGTTGGCTTCACAGAGAAAAGCTCATCATCAGCGGCTGATCTTCACAACAGCATCTCACTGGCGGACGTCACCGTGCCTCTGGAATCCATCAAACCCAGTAAGAACAAAGATGCTGGTTTGTCTCTTTATTACAGGAAACTGAGATTCAATACCTAAAGTTGTCATCAGCAGACGGTGCTGGAATATCATTGTCTGAAAAAAATAATTACACTAAAGACAAAGTCAGATATTTTTCTTTTATTTACCTGTCAAAAACTGAGTGGTCCTTGAAATTAATTCGGCACTGACTGTAACCTTAACCCAGCTGTTTTTTTTTTTTTTTTTTTTCCAAACAACCCACACTTCAGAACCTTGTAAAGAAAAGACAGAAATAGAGAAAATTTTAACTAAACAGAATTAAATATGCAAATCATTTGTAAAAAAAATATATATATATACTGATAGATTTATTAGTAGTTTAGGTAAAACGTCTCAAACTTAAAAGGTTAAAAATACTCTGCGGAGTTTGTTTTTAAAGCACTTACTTGTCGTATCGTTCTTTACATAAAAAAAAAAGACATTTAAAAAAGAAAAATTATGTCAAAGCCATTGAATGAAATTATTTCATTATTGTTGCTGTGTAAAATATGGTGTGATGAGTAGTAAAGTAAGGAAGTATTGTAAGAAATTACAAAAAAATAAAATAAATAAACGTGCTGAATTTTTTTTTTTTTAACTTTGTGTTGTATAGTCATAAAACCAACAGAATAAATTAAACAATTTAGGCAACAAAGTTCATGCTCAGTCATCCAGGTACCAAATCCAATAATTCTCAGTCAGGTCATCTGGACAGTTTCTTTTTTATAGAAACGTTTCGCTGTCTATCTGGAGGGCTTCATCAGTCAGAGGTGTTTACTGCTTGGTGGGGAAACGGTTTACTGGGACTCCTCTGACTGACGAAGCCCTCCAGATAGACGGCAAAACATTTCTATAAAAAAGAAACTGTCCAGATGACCCGACTGAGAATGATTGGATTTGTCTGGTTTGCTTTGACGCTTAAACATGCTAAATGCTCAGATAAGCTACCCACTCATGTATGCACGTACATGTGTAGCTTAAATGTTTTTTTGAGTAGAAGTGTGCGACAGGAAAAGGAAGGGGAGTTCTGTTGGTCTGACCGGCCCCCACGCCATGAATGACTGAGAGGATTTCTGCTTTAATTGTTGCTTTAAAATAGAGAACTATACGATATATTGTGCACCTGTGCCTAAATTTATCTTACAAAGTGCTGTTTGTTTTTGTGTGTGTGTGCAGAGCTCCCATCTGGCGCTCATCGACACCCTGATGATGGCGTACACGGTGGAGATGGTGAGCGTGGAGCGGGTGATGTCCTGCATCAACAGGTACTCCCCTGCCAATCCTGTCCACAGTGACGGGCTCGTCCAGGGGCTGCCATACGACACCGAGGATGCAATCGCCACCTGGATCAACAAGGTATGTGCAGGGACACGTTTCTGTGGTAAAACAAAACCAGAAAGGTGCGTGCTGCTGTCTCAAACAGGATACGTTCTTCATCTTTTATAGAGACTTTTTATTTCACACACTGGTCTCTGTTGTCGTCGGGTTTGAACGAGGTGCGAAAGAGTGTGTCACCTCAGTTTGTTCATATGTTTGAGCAAGAAAACAGGCACAGGCCACGTTCAGTCAGAGATTACCAAGTGATAAGAGGTTCAGCTCAAACTTCTCTGGTCTGCCTAAGCAAGAATAAAAGGCTTATCACTCCTTGAAGGAATGCATATTACCCATCGCATTTCAGGCTCAGAGTTTTAGTGAGTAAGATCAGCTATTTTGGGAACAGAAACACTTACAGAGTCACGGGCAAAACACTTGTCTGCTTTTCACCTTTAAGTGATAAATATACAGTGAACCAGGAAGCATGTGTGTTTTTATTATTATCTGGGTGTTGAAAGATGGACGTATTACAGTAAAGTCTATGCCCGTCCCTAAACTTTCTCTTGTCTGGGCCATAACCTGATCTGCTCAAAATGATTTGATGAAACTTGATATACACATATGCATCATCACTAGACATAGTGACACAACTGTCATCACTCCAGTTCCAAAGTCAAGGTCACAAATCAAGGTCAATGTTAAAACATGGTCTTTGCTTGACCTGATTATAACTTCTGATTTGCTCAAGATAACTTAACTAAACGTAGTATACGTCCACTAGACAGCATGCCAAATAATATTTTAATCATCCCAGCTGTAAGGTCACAAATCAAGGTCAAAGTTTATACAAGCTCTTTGCTTGTCCAGACCATTATTATGCCAGTAGAATGATACTTTGATAATGGCGTAAACGCAGTACTCTTGTTGTTGTTGATCTGCAGCCTCCAAATATACTTGCAAACTGGAGCTCTGAATGGGTTTAATCCCGAGTCCAAAATTTGTCAAAAATCAAATATAAAGGCTGTGATAGAACAAACGGTGGAATTTTATTTATTCTTGTTTGCGATTAAAACGGAGTCAATGTAATATCCTATTCTATAATGAGTTTTCATTTGTTAATGCATTAAAAAGAGGATTTTTTTTGTTTGTTTGTTTGTTTCTCTGCTCTAAATGAACCCCTATTGACAGATGTTCATGTAAAATTTCACCTTTCTGCCTCCGTCTTTGTATCTCATGCTGTCGTGTTCTCTGGCTGTTTTTCTCTTCAGATAAATGAACACCTGAGGGACATTCTCATCGAAGAGCAGAAGTTACGAGAGACTTCCCTCCAGGAGTCAATCACCTCAACACATAAAGTAAGAACACACACAACCCAACACAAACACTGCCGTCAGCCACAACAAATGATGTTTAGGACACAGGAGCAGACTTGTTCTGTTTAATAAACCCTTTTCTACCATTTTAAACTTTTAATCAAGGCCACATCTGTGTCCACATTCAGACACAAACACAGCCCAGTAAACTGAGCTCTGCAGATCACAGGAACAGATGAGACCAGTCACCAGCTGCAGGAAAAAAAAAAAAAAACTGGCTAGAGGAGGAGACAAAGACCGGCACAGATCAGAGGAGCAGACTGAGAAGAGACGTGAGGAGGGGTTATCTGAGATGAGGAGAAGAGAAAGGGAGGCATGGCAGCTGTAGCAGAGGAGAGCCTCCTGCAGGCCTTGCAGTTATGTAACAAGTAGATCTCTGAGACAACAGACCAGTCTGCTGGCACAAACATGCTCCAGTCAGCCTCCGTCCTCCTCCGCTCACTGAACCGTAAAGCTTCAGCACAGGCCTTTACCAGATTCCTCAAAGCTGTCAATAAACCGAAGGTTACAATGACCCTAAAATAAAATTAAATGAGGTCACATGGGTATTTTTAAATACGAGGCCTCGATTTTACAAACTGAAACTTTTTAATTTGACTGGTGCAATGAAAGAAAATAAACAAATAGAATATAACTAGCACAGATTCAAAGACAGTTTATTGACTGTTTTATAGTTGCCTTTATATTACATGCTTTCATAACAAACCTCTGCAGTCATTTAGTAAGGAGTACACATCTGTTTAGATATTACACATATGAAGGCTTACAGTACATGTGGGGCGTGTGTCTTGACAGTATTTAAACTTACAGCAAACCTGATGTTACAGATTTAACAGTTTACATATAACAAGTTTAAAAATGGCTGCTTAGTGTCAGTCAGCTGTTTTCCTGCTTCATCACATGGCTCTTTCTGCGCACTTTCAGCCTCAACAGAGCATTTACTGATCAGGACACACGGAGCGCAGAAATGCTCGTAGTTCTCTGCAGCGTGCACACACACTGATGGATTAGCACAAGACGCTTCTCAGTTGGTCTTGTCTATTCTGGGACAGTGTGAAAAGACTAACTTTGGTCATATGACGGAGCATTCATTCATTTTTGTTTGTGCAGAAGGAGATTGTTTCTCATCCTGCTGCAGCTCACTCCACATCACAGCAGACTGGAAAGCCAGAAAGAAAAAAAATCAGAGTAATCATCAGGCTAAAATGTTTGTGGCTCAGCTAAAATATCAATTTCTACATTTGACTTTGTGAGTTTACCACATACTTTACAAGCACTAAGATTCAGGGCGTGCATTTGTCAAATACATTTCCTCATAAACTGACGTTAAAGCTGAATTTTACCAAACAGAACGTTTTAAATCACTTTTGTACATTTTGTGTTCCTAAAGCTTGTTAGCTTTAGCATTTATAAAGCGAGTTAGCATATTAGAATTTCTAAATCGAGTTAGCTGAGATGGTGTAGAGCAGTGGAGTCAAACTCAATTACAAAAGGGGGCCAAAATTAAAAACTTGGTCCAAGCCAAGGACCAATTTCAGATTTTTTTTGATACATTAACTCTGGTCAGATAGCCAGCATGTTTTCTTGATTTCAGGTTCATCAACAAGAGTTTAATTGGTCCCATTTGTTGTTCTCTGTTGCCAAACTGTCCTGAGAAGTCTGCACTAAATGAAGTATTTAGTAGTTTTTTTAAGCAAAGTGAGAAATGCTTTAAAATATTTTACGTAAAAAAAAAAAATCTTAAAGGGCCAGATACGATGTTAACGAGGGCGAGATTTGGCCCACGGGCCTTGACTTTGACACACGTGGTGTAGAGATATGGCAGCCGACTTGGGACCAGAAAGTCGCAGGTTCAACTCCCCGCCATGCCCACATGTCATGGTGTTCTTGAACAAGTCACCTAATCCCTAATTGCTCCCTGGGTGCTTACATAGCTGCCCACTGCTCCACCTGGGTATATCTCACGTGATGGATTAAATGCAGATAACTAATTGCATCATTGTATAAGAACATCTACAATGATGACAACACATAGCCTTTATATTAGCATTTCTACAGCTAGTTTGTGCTTTAGCATTTACCAGCTTCACTAGACCATACCAGCTTTATATAAACAGTATATACTGTATAGCACTTGAAACACCCACAGGACCAAAGTGCAAAAGCTAGTTAAATCTAGTTAGCGCATTAACATGCTTTCTATTTTTTCTAAAAAAAACACATTACTGTATATTAGTATGTTGATATTTCTTTCGAATACAACCATAAAGATCCTCTATGTTAGCTGTTTACTCTTTATCTTACTAAGCTAAAACTATTCTAAGGTTTTTGTGACTCTTTGCGGACCTATTATTGCGTTCTACAGAAACATGTAATAGTCTGTTTAGGTTTGAGGCAAACTCCAGTAATTTTTCCCTCATTAATACATACCGTATGCAATAATATACAAAGTAATTGTCCAGTAATTTCATCTTTTTTATTAGATTCTCGACAAAATGCACACCATCGTTTTCAAAGAAACTCCTAAACTTGTTGCTGAATAGGAAACAACAGACGAAGCCAAAACTTATTATGTTTTAGTGCTTTAGTCTTCAGTGTGTGGTAAAAGAGTTTGTGCATGTACTGACAGAACATTTTAAAATGAGCAGTTATCCTCGTCACATCTCTGTTTGTAGCAGAGATTTAGTGTTATAATGTTTTTGTGTACATATGCAGCACCATTTCCATCCCCCTTGTTGTTCACTTCACTGTACACTTGTTACTTTTCACCAGAAATCATTTATTGAGTGCCTACAGCCAATCATCCATCCATTATTTTTTACCCGCTTCTTCCATTTTGGGTCATGGGGGTCGCTGGTGCCCATGTCCAGCAATTACTGTGTGAGGGGCAGAGTACACCCTGGACGGGTCGCAAGTCCATCACAGGGACACATAGAGACAAACGAGAGAAACAATCATTCACTCTCTCACTCGCATCTAGGTACAATTCAGAGTTACCAGTCAGCCTAACATGCATGTTTTTGGTCTGTGGGAGGAAACCGGAGTACCCGGAGGAAACCCACGCATGCACGGAGAGA
>JARVGS010000548.1:13184852-13194934 GCA_031762315.1 Hypsolebias antenori | reverse complement strand
AAAATGAGACAAAACAAGCTCCTCTTACATGGACTTGTTTAGTTCTGAACATCACACAGTCATAATCTGCCCCTTTTCCCCAATCTGCCTAAATTTCTGATTTGAGTCTCCATCATACAACCCTGGGGTCATCTGCTGTCATCTCCAGCTAGGCCCAGGGTCCCCAGGCTCCAGAGGGGCCCGGGTCACACCTGGGGTCATCATCAGGAACGTGTATGGGCGATGCAGAGTTCTGGTGTGTTTGGAGTCTGTTGAGAAGATACTCGACCACCTTGGGAAACTTCTCAGAGACCTCGTTCCTCTCCTCCGGATCCTTTTCTACATCGAACAGCATGACAGGCTTCAGAGGGTCCACTTCAGACGGGCTGGACTTAGAACTGTTGTAACCAGGCTGGGGGAACCAAACAGGACAACCTGAAGGAGAGCGAGACGATGGCAGCGTGAATAAGTATTGAGCTTTGCTAAACAACACTACGTATTTACTTCACGTTGCTACAGTTTCACATGAAAAGCAACTTTTTCCACCACCAGAAGCAGAGGCAGAGCCAGGGGGTGGCCAATGGTGGCCTTGGCTACTGGTCAACACCATCCTGTTTGATTTTATCATGTCCTGGATGACTGAGAATCTTCACCAGCACTATCCTGTATGTTTTTGATGTTTCCTGCTCCAACACACCAGATTCATTGATTTCACAAGTTCTGCAGAAGCTTGTTCATCACATTCATTCAAATCAGGTGTGTCAAAGCAGGAAAACAGCTCAAACATGCAGGATGGTGTTCCTCAAGGACCAGCGTTAGGAACCGCTGCTATGGATAAATGTTTCCCCCACCAAGTCATCTGAGGAAATTATACTCTTAAGCAATAAAAAACTAGAGAGCATAGTTTTCTAAAATGACAGGGATGTCAGTTTAACTATATTTATTTGGTCTTGGCAATAGTTTTTTTTTTTTTTTGTTATCTTTATTCATTTTATAACAATGAGGTACAACATTTAACATATGTATAATAAGAAACAAATTTAAAAAATAAAAAAAGTATAAAATGAAAGGTAGCAGATGAAGAAAATATCTTATTAGATCTGCTCCTTATTGTCTAATAACTATTCAAACAAATTTTTAACAAAAACAAAATAAGTAAATAAATAACTCATTCTAATTTCAATTCGCATATTAAAAAGATGTTCAGTCATTGAAATACTTTGCACGTTGTATCCGTTCTTATAAATCGATATTACAGTACTTTACAAAGTTTCTTTCAGTTTTTCCACGTGGTCCTGCCAGGTATTGATAAACGCTGCTGCAAGGAGTCTGAAAATACAAATACAGTAGTCCCTCACTTCGCTGGGTTGACGTCAAAATTACAAATTTATTTATGGCCAGTTGCGTTAGTAATATGTTGTATTATTTGAGAGGTTGGAATGTGCTTTAAGCATTGTGTGAAACTTGTTACAAAATAAATGGTTGAAGGTTCGAGGCGATTCTGTTTGCAGTGTCACAAACGTATGAAGTTTAAAGGAACTGAAACCTTTGGTTGGTCAATAGAAGCTCTTTTAGGCCTTTGTCCTTAAGACATAATGTATTTATTGTAAAAGGTCAGCATTTCAACTTTATTTGTGTTTTTTTTTTAAGGAACATTATTTTAAGCAGTTCACTGATTTACTCATGCACATTTTTTATGCTTTTTAAACAAAAAGGCAAAAATAAATGATTGCACTCTGTATTGACATAAAAGTTAAAGTAAGATGATTAAAAAAGCATTTTCAAAGCTGTTCTAAACTTTTCTGATTAAGGCTTGTTTAGAGCATGTTTGCGTGGAAACTACTTCATATTACTGTAGTTGTATTGGTAAATCCGTGACCATTTTAATATTTTTTTATTAACTGACTGGACTAAACGTTCTCAGGTGATGGTTTTGTTGCCTTTTAATCCCTTGATGTAATTTAGCATGTAACGAAGTGAATGTTCAGACATTTGCAGGCACATTTTCAGGGGACAGAACTGAATGCTGTGACTTTTATTAAAATTATCCTTGTTTTGCGCAGATGGTTGACATATATGACTCGAGCCGTGGACTTGTTAAACTTGGCCCGTGCTTGTGGTCCCCTAATATGGATATTGCCTTCTGGTTGTCACAGGAAGATGACACCATTTTAAAGGTAAAGTTTCTAGTTTGGGAAGTGTTTACCCTGAAGACGATGTCCCGTTTGTTTACTAAAGCGCTATGTGACATAAACAGACCAACTCCGGATCTTTTTCTTTCTATTTAATATTATTTTTAGTACCTGTCCACCTCTCCGATGGCTGAGCCACCACATTTTGTCCAGCACATAAAGTCCACCATCCGGTTCATTTTGGCGCACCCGTACGCTGACATCCTCTTTCCAGATAGTCAGCCGCAGCTCTACCACAGGAACCAGAACGGGGACTGGGAGAGGCTCGTCCAGTCATAAACTTCACTTTCACTGATTCCTCTCATCGTTTCTGCCTCTCAACTGAAAGGAAACACTGTGACCCTCACATCCACCGACTGTTTGTTCACCGTGTTCCTGTTCTGGTTCTGTCAAAATCTTATTTGTGGTGTAAACTGTTATTTCCACCCCTATACGTTAAAAAGTCTGCACCTTACACCGCCTGCTGTACATTGGTGTGTTTTTTTTTCTCTTTTTTTATAATGAACAGTGTGAAACACTTTTCTTACTTTACGTCAAACTTATCTTTTTCTTTAGTTCATAAACAGTGGCTGCTTAAACACGTCCAAAGCTGAGGTTTAGTGTAAAAAAATTACTTGACCTCTGATCGTGAGCAAATCTGGTGCCAAAACAATCAGACTTGGAAAAAAAGACAGTAGAAAATAGAAAATATGATTTTGGTATCATATCAGTAAATTAGAACCACACAGCACAGAGATTCAAAGAGCCAGTGAGCCTTTAGGCTTTTATTATTTTGAAGGTTGAACTAAAAATTGTGCTTTTGATGTTTATTCAAGAATTTTAAGGGCCTTACACACAGTTTGACCTACAAGTAAGAAATACCTATGGATGGTCAAATTGGTGTGGAAACAATACAAAAGGTAATATTTTCTTGGCACTTTGTTTAAAACATTACAAATGTCTGAAATTGTAATTTTTTTTCTGCCTAATGCACCTTATAAAATGTTGCATACAGTTTATGACATTCTTCATGTGCTGCTGTACATTTGACAATAAACGTCTTCTTTTCAGACAATGCACATGTGCTGATCATTCTTTTATTAGGGGTTATGTCAGTTCTTGTTGATGGCAATGAAATTCAGTTTTTATGTTTTGATTATTCTAAACTAGTTATAATCAAAATGTGAGACTTTTTTTTATTACAAGTTGTTTTATTTGAGAGGTTATAAGATGCTTTAAGCATTGTGTGTACCTTGTTGCAAAATAAATGCAAATGGTTCGAAGGTTCTCGAGGCGATTCCGTTTTCAATGTCACAAACGTGTGGAGTTTAAAGGAGCTGAAGCCTGTGGTTGGTCAATGGGAGCTGTTTGCTGTAATACCAGCTCTGCTGGAAAAACTAGTACAGTATTTCTAAGAAAATGCAGGGTGAATATTCAACCTGAAACTGAATTGTTCAAGTTAAGCAGAACAGAAACTAAAGTTAGCAAAGCCGCAGTTAAAACTGCTTCTTTTGGCTGTTATCTTATTCTGAACTGCCACAGTGAGTGAATTCACATGAAAGATTTGGCTATTTTTACACCGGAAGCCCTTCCACTGGTCGCCGAGCTACCACAGCCATCTGTGGAGCAGTGGGCTGTCATCGAGGGCGTCCAGGGGAGTTGATCAGGACCTTGGTCAAGGGCCCAGAGTGGTGCAAATGTGGGTGGAGAAGTGTGGGTGCTTCACCTTTCCCACCCACATTCTGATAATGCGATCCGGGGGATTTGAACTAACAACCTCTCAGTCACATGCTCGCCTTCTCTAACCTCTGCACCACCTCCCCAAAAGACAGCAAAGTAAATAAATTAAAAGCTAAAGTTAGAAAAACTTTAGCGAAATACTAAGATTAGCACACCAAAGATTTCCTAGCTATTCATAAGACTGCACTCTTCTGGACAGATCTCTGAGGTGGATCTGCTGGAGCCACTCTTCCAGTTTGGGGGGGTCACAGCATCAAGTTGACCACTGGCACCACCGAAACCTTGACTTTCCACAACTTCTCTATTCCTTTCTTCAGAATCTTGATATTTCTCCTGATTCTCGTTCTCCTTCTTGATAGGCACTATGGCTGCATCTGTCACCACTGCTTTCTTCCCCTGCTTGTCGAACACTACAGTGTCCAGCTGGTAGTCATCATCTGTTTGTCAGTCTTGATCTGGAAGTCCTACAGTATCTTAGCCCTGCCATTCTCCACCACCCTTGGTGGCATTTCCAAATTTGACTGTGGGATCTCCAATCTATACTTGGTTTATGTTCCTGCATACTCTGTTACAGCCACTTGGGTGTGATGTTCCACAGGTTTTGCCTAGTGGTACATGCCATGCAGAGGCTTATTTTTCCATGATGGCTCCTCATGCTTCTGCTCATCGTCTACATTGGGTTTCTGCTGCCTCAGACATTTCCCTATCAGTTCATCATTATCTTCCTGATGTCCAGGATTTGAGTTGCTTGTCCAATATAGTAGCTTGGATGCTCATAAGTCGCCTCTCGCCTTTCTTTTAGTGTACAGTATAGTCACGGTGAAACCCTCCAAGCATTGTGAGGAGCTTTCAATTCTTGATGTCTGTGGTTTCAATCTCCTCTTTTGGCCAGTCTAATATACCAGCTGGGTATCTAACCACTGGTATTGCAATCGTGTCAATGACTCAGACTTTGTTACTGCCGTTCAGCTGGCTCTTCAGGACCTGCCTTAATCTCTGTACTTGGTTGCTACATCATCATGGTTGCCATTGGCCTGTGGGATTCCTACGTAAAAACTGTTGGGGAATCAGACATTCTGATGACGTATACTGTATAACTTTTTTCCGGCTGCTCCCTTCTTCTGGGGTCGCCACAGCAAAGTCGCACGAAAGACTTGGCAGTTGCGACAGATGCCCTTCCTGACGCAACCCCAGACCACCTAGCTACCACAGCCCTCTGTGTGGAGCTCTAGACAGCAGAGAGCTGCTGTCTAGAGCACCTGGGGGAGCAGATAGTGAGGCTTAAGAGCCTTGCTCAGGGGCCCAGTGTGGGGCAAATGAGGGTGGATGCAGGTGTGGATATTTCACCTTTCCCACCCACATTTTGATGTTGTCAGTACCGGGAGTTGAACCGACAATCTTCCGATCACAGGCCCGCCTTCTCTAACCTCTGCGCCATCATTCCCGATGAAGTACGATGGCACAGACTTTAGGTAAGATTCCATCTCTGAACAAATTAAGCGTTAAATACACTTCTCAATGGGTTTTGAGTTAAAACTGTCCATATTTTTTTCCCCTAAAATATATGTTACATAAAAGTGGGGAAGTGGTGGTGCAGAGGTAGGTAGGCCTGTGATCGGATTTGACACAAAACACCATCACTTTGTCATGGACAACTAATAAAATTAAGAGAGAAAAACTGAAGTTTTTCTTTTAGTACAAATTATATTCTGAATAATATTCATTCAAACCTTATTTAAACTGTTTCACTGAGTCACGAGGACTCGAGAGAGACCTGTAAAAATAAAATAAAATACACTCCACCTAGTTTTACAAATTTGAAACAAAACTTCTTTACTTATTAAAAACATTGACTTTTTATGTGAACCAAGCGGGTCAGTCTTGAATAAAAGTAACTTTGTGGTTACAGTGTTTCAACACAGTCACTTCAGGTGAACCACTCGGCTCCGCCCACTTTCATTTTTTTTACGTAAAAATATTATTACGTAAGTACGCAGGAAAAAAAAAAACTAACCGGGACCGGTGGACCAGTGCAGTGTGCTGAATGAGTTTGACAACCAAGAAGGGCATCTTGTGTTAAATTATATAACCTTGTAGCATTTAGTCATTTGGAGATATATGTTTTGGTTTTATTTTGTATCGAAGTGTTTCATTTTTTTTTTTTTTTTTTTTGAGAAATGGGAGGAAATGTACAGTATTCCTTTAGTCATTCTAAGCCCTTATAAAGAGAGAATCACAGCCCAACAAAAATAACACATTGTACCCCCGTTGATGTTAGTTTTTACCCGCGGATAAAATTATGCTGCAGGCGTTTCTGAGACACGTCCGTCGTTTCCCGTGGGTCTTGAACGTCTCACTGTACGGTTCCCTGTTCGCCGGCGGAGACCTGGTCCACCAGTGGTTCTTAATGCGGGACGAAATGGACTGGAAGCAGACGAGGAACATCGCTGTGGTCGCCTTCAGCTTCCACGGAAACTTCAGTTTCTTCTGGATGCGTTTTCTGGAGCGCAGATTTCCCGGAAACTCCGTCAGGATGGTGATGAAGAAGCTGTTCCTGGACCAGGCGGCGGCGGCGCCCCTGGCCACCAGCGTCTTTTACACAGGTCAGTGAACGCATCACGGTAGTAAGACTTAATTATGTACGAAACTATATTAGATAACGGAAAAGCCTCAAAACTTTCATTTTTTAAAATTCTAACTTTTTGACACTGAGAAATAATAATAAATAGAGGAAGTTGTTTAATTAATGCTGCAAAAAAAAAAAAAATCACAGCCATACCACAAAGCTAAATTTTTAGCTCCAACTTTCTGTCAGTAAGGAACAAATAAAAAAAAGAAAAGGCTGACGAGCTACATATCCCCGTCTTGAAGTTTACAACAGGTCATTTTCAGTATCTGGGATCCCTTGCCATCTTGTAATTCAGTTCAGTTTATTTAATATCACCAAGTCACAACAGAAGTTGTCTCAAGCTACTGTACAAAAACATGCATGAAAAAGCCATGCAGTGCAAGTTTTCTGTCTAAAGAAGCCAGCAGTATGTGTTGAACCTTCACTTTGTTGCAGTCTCCCATCCTGAGCAAGCACAAAGGCAACAGTGGAAAGGAAAAACTCCCTTTTAACAGCAGAACTAGACTCGGGACGAGCGACCATCTGCTTCAACTGGCTGAGGTTTGAAAGGACAGGAAGGAGAAACAAACAAAACATAGAATGGTAGGTCCAGACGAACTTTCTACTGGAGGAAAGACAAACTATACAGATGTACACAGATGAATAGAAATAATTACAAATGTAGAGAAAGTAAAAACAGCAGCAGTGATGAAATGTGGTCAGTTTGTCCTCAAGCAGTCTAAACCTATAGCAGCATTAGGGGATAGTTCAGGAAACCCGAGCCAATCCTAACTACAGTATAGGATTTATTAAAAACTGAAGCTCAGTGTTAAAACTGGACAATGTGTCAGCCTCACGGACAAAAACCGAAAGTTGGTTCCGCAAAAGAGGAGCCTGAGAACTGAAAGCTCTTCCTCCCATTCTACTTTTGGAAACTCTGGGAACCACGAGTAAACCTGCATCTGACAGCGAAGTGCTCTGTTAGGAAAATATGGAACAATAAGATCTGTAATATAATGAAGCTAGGTTGTTCAGAGCTTTGTACGTTAGAAGTAACTATAACGTAGCAAGTAACTACTGGTAATAACAATACATTCTCAGTAATTTTAAGAACTTTGGCCCAAAATGGTTGGGGTTTTACATATATCCAGTGGAGGCAGTCGTTCACCTGCAACCCCCACCCCCTTGATGGAATAAATGCTGACAGTGGATGTTGGTGGATGTAATCAAACAGCATACGAACAATAGAACAAAACAAATGGAACAAAAAAATGTAAATTACGGTACACAAATCAAATATAGTTTTGGCTGCTCCTCTCTGCAGGGAGCAAGCGAATAAGCATAAAAAAAAATTGGCAGTTGTTTTAAACTGGATATTCTTCCTGGCACAACCTGGACTTGAACCCACAACCTCAGGATTACAAGATGGCACTGATCATAGAGCCACAAATGTATATTATTTATGTAAAACAGAAGTAAACGTGAATATTATATCTCATTTGAGTCCACTGTTTTACTGGTGAGTTTTTAACCTGAATCAAACCCGACTAACCTGAGTCCACAGTGTTTGGGGGATTTTATTATTTTTTTAAATCAGACTTTGAAACCCAGCTCATCTGAGACTGCAGCATTTCCAAGGATTGAACTGTTTCCCCAGCAAGTACTCTAACTTGTGGAGTTTGTGGCAGTCCTGAGTCTGTGTGAGGATTCAAATCGTTACCCCGAACGAGTCAGTAACCGATCAGCTGTGATGGCCACATCATCTCCGGCACTGTTGCTGTGTGTCGAGTTATTTAAAAAAAAAAAAAAAAAATCAAAGGTTTTCCAACTAAATTCCCTCTATCTTCTAGAGCTAGTAAAAAAAAAGTGCATTTTTGTTAATCCTTATTCTTTTCTGTTTTATTTCTTGTTTAATAACTTCCCACTCGAACTATGACGTACAGTAATATGCAAATAGTTAAAGCCCATGTTCATTTGTGCATTTGATAGGGGTGGATTTCACGCTTTGTGTGTACAGTTTTACGCAGACTGAGAGTTATATACGAGAGACAAATGTATGCAAATTTCCACAAATCTGGCGTCTGTACAACGTCTGCATTTATAAAACATGCACACTATTGTAACATGCTTTTTGATCGTGTAAGAGTTTCTTTCTGTGCAGCCCATCAGAGCAGGCAACAGTTTTTTTTCCTCCAGTACTGTATATGTTTGATCTTCCTGTTTTTATGCATTTTCTATAACTATACCCTCAATGTGATTCTGTTATGATCCGGAAATCAATGCCTTATTTGTTTTCTGGATTTTTTTGTCCTTTGAAGAAAATTAGCGGCTGTCGTCTTGGTGGTGTTTCTAGATCTGAGTGTCATCAGGACAACAACAACCAGAGACAAAAGAGTCTAGTAAAGTGGAGTGGAGGACATCAATGTGAGATTGCTGTGCAACAAAGTAGATTGGACTGATCCGTTACTGTGGTCCAACAAAGTACTCCACACTCCGCCCTGTTCTTCTGTAAAACGCTACACGATGGAACCGACAATACGACGGTGGAGCTCCAAGGTTATTTATTAGCTGATCGGGTCAGATCGAGGGGAAAACTAGAGGAGCGGGGCGGTGTTTTTACATCAACATCAACTGGCGTAACGATGTACCAGCAGCACACAACGTCCCTTCAGCACGCACGTCCTTTGCCTTTTTCACCGTTTCACTTTTTTTTTAAACCTGTTTGCATCTTTTAAAAGTTCAGTGAGAGAATCACTTGCACGCTTTTGGCAATTTCCTCTTCACTGTCCGTTGTCACACTCTTACTCATGTACCTGTACTAGCTTATTGTTACCACCAAACTTAAAGAGCTGGAGGTTAGCAAGACAGCAGCTGAAGAAGGTCATCAAATCTGCAAAGCAAGGGTTTTGAGCTAAGATCAAGTCAGCCTCCAGGGACTCCAACGAGGTTTGGAGGCCTCTCAATACCTTGATCCACAAAGGTATACACACCTCCGCTGCCCCACCCTCTAATCAGTTCCATCATATATTTGATAAATCTGACAGATGCTTTTCCTCTCTGCTCCCCTCCTCCACCTCTACCCTCGGCACTGAGCCAAAGTCAAGATTTAGTCTGAATGACTGCCAACCTATACGTCGGTATTCATATAGTGTTTGGAAAAACTGATTAAATCCTTCCTCAGAACCACCAGCTGGACCCTGTACTGGTCAAACCGCTCCGCGAGCGGCGCTGTGAGTCTCAGCCTTCGTCCTCTTCTGCAGCACAAAGACGAACTGCAGTGCTAAGAGTCTCCTCCAGATTTTATTTCTACCTTTAATATCCTGTTCCACCTGTGGACAACGCTTGAACAACTACAGGTCCCTCTTACCATCTGAGAACTGATTACAGACTTTCTCACCTGCAGGTCTCAGCAGGTGAGGTGTGTGTACTCTCCCCATATCTGTTCGCTCTACAACAATGATCTTTGCTCTATTGACCCCACTGGAAAGCTTATGAAATACACTGATGATATCACGCTGGGCTCCATAGCTAACAGACAGACTACTGAAACTGCATTTAGAGCTGACAGTAAAAGGACTGTACTT
>JARVGS010000548.1:13140135-13154742 GCA_031762315.1 Hypsolebias antenori | reverse complement strand
TCTGTCCCTGTACAGCACTTTGGTGTGCACTGTCACTGTTTAAAGTGCTTTATAAATAAAGTGGTATGGTATGGTAAGTGTCTCATTAATAGGTAAAAGTGGCTATTAATGAAACACTTGACTTGCCATACCAAGCCACCTTGGTCTCGCTCCGGAACTCTTGGAGCAAATGTCAAATTTCACTGCGCCGCTCAGGTGAAATTTTTAATTTAATTTAATTTTTAATTTGACCATTAAAGTGCATTTATTAAGGAAAAGTGCAACTGAGACACACCTTTGCTATAACGTCGAGCAAACAAATAATTGTTTTTAAAGTGCTAATCTTGTTAAATTCTTGCTAAAGTCCTCCAGTGCACGCTCCCGCAGCCGCCATTTGGCAGCCAATCGATTTTTGGTACAACACCGGCCCACATTTCCAGGTGGTCAGCAGTGACGCATAATAGGTGTGATTTATGTGGCGAAGCGACTTATGTTTTTTTCCACTTTATTAGACATTTTTGGACTGATGCGACTTATATGGTGGTGTTATGTGTATGTTGGAAAGTATGGTAAGTCCTATTACAATTTTTAGGACACAATTTCTTCCATTATAACTTTCCAAAAGGAACTGTCTGAGCGTAGTCACTGATTTGAACTGATCGTCTGGACTTACTAAAGATGCAATAAAACCATGTGCTTACCTTTCATATCATTCTTCAAGACAATAATCCTTTTATGACCGTGTCCCTTGATCCAAATCACCTGATAAAGTAACCAAAATCAATGAAAAAAATAAAGTTGGATAAATTAATTTCTATCAACAGCCTGATAGGCAAGTCAAAAAAATTTTCTTTTCGAAATAAAGTTTGCCAAATGTAATTAATGTTCATATTCCCACCTGTGGAATAGCACTGAGCAGCTCATCAGTGCAGATGTATCCATAGGAGCGTGGTTCAAGGCTGCAGCCAACAAATTTATTATAAGCCCCCAGGAACTCCGTCAGGAAGATCTGGTTGTAATGGTAGGTGTGCAGCAGTGCTCGGACATTACGTGCAAACTGGTAAAGCCTAGTTAGCCTCACCCATTCGTACCCATGACCACTGGCAGCACTGCCAACATGATCACTTTCACTTTCTTCATAGTACAGCTGTGAAAAAGCAAAAAAGGTATGAAACATTGAAAAAAATAAACAACCCCCACCCCAAAAAAACCACAAGTTTCTTTAAATAGAAATTATTTCTAACCTCCACAAGATAAGGAAGGCTCTTGAGCAACTCGCTCAGTGAGAGGAACCCATATTCACATGGATTTAACTGGGTACCATGAACACTTTGGTAAAGTTGACTCAGCTCCTCCACCTTCATGCCCTCGGCGACCTGCTCGTTATCTTGGGACATGAGCAGAGCCAGAAGCTGGGAGGTCAGCAGCCGCAGAGACTTCCTGTTGATCAACTGCACTTCTCGACCCTCCGAGCCATCGACCACCTTAATAAAACCAAAAGAAAGGCAGTTTTTTTATTAACACCTGTATTGCAAGTAGAATATAGGATCAAGATTTCTGAAGCCACTGCACACTGGAGATCAACATTTGGCAGGAATAGACTGTTCAAATTACCGTAATTTCTGGACTATAAGCAGCTACTTTTGTTTACACAAGCTTTGAACAACACAGCTTATACAATGCTGCTGCTAATTTATGGATTTTTATTCTTTTTTCCAACGGGCTAACGAGCATCATGCTGCCAAAACATTTAGCCTCGTCACATCCGGGTGCTCACATAGCTGCTCAATACACGTCTCTCTTGGACGGTGGGTCCTCATGACTCACTGAGACTACCTGTATAAATAAAAGGTAAAAAATAATAATAATAATCTGACCAGTGAAATTACTGAACAGGTCACAGTGGACCAATGAAACGGGGAGTGGAGGAGAGAACAGGGAGGATCCCCACCACACCTTTCACGGGAGGTGGGGATGCCCATGCATGTGCAGAGCAACTTTTGCCCCGCTCCCAGTGGATCCTGACAGCGACAGTGGAGCAGGAGGAATATAAAGATAGCAATCAGTGACTTCCTGGTAGGCTACTGTATTTATTTTTTAACCAGCCATGTTACAGGCACTGGTCAGGAAAAAAAAAAAAGTTTACGGTACTATAAACATTTGGGTATGTTTCCAGTACATATATAATTAAAAGTAAAAAACGAATAAATAAATAATCTGTGTGTAAATATCTCATGTTACAACATGGACACCTGCATACAATGTTTTTTTTTTTTTTAATTTTTTAAATATATTTTTTTTAATTTAGTGGGCATGGCTTATATTTGGGTGCGCTCAGTAGACCGGAAATTACGGTACAAACAATTTAAACCTGAAGCTTAATGGTCAATAATTCTCTGGAGGCAGGTTATTTCCTCCAAATCTGATCTCTGCAAAGATGCAAAACATAGTTCTTTACATTCAGGGTGGGAGGAAGTGCAAACATGACTACACTGAACGGCAACGTCAGGGAGAAAGGAGGGAGACTAAAACACAAGAGGCCCAGCTGTCCACTTCATCTTACTGAAAGATTCAGTTGGAGCAGCAGACTGGGTGCTGATTTTTGCAACAGGAAGTTTTGAGCTTTGCTCATCCATCTGACAGGTAATATATGTTGGCTCTTGTTCTATCTTTAAAAATCTGAGAACAATATTTTCTAACAGACAAACTATTCATGGTTTCCAATGGCAGACCACTGCAAGGACAATTAACAACAGATGTATAGAGGGGTTATCAATTAATTTGTTTAAGTCTTCATAAGCATCAACGTTATTGTTTTAGAATTTGTTTGCCAAATTGATTTTTTTTTATTCCACTTTACCTTGACAACGTGGCAGAGTTTGGCCAGAAGAGCAGGCAGGGAGGAGGCGTCGTAGTCCTGCAGGCGTAAACCGTAACCAAAGGTCTTGCTGTACTCCATGAGCAGCTGGCTGACGGGAAGACTGAAGTTGTTCTGGGAACGCAGCAGCTTGACTAGCTGGGCTGCCAGAGCCTTGATGTGCTCGACCTCTGTCAAAGTCAGCACTTTCTCTTCACCACATTCCAGCACCTGATTAAGGACGAGGACACTTAGTGAAAATGTACTAAAACTAATTTGATAGTTTTTTTTTTAAAGTAAATCCCAAGGTTAAAACACACTAACACGATCCACAATGCAACATATTTTGTGAGTGTGTGTATCAAGGCTACGATTAGAACCCAAAAGTATTATTTGAGAGGCCATTAAACACAGCAAGTATAAATTAAAACAAGGGATTGTTTGCCACTTACTGTCAGAATGTCAGGGATTGCCTCAAAGAGCTCCATGAGTTTGGTGAATCCATAGTAGCTGAGTTTGCACTGATGACCAAAGTGGTGATGGTATGAGGGTATGAACTTACTGAAGGGCATTCGACAGTGAGGCTGATGGCGGAGGAGGTCCACCACCTCTTTCCCAAACTGCTTGGTTCGCTCAACTTCCTCCACCGTACGCTCTGACAAATAATGCATGTATATTTTCTAACATTCAACATCAGCGGTTTAAATAAATACTTTTTGACAATTTGCTGTTACTTTTTCCATCTTCCTTAACAAAACCGTTTTAAACGGACCTCTTTTAGGAACGGAGATGATGGTGTCGGTGGCCTGGTGTGTGATGGTGATGGTGGTGTCCGGGATCTCCGACAGCAGGTCCATCAAGTCACAGACGCCATAATCAGTGACACTCCAATCTCTGGAGAAGCACCTGGTACAAAAGAGTCAAGAACAAACATTCAGCCTCTTTATGGACAGTTTACCATTTATGACGAGCCTTCACATCTACACCTCAAAGACTGACCAGTGATACGCCTGCATGAAGTCTTTAATGGCTACTTGCTTGCTGGCTTGAAACTTAAGCAACTTAAGGAGGTCCTGGGTGAAGCGTTTCACTTGTGCTCTGTGAGTAAGGGTCAGCAAGCGCTTGGTACCCATACCCAATATCTGTTGGGACATAAAATGAAAGCACGGTATAAAGAAAACGCACATGTCGGATTTGACACAGGTATTACAAGTGAGGCTTTAATGGGAACCTGTAGGACATGTGGGACGGCCTCCAGAAGCTCCAGCAGCTTGGAGAAGCCGTAGTCGGAGACACGGCACTGCTTGGCGAAGTGATGGTGATACGAAGGTATGAACTTGCTGATGGGCATGATGCAGGTCGGCTGGCTCTTCAACAGGTCGATGACTTCTCGGCTAAACTGGATAAGTTGGGGATTTCCAACTGGGCTCTTGCAGCGTTGAATCCATGGCTCTGCAAACAACAAACAAACCTGAAGTGATAACACTGGTGACAAACTCAAAAATGATGAAACTGATGCGCATTCATACCAGAGTTTTGCGCAGGCGGTTTGTTGTGGATCCACTTGACGACTTTGAAACCATTCTGAGCTGTGACGATTGAAATACTGGGAACGCAGGTGATCAGGTGCTCCAGAGAAACGGCACCCTCCAGTGTCTCAGTGCCGACACGCAAAGGGCTAAATTTTGCAGCATAGCAGTCTGGAAAGCTAGAATGAACATAAAAAATATTTTTTTTCTTTAAAACACTTCTATGAGCGCAGAAACCAAGTCTGTAACGAAACGTTTATATGAAAGAGGTGGTTGTTACCTGAGGAGTGGAACAGTGCCCTCGTGTGACTCCAACAGACCGTGGACCTCAGAGGCCAAACTGCTCAGCGACATCACAACAAATGGGATTTTATAAGAGTCGGGGTCAAAGTCAGCTTCACTACAAGAAGATAAATCTCTCAGTCAGTGACACACAGAAGACAGTTTGTGCACCTTCACGATCATTTCTTACAAGTTTTGATACCTGAAGTCTTGCTGTGCATGATGTTGTCTGCAAACAGGCTCGTGGTACTCGAGTTCTTCAAACACAACAGGACTCCCACTGGCTGAGGAGCTTTCTTGAGACTGAGAAGATCCGAGGGGACTCTGGCGAATGTGGCTGTTGGACAGAAGGCACGCAAGCCTCGAGCCCCCCTGTTCCCTCACTGAAAGCACATCTGGCAGCCTGTACAAATCGCTGACTGCGAGTTTACGGGAGTACCTGGACGAAGGGAAGAAAACAAGTACCAGTAAGTTATTTTTGTAAAAGCTACAATATAGAAAAAGCAGGAAATGAGACAAGCACTGACTTTTTCTCATAGATCTCAGTGAGCTTAGACAGAGGGAGGCAGTTGGCAGGTGCATCCTGAAGAATACAGATGATCTCTGTGCTGTAAAAGATCAAAGTGAAATTTAAAATCACTGATGCTAAAGTATCTATGTACTTTGTAATGTTTAAAGATGCGTTTAAAGCCATTTCGCCACCTGAGCATGGAAAGAGTTTTGTTGTTTCCACCAGTGATCAGAGACACCTGAATGCGTTTGCCTCCGATTTTGTAACGGTGTAAACCAGTGACGGCGCTAATGGCCTGCTGCAGGAACAACATCCGAACTGTGGCCTTCAGCTGATAATCAGTGTGGGGGCTCAGCTCAACAGCTTTAACCTAGACAAAACAGTTTATACAACAAAACTTTTTTTAAAATCAACATTGTTGAAAGATTATTCCGTCGAGGTCATTTCAAGCAACCACTGGCACTTGGACTCATCTGTGCATCGGTATAAAGAATTCCCAGTCGGCTTTACCTGCCCATAGCGAGAGAAGGTGTCGTGCAGTGTCTGCTGCAGCTCTTTGCGAGACATTCTGTAGTCGAGGTTGGCGACCTGGACCTCTGCCCCCTCTGTGAAGGGCTCAGAGGCACCTTCGGGGCAGGAGCCACGAGGGGTGACGAGCAGAGGTGAGGAACGGCTGGACAGACAGGGGGATCCACTCCTGTCCGTTGGAGGAAAGATTAAACCAACAGCTACCACTGCTTCCAGTTACACTTATCAATACAAGGTGGTGGACAATACCTGGAAGACCAAGTCCTCTGAGACGTGACAAGTGGACTGAAGCTCATGTGTAGGTTTAACTTGCTGAAGGCTGAGGGTGTGCTGATATGGAACTCCCCTGAACTCCTGTCCCTTTGCTCTACAGACAACTGGGTCACACTCCGTGGACTGGAAGCCTCTCTTTTACACAGAAAATGTTCATGTTCAGTGAAACCTACAACTGCACATAAAGTAGAACTTTAGAGTGAAATAACTTGTCAGTGTTTACCTCCTCCTGTTCATGGATTCTCCTCTGAGGACAGGCGGAGACACTTGCTCCAGAGCTCCTCTCTCATTATTACTGCGGGGTGAAGAGGAAGCAGCACGACCTTGGTCCAGAGGCTGCGGGCCTATCTTGGGCTTGGCTTCCATATTTCCTAGCTCCTAAACCACAGAGGGGGAGGAAAACGTTTAATATTCCTGGATCTAGTTCGTCTTTTCAGTGTGTGCGTGTGTAAATGCAACAGGAAGTGATTAGTAAGATTTGTTAAGGATATATGGAAACGAGGTCAGGACAAACCATAATGGGGAAAACAAACATTTTGGATCAAACCAGTGATGCACATTCAAAATTAGAAAATAACTATTTCACATTTATGAGTTTAAATCCAGCAATTAAGAGTAGATGTGCAAAACATTTGGCTCCAGTAAGCTTATAAACAAGATATGACGACCTGATGAAACTTTCTCCCAGATATTGGTTTCTTTAGTTGTTGTCACTAGGCACAAAACAACAAGCTAATGTAGCAACCAGAGCCAGTTTTTAGTTATTGTGGGCTAAATGCCTACAAGGGATAAAACAGCCACTAGACAAAACAAACCAAGCACTTACAAAGCAGATGCATGCAGTCAGACACAAAATGAACAAAAACACAAAAATCCACAAAATCTACAGAGATGACCGTATTCATAAAAGACGAATGAACATGCAAAGAAGCCAGAGGAAAGCATAACAAAGCATCATGCTAGCACAGGCAGACACATGAAGGCAGCATGCAGTTAAAGCTGTTAGTTAAATTAGGACTGAGGCGAGGAGAAGCGACTATGATCGACATGGCAGCCCAGACAAGAACAGAGGGCAGAGGAGGCTGAGGGCAGGCAGGCACGATCGAGTCTGCTGACCTGATGGGGTTTGGCTGGAACACCACCAGGAGGCCCACTGGACCCCCTCCTGGGGCTGTAGGGTCTCTCGGGCAAAGAGGTGGGGCATGGGCGGGCAGCTTGCCGCGACCTTCTAGGCGATCTGGGCTTCTCCAGAGGCAAAAATGAGAAGAGGGGTATGGGTGGGGGAGGGGCAAACATTGGACCCTGGATTTGAAAGGTCTGGAGTTTAGCTTGAGGCAAAAGGTGGGGTTGAGAAGTTATCTCAACTTCAGGACTTGCTTTGTTTTGAGGCCTTGGAGAAACAGAGAGGCTGATCCGGTGGCCAAAAACATCCTCGTTTTCCATTCTCTTGCGGGCGCGTGCCGCCGCCTCAGGGCTGCCAAAGCGGAGGACTGCTGTGCCCTGGGACAGGCCGAGCACCTTGCCACCACAGTTGTCTGAGAGGCGACGGAGCCTGAGCTTCACAGCATTCTTCAGGCTCTTGTCACAGATGGTGGGAAGGTTGTGCACATAGAGGAGGTTGAAACTGGGCTGAGGGAGGTGAGGAAGAGACATTGTGCCCGTGTGGTTTGTACAATTACATCACAACGAGAAACTGAAGCAGTTTAGGCTCATCTAAGATCAAAAGAATCGCCAAAAGTGCTTATGCAATACTGACGTAAGCTTTCAGACCCTTGTGTGTTTTCCACAGCCGTATTTGTAGATTGATCTAAAACACTGGAGAAACTGCACCCCAAAAAACTTCAAGCTACAGAAGATGTAAAACAAAGTCTTCATGATGTGAAAATCACCTGAGGACCTAAATAAGCTGGTAATAAAATACAAGAAAATGTAATCATAGTGCTAAAAAGATTAAACCATCCGTGATGAACTCTTAAAACATCTGGCTCATCTCAGCTGTACGGATCAGTGCGAGTCAAAGTCTGACAATCGTTAAAAATAAAACGGAGCTTCTTTGTTGAGATGAGCCCAGACTTTTCCCACAAACAATATGGCTGCTAAAACAAGTTGCCCACACATGAATCAATCAGTCAAACTGGTCAGGTCCCATCACAAAAAACGTTAACGCATAAATAACCAACAGTGATAGCAGAACTGTTGGACAATGACCCGAAGCTTCACAAACTCTCACCAGCTCAGCTCTGTGACTACTTCCACTGAGCTGTTGATGTGGTTTAGCTTCAGCCATTTCACTGATGGTGTGGAGGCAAGAAGAGGCTTCAAAGTGTGTGAATGAGACTTATGATGAAAAACAAAACTGATCAAACTGTTAGTCAAATAGCCTCAATAACTCACAATTCTGACTTAAAGTGTGTGAGGAATAGAAAACCAAATTTGTGCTTCACCGATTTCAAAGTTTATTTTTTATACTGTACTTTGAATTTTTGCTATTTTTGGGTGTAACTGGGACATCGAGTACACAATTTTGTTCCACCTCATGTACCACACGGGATGTGAATGACAATGAAACTTGAACCTAAAGGCAGCATCATTTAGAAGTTGGGATACTAACTACCAAAGACAAAAAATAAACATTATGAATAAAAACTGAATCCAAAGCACAAGGGTCCTCATTAAAAGTTTAGATATACTTCTGAGTTAAAGTAAAACTAATAAGTGTTCATCTTGTGACCAATTTGGGGCTTGATCGCTACAGAAAATATGACAGGCATGAAAACTTGGCACTGATTAAAAAAAAAAAAAATTCTGCTCCATAAAAGTTTTAACATTCATTTTTTTAAGAAATTTTAAAAGAAAAATGTTTTTAGAAGACTTGCTGCCAGAAGTGTTTAACAAAATACTAACGGAAGAGTTTCAATGTATTAATTAATATGGGATATTTTGAATATTTTGCTGTTGCCATTATGGAGAATTGTGTCTAGACTGATGGTGGAAATTGTTAACTATCCAGAAACACAAACAAATATGAAAAAACTCAAAAAGGTCTGAAAGGTCTGACAGTATTGCAGCTCAGTGTATAAAATTACAAAACTAAAAACTGCCTCACTTTTGACGAGTTCACAATGAAATAATCTCATTTATAATCCTGAACACTAACAACTTACCGTATGGCACAAATTATTAAACATCCTTTAGACTTCATTGTAACATCTGAAATGCCTACCTGGGCTTTGGCAAGCATGCGCTGTGGCAGCTCTGCTGTGATTTCTTGAAACGCCACGTGACGATGGGCGTGCTGCATCAGAGCTGAAGACGTATGGCTGCCATGGACGAGAATTACTTGAAAACCGTGGCGATGACGCAAGTCGCTCAGCTCACTGGCAAAATTCACATCCGCTGTCAACGAGAAGAAATAACGATTGATGTATTTACGGCACTATGGCTGTGGTTTGTTTTAGCTGGTCTAATAAACCTTACAGGACATTAATACAACAGTTGCAGGAGCAGTGTGGGTCTCAGCGAAGCGCCGTAGACTCTGACGTAGCTTGTCATCTGCAGCATTCTTGGCTGTGGCATTAATATGTGCAACTGTAACCTGATGAAAAGGAAAACGGTACAGTGGGATTCAAAATTAACTACATAAAATGAAATAAACTTCATCCCAGTGAGATATACAAGCAAGAAAATTGTTCACAGTAGTTTATCATTTTAATACCTGGCAGTTGTTGAGCTCTTGGATAACATCTTTACTCTCCTTGCTGATATCACAGACACAAATAAATTCAGCTTCGCGGTGCCCCTGAAAGAATCTGTTGCGAATGCGCTGGACCACGGCTTCAGCTGAGCGTCCCGTGGGTACATTACAATTTTCAATGTCCCAAAAGACACCTACTGGAGGGATGTTCTCAGGACCACTACTCTCTGTAGAACCTAACAAAACCATGACAACTTTTAGCATTTTACCAGCAACAATTTACCAAAACATTTAAATGAACAGGTCTTTCTGGCAATAAATCTTAACACAAGCAGACAAGAGCTCAAAACTACTTGTAACTCTACTCACTGTACTTATGGCCAGTCTTCCCAAGTGTGGTAGGCGGCATTAGCACCATGTTATCAGAGGATGTGCCACAGCCATTGCAGATTGGGATAGGGACAGAAGCAGTCTGAGGAATACAAACATTGGGCCACAACATAGACTCTGAAGACAAATCTTTCTTAAGCTACAAATTTAAGAGAAAACAAAACAAAACAAAAAAAAATAATAATACAGCACAAAGTGTTGCAAACTGAAACATAACTACAGAAATACATAACCATAGGGGGGAAAAAAATCAAATTTTCTTTAAAAGTAAACACAAAATTAGTTTTATAAACTGATAATCAGTAAGTACAGAATACTGATATCCACAATTACGCAAACACATAATAATTACAAAAATTACAAAGTAAGATAAAGTGAGCCTGAACCAACCTTTATCATCAAGCACTCCTGACAGAAGTGTGCCCTGGTCCCACAAACCGTGCGTTCTACATTCAGGTGCAAAGAATTAGAGCAGTGGTGCGCTGAGGTGGTTGAAGTAACCGTTGTGGTTGTTGGGAGATTACCGGGTGCACTGCCCTGAGATGCTCTGAGTGATGGGTTGCTGTTCACACCACAAGTGTTAAAACCAGAAGAAGCCAGGCAAGGCCCTAGCAAGGGAGTAGATAGGGAGGAAACGGAGGAAGCCAGGGATGCAGAAGAGGGAGATGTGCCAGGCTGACTGCATGCAAGAGGCACAGCTGAGCCGTTGTGGCGAAGCCCTGAGCAGCAGGGGAAGCAGGGGTGTAACGACAGAGGCTGAGAGGTAGCAACAGAAGAGGCCAGCTGAGGTTTGAAACCATGACTGAGCAAGGACTTAGTCTCTTTGGTACTATTACCACAGCTCAAGTTAAGGTTATACTGATGAACCGATGAAGCTACAGAACAAGACTCAAACCTGCTATTATTGCTACTTTTGATGGGCGCTCCCTGACAACTTGAGGCTGTAGGAAACGTACTGGTGCCAGCAATGCTGCTACCAACAACCCCATTGCCACCCAACAAGCCATAGCCATCTGTGCTGCAGAAGTCACAGTGGGTGCAAATGCTTACTTTGGGGCTAAGCCCGCCTTGTTGCTGCTTTGGTAGGGGCTGGTTTTGGTGGGACTCTTTTGCAAGCTGAGGAGGAGGCAGCAAGCAGGGAGGAGGCAGAGAGAGAGATGCCAGAGAAAAGGACTGGGATAACTGGGAGCGGGGAGAGAGTTGTGGAGGAGGAGGTGGGGGAGGGACATCCTTCAGTTCCAACACAACCTTTCTGTTGTCCATGTGGATATTCTGAAATATTAGAAATAAAAACAAAGGTTTCCAAATTATTTGGTTTAAAAAAAGATAGTTACACGACAGACCGGTGAAAATACACTGAAGAGGTGTCCATACAATGTAAACAAAGTAGAGAAAAGTTTAAAGTAGTAAATGGGAGTAGTCAATGAGTAACTTGACATTGTTAACTGTTAAGCCAGGTTTACACTGAGCTATCTTAAACAAATTGTTTTGTCACAAAAAAAAGAAGAAGAAAATCTTTAGTCAAGCGCTTGAAGTGTATTGCTCAACACGACAGGCTCACTGATAGCCGATGCAGCGCTCTTACAACAAAAGACGACCTATGACAAACATCAAGCAGTCAGAAATTTTCTGGAAAAGTTGTGCGACTGTTACTGTGACAGATTTTCCCCTGCCTTAAGCAGACCATAGCGGTTTCTTTTCCTCATCCCTTGCTATTTAGTGTCATCCATTTATCTATTTTTTAACTGCTTCTTCTTTCACCTTTCTGGTGCCTATCTCTAGCAGTCACTGTGAGCGGTGGGGTACACCCTGGACAAGTCGACCTCTTACTGTCACACCACCCTATTTTGTATCAGAATACTGATTACAGTATCAACACAAGCGTTTAATATAGTTTTCCCTCACTGGACTGATGTCAGCTGAAGCTTTGTGAATACCCAATTCTCTCGCAGCAAAAAAGTGCATACACTGGCATATATTCAATCTTGCACAGAACAAAGTGACACAGTTTACAAACAAGACAGCTGAATCTCAAGCTTGCATGACGTGGCTTTTATAATGGTAAAAATATTTAAAAAAAATAAAAGGAAGTGAGCCACACACTGAACCGCTTAGACACATACCTACATTACAAATTCTGCTCTTTTACCAAACTTAATTATATATACTATGACAAGGTTCAAATCTTGCTTTGATCATGACGTTCATCCAAGAAATTCTTCAGTTACCAGCTTGTGTTTTTACACTTCCTCATTAGAGTACGTTTTGTTTTCTACACACATACACAAAAAAGCAGCTTCCAGCTCTAAATTTATGTGTAGAAATAAGAACTTACGTCTTTATTTGACAGATGTGGAGAAGTTGTCTCGTTTGAGGAAAAGCAGTCTTTGAGTTTCCATAGCAGGTTGGAGGTTTCTGTTTTGGGGTGAATAAGCCACGGGCTGCAGTTGGAACTCTCCTTTTCCAGCCCTTCCATCATACAAACGCCAGGGGCCTTTCACCATCTCTCTTCTCTCTCATGCTCACCTTTTCCAGAGTAAACGAAAATGAAAATGTTTGCATTTAGTTCACAGTGAAACAGTACACCAGTTACAGTTAGTGACTCATTTATGATTGCACAGTCCGATTGAACTGCCGTAGTTTCGTAACAACTCCTTCTTTGAGTTTCTGTTTCTAGCTAGCCATAAAACACAGATAAAGTTGAGTTAGCTACAAGCTAACTAATGTTATGGTCGTTAAGATTCGACGTTTATACGAATACTGTACTTGTTAGCTGCGTTAACTAGTCGGACTAGTTAACTTAAAACAGATGAAATGAGCATTTTAACAAACTTAATTAACAAAATTCGCATTATTTACTGACGGTTCGTCATCATAAACAAATACAGAACTGCCCTCCCAACCACCTGCCCGTTCACTGCATTTACGGTCCAATGAAAACACAGATTTTAAAAAAGTACCAGTACATTTTAAAAACTATTGTCAATTTAATTTTCTACCCGCCAATGCTTCGTTTCTCACATCTTCTTCCAAGATCTGTCCGTCTCCCTGAGAACGCGCAGCTTTTTTGTAAAGGACTTTGCCGGAAAGCAGAAATAGTTGTCGCAAACTCGGTTGTTTTTGTTGTGAGTGACGCGACTTACGTCATGCGAAAATTACGTTTGCGTTACGGTTTAGCTTTTTTTAATCGCATTAACGCCACACACACTCCAAATACAAAAAACGGTTTAGAGTAAGTTAAGGCGACTATAGCCAGTCCGAAAAAAATAAACATTTAGAATGTTTTTCCATTTTTTTGGACACAGTTCCAGGTTTGAATTGTATCTATGCCTCGGTAACATGTCTCCAATGCGACATTAGCGCCCTCTGGCGTCCATCAGTGGACCTGCATTCACTCCCTGAGGTCCAGTGTTCAGAAACGGGGTAGCAGGTGTTGTAGTGAGGGTGGTGGGTGAACAATAGATTAATCCCGGGTTTTAACTACTTTTTATTTCTCCACCACACGGATGTTTCATCGGTAAACCTCAGACGGAATTCGGATTCAACACAAGGCGACGCCTCTAACCATCATTTAGGCGGATTTTTACTGCCTCCGTGATGGCGATTGCCTCCGTAGCCACAGAGTACGTCTTCTCGGACTTTTTATTAAAGGATGCCACGGAGGCGAAGTACAAAGGGGTTCGTCTGGACCTGGCTGTGGACAAAATAGTCACGTTTCTGGCTGTGGGGCTGCCTTTGTTTCTCATCTCGCTCGCTTTTGCTCAGGAGGTGTCAGTAGGTGAGTTGTTGTGTGGGGAAATAATTAATTCGGGGCTCCCGTGGAAAAAGCAGGTGTGGTTTTTATCCCCTGGCTCACCCCCTTTTTCAAGCCCAGACAGACTCAGAACTGATGCAGCTGATGATGGAGCCATGTGGTCCATGATGGACAGGGCTTCACAACGATAAGCTTAAAACTATGCAGTTTTTTTTTCAAAACAGCTGTGAATGAAAAAAAACATGAGGGAATAGTTCAAGACTAATTTAATTTTAGAAACAAAACATATTTTCCATTAGCAGGTCTAAATGTGTGTAATCCTCCTGAGTCATAATCAGTCCATTGTGATGCAGAAGGCAAACCATTTAGATGCACCATTAACATGCTCTCTCTGCCCTGAGGAAATCACTTTCATAGGACTGAGAAGTGTTGTGGTCAAGAAGATCCATTTCTTCAGAGTGCAGAGAAAAAGCCTCAAATGATGATAATCCATTTAGCCTTTGAACTAGACACATCTGTGTGAACGCGAATAGGCATTTTTCATAGCAACTGTTGTGGAAATAAGCAGTTTTGTTTGGGTTTTTCAAGATTTAGTTACAGAAAAGTTCAACTTATTCAACGCTGGGGCAGAAAGTTTAGAATCTGATCCGGCTGAATGACAGAATCTGATACTTTTTGTATAAAATAGTAATAAAAACAATATTGTACTTTATTCTATCTATTTTCAAAGTGGTGTAAAAGTAATGTACATTATAGACTAAGGCGGAGTAGAATAAAAATATTTTGAATTATGCAAATAGAAAAACAATA
>JARVGS010000548.1:13121179-13135249 GCA_031762315.1 Hypsolebias antenori | reverse complement strand
AAAATACAATACAAAACAATCCCATAAACGATAACATACAAAATATAAAAATGAAAGGTAGCAGAAAGAAGAAAAAATCTGAGTCTGTAGTGATCAGATGAGGATGAATACAACAGCTTAAAGGCAAGAGATCAGCAGCATGGATAAGTCACGAATCACCAATTAAAGTGACATTACAGTGTTTTTTTTTAACACAGTGATTTTCCTGGTTAGGGATTTGTGAGTCTAGGGTAGGTCAAAATCCATCCATCCATCCAACCATTATCTTTTACCCACTTCCTTTTTGGGTCAAAGGGGTCACTGGTGCCCAGATCCAGCAGCCACTATGCGAGAGGTGGGGGACACCCTGGACAGGTCTCAAGTCCATTACAGGCACACAAATGGACAAACGAGACAAACAACCATTCACTCTCTCACTCACACCTAAGAACAATCAGTCTAACATGCATGTTTTGATCTGTGGGAGGAAACCGGAGTACCCGGAGAAAACTCACGCATACACGGAGCGAACATGCAAACTCCACCCAGAAAGGTCCTGGGCTGTGTTTCTAACCAGCAGCCTTCTCGCTGAGAGACAGCAGCTCTACCAACTGAGCCACCGTGCCGCCCTAGGTCAAAATCCAGCTTAGAAAGATGCAAACCTCGAAAACTAAACATTCACTGTTCAAATCCTTGAGCGATGGGGGGCATCGCAGTACTGCTTGTTTTTTATGTAGTAGTGTGACATTTGTGATTAACAGGTGCTGGAGTTGTTGCAGCAGGCAGGCGATGAGGGCTTTGACACCATGTGTCTGCTGCAAACTCTGGGCCAGGTGAAGACCGACATGTTAGACAATCAGAAGATGGACACGGACAGTAAAGAAATAAAGAAACCTGAAGAATAGACCAGCTGAAGTGAGGACTGATCTTTAACGCTTTTATAGATGGTGCATCCTTTAGTCAAAATTAAACTGATATGAGAAATTATGTCTTCTGTTTTCTTCCAGATCTCTCTGCTTTGTTGAGCAATTCAGGTGACGATGATGATTAACCCTGCTGTGATGGGAACAGCAAACACTGTGCACTTATTTCATCTGAGACGCTGGATGTTTATACATCTAAAACACTGTAACCCCAGTGAAAATAAGAGTGTTGATTATTTGTAGCCGACCTACTGACAGTTTAGGCCTTATTGTTATAATTTATAATGTACTACAATTTCAAGATCAGTTAGTTGATCTGTTGGTGCAGATCTTCTGTTTTTATGAAAATAATTTTCTATGGATTTTCTTGTTTTCGTTTTATAGTACTATGCAGTACTGTTTTGATCAAAGTCTAAGCCCTGTTTTCACTGAGGGCAGTGCAGTAAAGAGCCTGCATCCTGCCTCCAAGGATCAAACAGTTCATAACAAATGGTAGATTTGTTGCATAGCTGATATGTGTGAAGTTCATAAACTCTAAAGGCCTGCATGAACCTGGTTTTAATAAAATTGGCTGTATGCATGAAAATGCATTCACTATACAGTACTTTATGATGAAATTAGGAGAAGATCTGATCAGCTTTTGCAATGTTAAAATTGAATTTGTGCTTTTATGTGTACAGATAAGAGCAGCAATAAATTGCAACTTGTATGCTTTGGGTATGATGGAAGGAAGTCAAGCTCTAAGTCTTTACTAATCTTTTCATCATATGTAATAATATTAAAAATATTTAAAATAAGTATATAGTCGTAAAAACTAACAAAACTAATAAAGTTACTTCCTAATGTGTTTACAGAAGCTGAGCTATCTACATCAAAACCAGGACTTTTTAATGTTACTTTTAAAAAAAATAAAACTTGTTTAACCCTCTGCTGTAGTAACGTGCTCATAGCAAAATATGAAATTAAATTAAAGTTCAATCTGAACTATATCAAATTATACCGTTTTAAAAAGCATACTACAGTACTGTGTACACTCAATGTAAACAGGGCACTTAAATCTGCATATTTCACTCAACAAATTAGAGCATGAATATGAATCAATCATCAAAATTATCATAATAAGTACCAATAGAGCAAAATTGTCAAGCATCTTGATCCTAAGTGGCTTTTATATGGAAGTTGCCAGTGTTGAGAGTTTAAGTCGCTTCAGCTGTTTTCATAGATAAACGCACAGTACCGTAGTTGGCAACTGCTCACAAATTATGCCTATAAAATTTAAATGTAAGAGCACGTTACCTACTGATATATTAGAAAACTGCAGAAATTGTTACTGTATTAATTTTATATTGGTCCTCATAAAATCATAATAAGAAACTCCAATCTTTTTTGTTCTGCTCGCTTAAGTAAACTCAGGTCAGTAAAACATAAAATTAAAGAAAACCAATGCAAGTTTAATCAGTTGTGGGTCAGTTTATACCAATATCTTATGATTAAACACATACCAATTCAATAACAATAGTTAATTCACTTCCATTACACAAAATGAGCCTTAAGACTACTTCTGGTATATTTTTTCATAAGGTGCCAACCACTTTATAACAACAACTGTATGTATTGCAGCATGTAATTAACTAATGTATGTGTTTGTATATAAGTAATAAAGGAAATAAATCTTACTTGAGTGTGTGTCGTGGCCATAGTCATAAATACTGTACAGAAAGTCAACCTTGTTCACCTGCTAGAAAAATACAGCATATATCATGTGGCAACAAGTATCCTCGCAATGATTGGTGGAGACCGTGCCCGAAGGACCCGCCCTCCGGGAAAAACAACAGCTTGTTTTTCAATATGATTGGTTTACACGGACGTGACGTCACCTAAAATATCCAATGGGGTTTTGAGACGAAGGGTCGTTTGAATTCGGTATTTCGGTTGGCGACTTTGGTGTTAGCCTATCGCAGCAGGAGATTAACTTGGTGCAAGTCTGTTGACAACTTAAGCCTTAAATCGATTTTTTTTGTTTTACGCGTAGCATGTTGTAATTTTATTCCTTCTGTATATAGGTGAGTCTGATCTTATTGGCTCAGTTTCATGCGGTGATGTTTGTTTTGATTTAGCCCGTTAGCTCTCTGCGTTAGCTAAGATAGCTAAACAGTTAGCCCAACAAAAATAAACGTTTTCTTCGACGGTGTTTGATTCCTTCGTTAAAAGCATTCAAATGAGCATTTTATTTATTTACATAGATTGTTGTTTTGGCCTTTTAGCTAGGTGATAAAATGTCGATGATGGTGATAATTTTCTCTACTCTTGCTTAACCCCAATTAGCACAAATGCTAACGGTTGTGTGAGGAGGACGTCCTCACGCGAACAGCAGCGAGAGGCTCTAATATTGCCTGCATCTGTCTTTTTTTACCTGCAGACATGGAGGAGCCGACAGCACACACATTTTCATCCTTACAGGAGGAGCTACGATACTGGAAAGAACAAGCACACACACAACAGCGAAGGTAATTGGATAGAAGGGTAGATCGAAAGATTAACCTAATTAAATGTATACAGTACATACACATCTAAGCATACACATATACATGTGCATATGTACATGTATATATACATACATACACATACATGTGTCTGGGGTGCTGCAGATTTACAAGACTATTTGTACTGGATGGAGAGGAGTTGAACAGTCTAATGGCTTGAGGGACAAAAGACTTCCTGAATCTGTCCGTGGATCAGGACTGGGACAGCAGTCTACTGCTAAAGGAGCTCGTCTTTTTCATGATGGCACTGTGTAAAGGATGGTCAGCATTGTCCATGATGGATAGCAGTTTACTGAGGGTCCTTTTCTCTGCCACCGATGTAAGGGACTCCAGCTGTGTTCCCTACACTGAACCAGCTTTCCTGAGCAGCCTGTCAAGTCACCCTGCTTCTCTCCTGCCCAACACAAAACAGCACAGAAGAGGACACTGACTACTGCAGACTGGTGGTAGCCAGTTAGAACAATTAGAACTACTTTCTTAAGCAGCTGTAATCTCCTATAACACAGCATTACTGGTGTACTGTTTAAGCGCCATGATGTCATACAACATTTTTCAGTTGGTCTGGAGGTTATTGTAATGGGTTTTTGTCTTCAGGGCGGAAGAGACTCAGGAGGAGCTGCAGGAGTTTCAGCAGATGAGTCGAGACTACGAAGCGGAACTGGAGACTGAATTAAAGCAATGCGAAGGGCGAAACAAAGAGCTTCTGATGGACAACAACCGACTTCGCATGGAGCTGGACAGTGTAAAGGTAGAACACATGCTGGCCGATATTTTCCAGCTCTACAAAGTGCTGCTCTGGTTACTTACAAGCTGCTCTTTCACACAAACACAGCAGGGCTTTGTGACTCCGCATGCTCACTAGATATGAAGCACAGATGTGAAGGCGTCTGCATTGATTGACCTCCCTTGTGACGCATTCAGTGTCATTTTTCTGTTTGCAGGAGAAATTTGAGTCCCAGCATTCTGACGCTTTGAGGCACATCTCTGTGCTGGAGGAAGATCTGGCACAGACCACAGCAGTTAGAGATCACCTGCAGAAGTATATCAGAGAATTGGAACAGGCTAATGATGACTTAGAGAGGACAAAGAGGTCAGTAGGTCACAGATTTGTCTTTTGAATTTATTATGCCTTTACTTTATTTTCAGTATGTATTTCATTAAAAGAATAAGCTGTATTTAATTTGTGTAACTGAGGAGTTATTCAGACACTGAAGAATTTGCTAAAACAAAAGGGCGTTGCAGAGAAGGGGGGAAAAAATATATGTATAAATAAATAAATAAATATATATAAATATATATATATATATATATATATATTTTTTTTTTTTAAATGCTTTTTATTTATATAAGCTTCTTGACACATGATTGTCCTCATTAATATGTGCAATGAATCAAATGAACGTGACTCGTTTGGATGTCCGCTGTGCATCTCAGAGCTACCATCATGTCTCTGGAGGACTTTGAGCAGCGGATGAACCACGTCATCGAGAGGAATGCCTTTCTGGAAAGCGAGCTGGACGAGAAAGAGAACATGCTCGAGTCCGTACAGAGGCTTAAAGACGAAGCCAGAGGTGAGAACATTTCAGACAAATTTTCATTCTGGTTTAAATAAATTCACATGCACAGCCATGTTTTTTCTTGTTGCATAAAAACACTCAGAGTAACATAAAAGAACAGTTAAACTCACCCTGTTGTCATCTGCTGTTTTTGGTTCAGTGATCATGTAATCATACGATACACATGTAATCATTCATTACACAGCCTTAGCCAGGGCTATTCAACTGTTGGCCCAGGGGCCAAATCAGGCCCATGGATGTGCTCAGCTCAGTCCACTAGTGGGTTCATTTTTCAATAAAACTAGATTTTAAACCATAAAACACACTTAATGACAATAACTGCTGGATGTCCAGCCCCTGATCTCTTGGCTGCAGTAACTGTCGCCCCCTGAGCAGTTTAGTTGAATAGCCCTGGAGCACCCAGTTTTCTATGTTTACCAGTAGGTTGTACCCTTGCAAGTTTATTTGGACTTTAGTTTTTGTGTTACATGCAGTGTAATGGAAACAACTATTCTGCATAGATGCTCATAACTGACTTTTTACGGCAGACCTTCGCCAGGAGCTGGCAGTACGACAGAAGGAAAGGCGGCCATCCAGCAGTCTGGGCAGAGACGCAGACCGTTCAGATTTAGGCTGCTCCTCTCCGGTAACCCCGTCTGTTCCCGTCACACCTTCCAAACCTTTCAGCTCGTACATCACACCTGCTTCCAGCATCCGGAGAGGTAATAACACATTTATATCTGTGCACATGACTAAATAATCACATATTTTTTTCATGCTTTTCAATTTTTTTAAATTTATTTATGCATTGTATTTATATCGTATCTGTTTTGTTTTAGGAGACAGTCTAACAGGGACCCCACTTACCACGTCTACCAGAATTTCTGCACTGAACATTGTTGGGGAGCTGCTGAGAAAAGTTGGAGTAAGACATTGAACATTTTATTTTCTGAATATCTTATTCAACATTGAACCAACTTTTTATAATTTCTCATTTTTGGCAGAATTTAGAGTCCAAGCTGGCATCTTGTCGAGACTTTGTGCACGACACGTCTGTGAACAGACCAGCACTCGCTGTCGGTCCATGTAGTCCTTCAGGTTTAGAAGCAGGCGCCGATGTCCGAGCCAGTACCTTGAGCCCTCCTCCTCATTACGACAGGTGAGGGCAAAGAACTGCAGCGTTCTGACCTGGTAACCTCTGGTCCTTCTTTTGGTTTGTATGTTTGCAAAGCTCAAACCCATATTTTATTCACAATAAACAATGCTTTTGAACTGAGTGCTAGAGATGTGCAAACAAACCAGTATCATTTGTACTGGGGTTTCATTCATTCAGTGCTTTATTTCGGTCACATCTAGTGGCATCATAGAAGTCAGCAAAACAATTTGTCATAAATTATGTGATGAGCGAGAAGTTTGTGTGAAATTATGGCTTGTTTTTCCTAACGCATGACTTTGAAGTGCTTCACCATTGATGACTTGCTGATAATATACGTCACTGGAGTCACAGCAAGCACTAGACCTGTGTCAACTGAAATATGCAAACACACGTTTATATACCGTACATTTAAATGAATTTAATCATGACTTCAGATACATCATAGATATATGGAGACTAATACACCTGCCACACTGACAGTATGAGCCAGTTGTACGATTTTGCCCTGTTCCCACAGTAAACAATGGCTTTTTTTTTTTTTTTTGTCCATGGTGATGAAGAAATCAAACACAAACCCATACATTTTTCTTTTGGCTGCTCCTTTCTTCAGGGGTCACCCCAGCAAGAAAACTTGCATAAATGATGCTATACTGTATATGACACGACCTGGGCTTGAACCCATAGCCTTGGGATTGCATGACAACAGCACGTAGCCACAGAGCCACGTCAGCCTCTCTCATCATTTCTTTCACGTATTGCATATTATTTTGGGGTTGCTATATGTCGCTTTTAAGCACCAACAAATTTGGTGAGTCTCGTGCACCTCACAGGCGGCACCGAGTGGTTTGAACCAGTCACGTGATTCACTCAGGAGACTGAAGCAGTGGCAGCTTCAGACGTAATCAGTCTTTTATTTTCCCACACCAGCCATCACTGCTGTGCGCTGCTGACAGGCTTGAATTTTAAAGTTTTCCGTTTTGCCTCAGTCTGTTTTAAACTAATTCTGGCCCTGAGGGCATGAAGGTCAAACATCCATTATTGACTTTCGGTCTTGTCCTTTGAGCTCAAAGATTCCACATTCCTGAATTTTTTTATATGAACCATAGATGAAGGATAGTCTCAGGGAGTTTTCTCAACATCCACCGAGGAACATTTTCTGCTCTGCAGTTTTTAATAAAACTTTTTTGCAGACTACTGAACCTCTGCCCATTTTTACTTCCCAGATTCAGCTTCACAAAAGTATGTTTATACTATCCTTTAATTGACTTGTAACCAATTAACCTAATTTGTAGAAAAATGTCCCTCTAGCTGTTTCCTACTGTGCCATTACAATTTTTGCTTTGCCAAAAAATACATTTTAAAGCTACAGTAGTCCCTCGCTACTTCACGGTTCATTTATTGCTGATTCGCTCTATCGCAGTTTTTCAAAATAAGATTGGACATGACACACAATTGGCTGATTGATGAATGATCCGCACGATCGGCATGGAATTTTTATTTAAAATAAATTAATTTGAAATTATTTAGCACCAGCTGCTCCTCTGTGCAGCCCTTCCTGCTGCAGCTGATCAGCTGATCTCTCTGCAGAGCAGTGAAGTGGGCGTGGCTGAGAGAGGTTGCAGGTGGCTGAGCAGAGACGGAGAGGGAAATCATGACATGCTATGCTCTTTTAGAGCGTTTAGAGTTTAGAAACGTTGTTTAGAATATTGCAAGTGTGGGATGGGTTAAAAACTCCTTAATATCAAGATATATAAATACTGTAATAAGCTACTACGTACTACCGTACTTACTACTATTCTTACTTCATGGTTTTTAACATCGTGGGTCTTCAGGGTACGGATCCCCCGCAATAAACAAGAGACTACTGTACTTATTTATATAAAAAAGATCTAATTTCTTATTTATATACTAACTATGTTCCATTGTGACTAAAATATGGGTTTTTAAAATTAGCCAATCGTACTTTGTTTTTATTTACATTGTACACAAAGGGCCAACTTTTTTGGGAACTGGAGTTGTATTTGTAGTTTTCTGTAATTGTTTTAAAGATATTCAGTAATAATCCTATGTAAGGTTTGCTCTCTCAAATAGTAATTTTGTTTTCTTTTAGTTTGGTAAAGCGATTAGAATTTGGACCAGCTCCTCCAAGAGGGGTCTCCCAGGGTCCTCAGTCTCCACAGGGAGGGGTCAAAATCCTGCTTTAAGATGGTAAAATGGCGACTCCTCCTTCCTCCATTCTTAAACTACAAGAGGAGCCATCTTTACTTGTCACCTGTTTTGTGGAATGACATACAACAGCAAAGGTTTCCTTCTTGCGTCGATCCCGCCAGAGCAACAAGAGTGACCCCCATCCAACAGCGCACGGACTTCAGCCGTTTCAGGCTAATATCACAGGAAGCAGCACATTTAGTGACACTAAGAAATGCAGAATCTACTTCTCGTACCACAACTTCCACTGTGTCCATGATGCTCCTTGGTGTCCCAAGCTCTTCTGTGTCGCCCATTAAACTCATTTAGTCCAGCTGCTGCATCTACCCATCAGTCATGACCTACGTTGGGACCCTTTTTAATTAGAACGATTCAGGTTTAGGGACCAAGAAGGTGGCATGGGAGTTTATTATATATACTGCATATCAAAGTTATGCTTATGACCAACCAAAGCTTTGATAAACAAAAGAAGCAAAATGTTGGATTTTATTTGTTCAGCTAAAAAACAACTACTTTAACAGATTCTTCCGATCGTTGGCGTAGACTGTTTAATTGAGGGAATTTTAGTATTTTAGGCATTGCTGCTTTTTTTCTGCTTTTAACTCCTCAGTTTGTAACATTTTCTTTGCAACTCGGAACTGATTTGTTTAAAATGCTGAAATGCGTGATCGTTGTTTTATTGTATTTCCTTCTGGGTATTTATCACCTCACATCATTTTTCTATTGTGTATGATCTCAAATTGTTTTTAGGTTGTGTTTTTACCTCAAATGGCATTCATTACTGCAGATTTATCATCTAATAGCAAAGCACTTGTAAACAGTTGTAGGCAATGATAGTTTAATAATAATGTCCCACAATGTCATCAATGTATGTTTCCATACAAGGGCGAAATTAGTCTCTGCATTTAACCATCCACCATCAGGTGGTGCAGTGGGCAGCTATTGAAAGCGCCCCGGGGAGGCATTTAGTTTCGATGGCACTACTGAAGTAATAATAATTATCTTAAGTCTGGAAAAGATTTGAGGAGTACATATCATTGTGTTCCAGCAAAAACATATATATTTTCACAAACTGGCCATTGATCCCTTCACTTCTGTAGTTTGATGGATGGATGAACCTGTGACCACTAATTAAAAGATAATTTCTCCCCCTTCAATTTCCTGATAAGTTGCAATTTCTGAGATTCAAAGTTTTTTCTTTGACAGCGACACTATGAAGGGGGGAAAAGCAATAATAAAATTTTAAGTTTAAAGATAAGCACAGTTTATAGTAAAAAAAAAAAAAAAACATCTGGAGTTTTTACTGAACTTACTTTTGTTATGAGTTATAAATTGGGTCAAAGCTTGTGACGGCTGCGCCTTTTACCTGAAATGTTTCTGGTTTATCCTGCATTACTCAAGTCCTGCAGACTTTTACCCTTTTACATGTTTAAAAGATCAGTTCAGCCCTCTAACCCAGGGGTTCCCAACACTGGTCCTTGAGGAACACCATCCTGCATGTTTTAGTTGTTTCTCTGCTCTGACACAAGTGATTTTAATTAATGGGTTATTAACATGCTTCTGTAGACCATGAGGAAGTAATTAAATCACTGAGTCAAGTGTGTTGGAGCAGAAAAACAAAACATGCAGAATGGTGTTCCTCAAGGACCAGAGTTGGGAACCACTTCTTTAACCTGTGTGTAGGACTTAACGAATCGAGAAATGGATTTCCTTGTTTGCTGCTCGCCCTCTCTTGGGTTAACCATTACTGTGATGCTAACTGTTGAGCGTTTTAACTCAACGCCTCTTATTCTGCTTCTCTCCATGTGCCTGGGATACTCCACCCACCATTTGTTCTGCTGGGTTGCAGTTTTTCTTATCACTGTGAAGAAATTAAAGTTTGAAGCAGTGTGATGTTACTGATAAAGACAGAAAATAAAAATAACGTTAAAGAAACTTTTTTCTTGATCTTTATTTCTTGTGCATGTGGTTCAACAATTAAAAGTGTACAAAAGGTGTCATGTAAACATTACTTGATTATATATCATCAAATAAGAGCTGCTTTAGAGTGACAGAGCGTTTAAAAACCGTACAGTGAATCTGAACAAAGATTAAAAGAACGAGTGCTGCTTCAACATGTGGTTCACGATTTTAAAGATGACGTGAAGTTATCCCTTCTTTGGTCTCTTCTTTGGTTTAAGACTAAAATAGAAGAGATTTAAACATTTGGGCACAGGAAAGGTGCAAATCATGTAAAATAGTGGCTTTAGCGGTTAAATAATTGTTCGGATAGAAAAGTCAGCACTGATCGGAGCGTTAGACGTCCGATGTGAATCCATCTCAGCGCTGCTCTCAAACAGTAACAGCAGTCACAGGCACAAGGACGACAGTCAATACAAGTTCTCCGGATTTACTCGCCTCTGCTTTAACTTTGAAGCAGGTGATAATTAGAGGCACCTGTTTGTGTACAAAATATTGCATAAGAAAGAACTAGATATTCAGCGCAAGCCAAAACAGTGAAAAATAAACAACTTCTGATGGCTTTGTAGGAAGAATGTGCTCCGAAAGATCGAGAAATGAGAAAATCTGAAGGGTTGAAGACGGCAAAGCAGATTTTTGACCACACCAAGTGGCAGACGTCCTGAACTTTAAAACTGCCGTCTTGTTCTTGCCATCATTCCTTACTCGGAGGACTTTGTTCCATTGAAGTCGCTTTGGGAGTCCAGTTCCTCCTCTGAGGCGTCATCGACCACCCTTCGGCCCCCGCCCATACGCCGCGGTGCGCTGCCAAAGGAGGGCTCGTTTCCACGCCTAAAAACGCCACAGAGACGAACAAAGAGTCAACGTGAGAGGGAGGTGATGACGTTGGTTCTCGTTAGGCTAAGGCTGAAAACCAGTCAGGTGTTGCACGCTACAAGAAGGAACAATGAAAGAAAACAGGTCAGCTCGCTGGTTATCTTGAACTCATTCAGCTCCTTGCTCAGGAAAATGAGTTTGGTTTATGACACTTAAACCAAGCGCTGAGAAAAACGTGGCCATCAGAAAAGGAGAACTCGGTGCAACTTGGATTGTTTGCTTTTAAGTCCCTGCTCGATGAGCCACGTTTCTCTCAGTCAGGCTCAGTGAAGGAAATGAGAGCATGTAGAGTGCACTGAGAATGAAACATCAGCAGGTCACTTAAGGCGCAGAGGTACCTGCTCTGTTACTCCTTAGGTTCAGGGTTGCCTCTGGAATAAGAGATGGACATGGTTGTTTTGGTTTTACTCAGTAAATGTTTACTACTGAAGGAAATGCAAACTGTTGAGCAGCAGAGTCAGATTAAATGTTAAGACACACGAAAACACTTTACAACTCACGTGCTTTCAGCTGATCTGAGGAAAGAACGCTGGGTTTTTTTATTTTGGTTTGCAGTGCAAATTATTGTTTCCTTTCAACAAAGGTCTTGATCAATAGTTCTTCAGGATTTCTGAAGGTTTTTCAAAGCTCAAAAGTTCATTTTCTGTGCAGTTCTTGACCCTTTTCAGAAGATTCATTTAGCTTGATTTAAGTCTGACGATGTAATTATTCCTGCATAACCAGCCCGAGATGATCCAGTTCTGTTGACACCAAACAAACAACTCAGAAAAACAATTTTAAGTGTGAAGGGCTGCTAGTAAAGTACCTAAACCTGTAGAGTGACAGTTACATTTCCTTAGTTGGATGCATGAAAGACATTACACAGAAACATAAAATTGCATTTTAGCAACAACAAAGGAATTATTTAATAGAAATTAGCTGAATATTCTCATACAATAAATCAACCAGTTAATAAAATAATTGTATGTCTTGTATCAGGTCTTTCCTGAATCCCCTGCACCTTCTTCTGTCCTTTACTTGTAGGCTTTATTTTTATGACCACATATTCAACAGTATGCTGTCATCGGTTGAAAAGCTGGACTGAAAATGAGTCAAAAAGCAGCTCAAGTTCACAGAGAACCTGGAAAAACCTTCAAGAAGTCTAAAGAACCTTTCATCAAGAAACTTGAAAACACAAAGAGCTGACTGGAAGCTAAGTGTAAAAAAGTAAAAGTGGTTTACTGTATAATTAGAACTTGCACAATACTGTGAAGACTTTTTGCTACTGTAAGATTTGTTCTGCTGCAATCACAGACACAAAAAGGAGCACAAGATGATTAAAAAAAAAAACACTAAGAACAGTGAAAACAGGCCGTCTCTTTCGGCTCGTCCCACCTGAGTTTGCTCTTGAGAGAGTTGACCTCGCGGCTCATGGCGTCGTTGGCCTCGGTGGCTTCATCCAGCTCCCGCTGCAGCTTCCTACGAGCAGCTGTTGCACGCTGGGATTCCTCCTCGGACTCCTCCAACTGCCGCTTCAGCTGCTTCATGCGAGAGTTTGCCTTCTCTGCCTGTCGGGTGAGGATACAGCTTAGAACGACCCCAGTCTCCCCCCGACCTCACTCAGAATCGATGCACGGCTGCCGTTGTGTTTGCACCTGATCTTTGTGCTGCTCTGCCTGTTTTCTTTCATCTTCCAGCTGCATCATCAGGTCTTTCAGCTTTTTGTCCTTCTGGCGTGCACTCTTGGCATTTGCCTGCTTATCCCTAAAACAAGATAGAAGAGTTTAAAAAAGTAAACAGTAGGACAGTGTTAATTTGATTTAATTTTATAATGATGATGTTACTGGAAAATGTTTAACTCTTAACTGAGGAAATTGAACTTCCTGCGAAAATGCAGCGTGAGTGCTTATTGCAGATAATTTGCTGAAAAACAGCTGAAATGGAAGACAGCCTACTTTAGCAGAAGAAAGCAAAAAGAACATGTGCTCAATTGGATTTAAATAAGCAGAAATGAGCATGAAAATGAATAAATTAGCTAAAAAGAAGCTCAAATAAGCAAAAAAAAAAAAAAAGCCGAAAAGCAGCTGAAAAGGCAGAGAGAAGCTTAAACTACAAGAAGGAAGTGGAAAGAGCTGAAAGGAGCTCCAAAAATATACAATTGGCTGAAAATGCTAAAATTAGCATTAAAAACAGCTAAATAGTAGCTGAAATAACAGAAAAAGCTGAAACTAGCAGAAAAAAGCTGAAACAAGCACAACAAGCTAAAATGAGTAGAAATAAGTAAATTGGGCTGAAAGTAGTACAAATTACCATGAAAAACTTGAATTAATCTGAAAACAGCTGAAATTACTTAAAAAATGTTGGCTTAAAAATGTGGAACAAGCTTAAATTAGCAGAAGAAAGCAGAAAGAATAGAAGCTTGCCAAATTAGGCTGAAAGAAGCAGAGATTACCACAAAAGTGGAAATTATCTGAAAAAAAGCTGAAATTAGCAAAAATAGAAAATAAACAGCTTAAAAGTAGCTAAAAAGGTAGAGAGAAGCTTAAGTTACCAGAAGGAAGTTGAGAGCACATTTTTACTGAATTAGGCTGAAAAAAGTTGAACTGAGTGCAAAAAATGTGGAATTAGCTGCAAAAGCTAAAATTTGTATATAACAGCTAAATAGTATCTGAAATAGCAGAAAAACCTGAAACTTGCAGAAATAAGCTAAAAGGAGGATAACAAGCTGGAATTAGCGAAAGAAGTTGGAAGAAGCACAAAAATACTGTAGTTAGTAGAAAGATGCTAAAACAGCTGGAAGTACCGGTAGCTGAAAAAAAGTTTAAATTTGCACAAGGAAGCTGAAAGAAGCTGAACCAGAACAAAATGTGAAAGGAGCAGTAAAAGGTTGT